>OY744475.1:6300130-6503157 GCA_963556175.1 Tipula confusa
TTTAGCTGTTCGTATGTGTCATTTAGGTAAATATCCACCCCATCCACTCGAAAACATCAATTACAATTATTAATAAATGTACATACTTTTAGTTCTGTCAGAGTTAATGTCCTCTAAGCAATGTTTTTTTTTGTAATATTATCGTACTATTTACTTTATGTAAATAAACTCTGTGGTCGGGGAGCACCCGAATTTCGCTTCATACAATACTACAATGTTTGGCGAAAGGTGGATCGCTGGGCTGACAACCCACATCCTTAAAATAAGTTTAATTAAAAGTAATTGACAAAGCAAAAATGTATAGTGACAAAATTTAATCGAACCCTCGCTCCTGTTTAGTTGCTTAAAAAACCGCATGCGTTTAATGGAGCTGGAACTAACATTAAAGAATATTCTTTGGAACTTGTTCTAGCTCTCCAAGAAACTAAATGGTCAAAAAATGAAGACCATACGTTCTAAGGCTATACGATGTTTTACAGTGGCGATGATCTAGGCAATCTTGATGTTGGATTTTTTCAAGGGCCACATGCGCCGGCTACGCCACATGTCTATCATTTGTATGCACGCGCCTTTACTGATGTTAGCCAACCTAATGATAAAGATCCAATTTCCAACAATTTAGATGATTTGATGCGATCCATACAGGAGCATGACGTCAGAATTGTGATTGATAGAACTGGCAAGAATTAGATTTAATTATGTGGAAGTGTACTTTGCGATCGCATACGATCTTATAATTATGGCTCAAACATTCTTTCCTAATAAAAATATCCACTTGGAAACTTGATCTCGGGTCATTAAAGATGTGTGTTCATATGTGTCGGCTGCCAAATTTGTAAGTAGTGATCATCAATTGTTCACTGCAAAGCTGTGATTGTAATTTTCGTATAAATTCACGCAGGAAGGTCTAATAAACCAAAATGAGAAAACACAATTTCAAAATCTTGTTAGCAGTAGCATTGTGGAAATCAATCACCGTTCGGATGATATGAATATTCTCTGGGAGGTATTGAAATCTACGGTTGTTAGGAGAACCACGGCAAGGGAATTAAGCGTGAATGATGGAAGGCTGACGATAAACTGAGGTTGTACAAAGAAGTATATGAACTACATGAAGTGGTTGATCAGAGCCGTTGTGTAAGAATTGAGCCTTGATGGCTGAGTATGAGATGACTCATGACATTCGAGAGTAAAATCATGCGGATGATATATGGCGCCAAACGCGACGATGGCAACAATTACCTAATTTTCTTCAACGACTAGATCAGGAATTAAAATTCTTGATGTCATTTTGAAGTAAAATGACAGTCTCGATCACGTTCCGCAAGCACGGATGCAATTTAGCAGCGAAGATGAGGTCGCTGTGTTCGCCGATCACTCCTCGGGGTAGAGAACGAATTATCTTGTTCTATTTGACTAGAATAGAACAAAGTGCAAGCACGAGATCGAAACCGATCATAGATTCTGTACTGGCCAGCTATGGCCTGTATACCGATTACTACTGTATAGTAAATAAAATCGAAAACATTTTTTTTGTTTATCGACTTATATTACCCAATTACTAATAATGTTTACTCGACAATGTTTTCATTTTATTATTATTTACTTTTTGGCGAGGATAGACTCGTACTTAAAGACACTGACTGTGCGGTATCAGCACTTTATTTTTTTATTATCGTGTACAATTGATCTAATTTTATTTTAAGTATAGAAATTGTACTTGAGTTAATTACTGTCGACAATTAATTAACAAGGTCAACTAAAATGTAGTACCTTCAAAATGTGTGCTTCACAAAAACTTTTAAACTATATGTATTAAACAAAATCATGAAAGTGCATTTCCAAGTATGTATGTACGAGTATATTAACTTTATTAAGAAAAAAAAGAATTGCGACATTTTAACGGTAAAATTAAGTAAAACCATAACTTTTCATTTCAAATACTTTATTTATTATTTATTAAATATTCACAAAATTTTTATTAAAACAATTAAAATACTAAACTTTTCATTAAATGAAAACATAAAAGTAAAAATCCTAAAAGACTTAAGTTCGATATTAGGGCGTTACTACCACTACCCAAATTTAATTTACTCGACACTTCGGTCGGCACGTCTAAATAAACTTTATCGACACCTATTTTTAAAATAAAATTCTGTAACTTTGCAATGTCAACTGCATCATTTTCACTTGACCAAACGGTGAACGTGGTTGGATTATTCACAGATACGTTACGGTAAAGATTTTCAAGTTCGGTAAGACTATTGGCGGCAATACCGGCACGTACGGGGAATGTTATTTCATGCTTTGTTGTATTAATTCCATTTGTATTGATCGCCGTAATCATATCATTGATTTGTTTTTCGTTGTAATTACCTTCCTTATAGTCGGCACCCCATTTTGTTGTCCAACCAATTGACAATACCGATGTATTAAAAGGCTTAGCGCCCGTAAAAAAATCAGTTGGAGAAACTGGTTTTGTTTCAGTGTTATTAACGGGGCCGGCAATAATATCAGCATTCAACCACACGGGAAAAGTTAATTTATCTTTGTTTGCCGTTAGAATTAGCATAGAGGCCACAAAAACTTCCGTGGATTTAAAATCGAGTTTAATTCCTTTCTTTTTTAATTTGGTGTCGTTGTTAAACTTAATTAATTGTTCTAAAAATGATTCAAGGGAGACATCGGAAGTTGAAGCTGGAGGATGTCCCATTATCGGTATAGTTCTAGAAGGATCTTGATTTAGTGTACCTAACACAATGTCTGCTTCAATAAAATCCAGCGATGTTGAATTTAAAGCCTTAGTCAATTTGTCTTGGCTGTTCACGGCATGGTCCCAAGTAATCGTTGTTAGATTTGAACTCGATGCCATTTTGCTGCTTAATGCTGTAAATAGAATCGTTCAAATTCTTAGACAAAGTATGTATACCATAATATAGAAACGGAAAATATTTTTATTAAGTTATGCGAAGATAAATTAAATTAATAAACCAACATGATCATATCGAATGACCAAGTCAATTAGAATTAAGATATCAATCTATTTCGTTTAATCAAATTACAATTTTAACTTAATTTATTTCAATGACATAAACAATTGTAAAATTATAAATTTGACAAAAACCATCGTTAGATACTAATAATCACTAAAACATTCACAATAAAACTTAATTTAAAATTTGTTAACGAAAGGGTTAAATTATAGATCACCCACGGGTTAGTTTCTCGGTTAATTTATAAAATCCATGCAAAATTCTTACCAATAAGTAGAAATATTTTAAAAAATTGCAACATGTTTGTGCGTGATTTGAATTTGAGTTATAATTTTTATAGCACGGACGTGTTACCTCGATGACGAACTAATGTTAACTAATGACGAACTGAAAACAATTAGAGTTAATATAACGATGATTGTAATAAAAAAAAAAGTACAATGCGATAGTAATGTCTTAGTAATACTATTATAAATAATTCTATGTATGATAAAATACTACTTCAGGTGTATTAATGTTTGATTTGAACAATTTTTGGGTGATAATGTGAACTAGTTTAATACTTTTAACGACGTAATGCCAAGTCAATGGTGATGCTATTCACCTTAAGTTAATCGTTTATAAATGAATGTGTTTGGATAGGTCAAACCATTTATCCATTTCCAAAAAAAAAAGGATGAGATTGAATTCGGCCTGAACACAGAAAGTACGAGTATCAAAATGATGTTTACTTAATGACGTGCTCTGATGTCTGTTTTAGTAAACAAACAGATTGCAGTTTTATTACTACACTCTTGGGATTTATATGAATCAAATAGGATAACAATATTTGCGCTAATATCATCTAAATTCTATGTCTGTTGTTTTGTGCAATATTTCGCCCATTTTATGTTGTAACAGCACCCTTGATCCATACTGGATTTTTCCATTGTAAGTATTAATCAAATAATGAATCGTTCCAATTATGTGTAAAATCTATATAGATTGTGGGTTATCAATTCAATTTAATATTTTAATAATCAAGATTGACATAATGATAACCGTTTAATTACATTTATGGCAACGGAAGAATTTCAAGTTGATTTGTCACTTTGATTAAGCATTACCGTGACCAATAATACATAACGAATAAGTTCTATCAGCATAAAACTGACAACTGAGTAAAAATACACTATTAAATCCGTTTTATGGCAAATCGGGAAGCTAAACCCATATTAGCTTCCCGATTTGCCATAAAACGGATTTTAGAACTATTGTCATATGCAATTCTGTGGTCTATAATTAAAAGGGCAAGTCAAAAAATATAACGGTAGCGAAAATTTAAAACTTGACTATGTGCGATTATTAAGTTATAGGTATAGGGTATTATTAGTTTCTAGAAATCTTAAGCTGTCGAGCTCTAAAAGTTAATCCTTTTTATAAAGCGTCTTTATTAATTTGATTTATAATCTACCTAAACCAAGAAAATAATTATTATTTTTAGATTACAAATATTTGAAGTCTCAATCATAGTCTGTTTTTGCCATTTGAAGTCAAAAATGCCTGACATTTTTGCTTAATAATGTTCCCCGCTTTGCAAGAGTAACAAAATATTGCAGTTACATTGGAATTTTCTTCGTTTATTGTCCAGTTGTAGGTGCAATAGGAACTTTTTATATAAAATTTTGTATTTTATTATATGTCCTGGTGAGCTTAAAAGTTTTTGTGATATCACCCGAATAATTTTTTGTTTCACTAAAGATTAACCGAAAACATTTTTGGTACATATTCAATCTTTTGCCCATGCATTATTATTTTTTAATTTAATTCTATGCAACCTTTTTTGTGGCTTAAACGCTCCCAAAATTTTTATAGTTAGTTTTTTCGTCTTACCATTATTTTATCAGCTTAAAATAAATTAAGCCGTTTCTATTATTTCGTTAATAACGATTGGTTTGAAATTACGCTAAAACAAAATTTACGCAAAAGCTTAATAAAGCAACAGACAATAACTCGTTCTTTTAATTATAGTCAGAATTCTGTGCAGACATGTAGGTTCTTAGTACCTGGACTTCCCACTACTAGATATGAATTTATATGCCCTTTAACCTTATTCACTAGCTATTCTTAGCTGCAAAAGCATTTTTATAGAAACATCAAAGGCGTCCAGAAAAAGTAGACTTGGCTTTGCTTCAGTTTTTGTAACCGGCCAAAAGAATAGTAATGTTCTTTAAATTTTGACAGTTTTCACAGGTATTTAAATTTTTAATCATTTCGGAAATGATTTTTATCCTATTATTTATTTAGGTTTTGCCTTTTTGTCTGCTGTTCGTATTCTTTTCAATTTGTCTCATTACTTTATCGGACATAAAGGGTGGGCCATCTATTGGTTTGTTTTTGAATCATAGCCTATGGTAAAACTTTTACTATGGCAAAGCTTAAAATTTTGACAGCTCCTCAGTCTGATCATCTGATGTTTCGCGACACGAAATTATAATGTTTTCGATTGAAGAGCATTTCGAAATATTGAAAACTTATTTTTTAAATAACTGTTGTTTAGCCAAAACCGTGCGAATTTTGAAAAGAAATATGAGTCGTAAAAGAGCGCCAAGCGGAACCGCTTTATTGAAATTGGTACAGACAGTTCGTGACAAAGGTTTGCTATTAGATAATATTTAGCAGTGGTCCCCGAGCTCGGACAGTGCACACTGAGCTGTGCCTCTTACTAAAGAACAGAATTCATCAAATTCAACTGGACGCCGATCGCAGCTACTAGCCATTTGTCGCACCAGTCTGAGGAGAATACTTCACAAAGACCCCGGATTTTTTGCATACAAAGTCCAGATGATATAATCATTGAAAGCAAATGACCATCCGCTTCGTCATCAGTTCTCTGCACGGGCCATAGAAAAGCTTGATAATGACGTTGATTTTGGCCGAAAAATAATATTTTCAGACGAAGCCCATTTCCATTTCGGGAGCTATGCAAGCAAGTAGATCTGCCGGATTAGGGGTTCGGAACAGCAACACGTAATCGAAGAGAAACCAATGAGTAGTTGGCATTCACTAAAAGTAACAGTTTGGTAGGGATTTGTGAGTGGTGGCATAATTGACCCAGTTTTCTTCGAAAATGCTGCTGGAAACACAGTCACCTTTGACCGTTACAGAGGACGACAATCGATCTATTGGGCCTCGAATTTGGCAATCGAATAATCAGCCGTTTCGGAGATGTCAATTGGCCTGCGTGGAGCTGCAATTTGACGCCGTTTCACATTTTTCTATATATTGGGTTTCGTTAAGAATAGATACCATTCGGATAATCTAGAGACAAGTTCAGCTTTAAAAATAACTTTACGACTATTATTCGCGAGATAGGTGCCGAAAATATCGAAAAATTTCTTGAAAACTCGACTCACGTGATAGCTTACTGTAAGACCAGCAACACATGAATGACATTTTTTTTTCATTGTTTTTCAAATCGGAGACTTCAATCTTCACAATAAAACAAATGCCTAAAAAATATTGATAGTATACTGATTTTAAAATGTTTTTAAAAACAAACTTTTAAATGGCCCACTCTTTATTTATTTCCAGTCTCACACAACTGATCCTCAAACGTAAGAACAATTCTATTCGGATATACTAGAATATTTATAGAATTCGGCATATTATCTATTAATTCATCGCTCCCAATAAACTACTGTATTCTGCATATACGTATAGTTGAAATAATAGATTCGAAGTTGTCAGCTGCGGTGGTTAAATGAGGAAGTATTGGTTTCGAATCCATGGGAAATATACATGCAAAAGGGTGTTTTCATATCTGAGTACAGGATAGCCGTACCAAGTAGATCTAGTACAGACATTAAAAGTATCGCTTGGAATTTGTTGCTCTCCGAGTCTCCGAGAAACTCGATGATCAAAAAGTAGAGACCATGTATCCCAAATCAATACATTTCTTAACCGTAGAGTTGCCCTCGGCAATCTTGGTGTTGGGATCCAGGTGAAAAAGGCTATTTTCGATTTCAAAGCAGTTGATAATCGTCTAGCCAACCTGTCAATCATTTGTGTTCATGCACCCACTGATGTAAGCCAACACAAAGATAAAGACTCATTTTACAACAATTTGGATTATATTATGGGATCCATACCGGAAGACAACGTCATAATAGTGATGAGAAAACATAGGACCGCATTCCCCACAATATCTAGTGGCTGATAATGGGGAAAGGTTGAAGTCTTAAGAGTATAACAACTAGCAATGATCACAGTTCTCGTAACTTCTTTAAAGGAGTAACCAGATTGTACCGTACCTTCAGACCTAGGTCTATCCCATTCGGCACCACGATGGTAACCTCCGTGTTAACATCGATGCAGTGCTCGACAGTTAGACGGAGAATTTCTTTGAATTACTCAATGTTCAATAAGTGTCAAATGCTGTGTTTGAGACTTGGCAAATACGGACTGCGGGGATGTGCCTAGAGAACCCATCCTACAAAGAATTTATACTGACCATGCAGTGACTAAAACGAAACCGTTTCCCTGGGGTTGATAGTATTAACCGAGCTCGTGTTTTGTTATTCAGATGCGATACTTTGTGGAACTATCTTTTCTATCTTGTTCGATTACTATAGCAAAGCGAAGTTATGTCTAATGAATGCAAGGTAATCGCGTTGCGCCCTATCCTCCTATCCATGCAAAATGAGATTGCTCAAAATGCGAAAACTATTGCGGCGTAGCTTTTCTTTGCATAGCATAAAAATTACTGTCTTACATAATATTGGATAAAATCACTCCCCTGGCGAAGGAAATTGTAGGTGATTACCAAGGAGGTTTTCACCCGAATCGGTCAGTCACTCAAGCTTTTTCGTTGAGGCTAATTTTTTCTAAATATTATAAAACATCTAGTGACGCACATCAGGTGTTCTTGGATTTCCAACAAGCCTACGAATCAATTCATTAGGGATAACTTATGGTTTACTCTGCGATGTTTGGGAATACCTGAGTACCTGACCAATATGTGCGTTTATGTAAAATTACAGTAATTTTGCAGTCACAATGTTGTGTCAAAGTTAAGAACAAGCTATCAGAAATTGTTGCTGTCTCCGATACTCTTTAATCTCATGTTAGAATTTATCTTTCGTAAAAGTAAAAGGCTTCAAGACAACATCTTGCACCGTTAGGTTTTGGCATATGCAGATGAAGTCATTGGATTGAAAGGCAACGGTGTCAGAGAACTATTGGATCTTCTTGTACGATTCTCAGCTTCCGTTGGTCTCAAAATCAATGAGTCCAAAATAAAATATTGGAGCACTGATTTTCGAGACCAAGAAGACACAATGGATTTTAGTATGGGTGACCACACATTCCGATAGAGCCAGACTGTTGACTTGGTACGGGCCAGTAATGGCTCTAAGAGCCGTTTATTATTATTATTTAAAACTTTTAACACTTGTGTTGAACATTGGCTGAATTAGAGAAATGCCCCTTTCTTCGCTGCTCCCCAACCGCAGGGGCCTATTAAAAGTGAAAACAAACATTTCGTCACTCGTTGATAATATATAAATCTAGTAATTAAAAATGTATCATAATACAAATACAATTCAATAATAAGTAACTTGAAACGATTTAAAGTATGTTTCCGATTACACAGTACAGTACAGTGTGCATTATTTACTTTTAATTTATTAAATTATAAAAATTGTATTTACCCAGTTGGTTGAAGAAATGTCAAGTTTCATCATTCTCAAACTGATTATAGCACCATCTAACGTAAATGTGAATAACTAACAGATCTTTTCCATCAAAAGACATAATAATATAGTTCTATTATATCGTATAAGAAAAAATGTTTTTAAGTTCAATGTCCAATTAGAACATAATTTTATCGTGCATTCCATTTATTAGTTTTCAAATAAATTTTCTGTCAAATTGTCTTGTCGAGAAAAAATTCAATTAAAAAAAAAAAAATCTGATCAACTTTTTGCTAACTTATGGTTTTAAATTGAACAATTTTTTATCGTTAGAACTATCAAAACTTAGTGTTAAGTGATTTTATTTTAATTAATTGGAAAGTGTATTTAATTTTCTAGTGAATATATTGTGTTTTTAAAATAAGTGAGTCTACTACCCTCCTTTCTATATAGTAGAACCATTTTTGGTAAGTTTTTTTTTTCACAATTAAAATCATTATCATGATGGCTGCTGCTGCTGTTTAATTTTTATTTTATCCATTTGGTTTTTTCTTATTTAGATGAATTTTATACTTTGTTCAAGAATTTATTGGTTAAAAATGAATAAAGCTACAGCAATTCAGATAAGATTTTTTCACTCAATTTCATAGTTTTAAATAGAAATGGTGTAAAAATTTTTCAGGGTGTTTTGTTGTTGGAATTTAGAATTGATATAAAATGCGATGCCGATTTGCTTTTTTTTTTCATTTCGGTCGGTCGATATGGAAAAAGGTTAAGAATGAATGGAAAAATATATGCTAGATGAAAATTTTTTTTTTCCATTTTCATTATTGGGTAAAATGTGGTGTTGTCGGGTGAATTTGTTTAATCAGACTGTTACCATATTTTATCCTTGTTCGATGTCAACTATCATATCGGAATGAGCGGCTGCTAAGTGATTCTGACCTTTATATGCTCTTCTAGTTTCTAGATTTGTCCAATCGATTTTTGCTGGAGTTCAAAAGCATTGTAAGTTAGGCTTGTTATGTAACATTATAAAACTTTTAATTAGTTTGTATTATTTATCAATCCATAACTTAAATAAATTATTAGGTAATTACATAAACTATCGATAAACTTACATGATGGCTATATGTGAAATAAATCTTTAATATTATGTACAGAATTGGGTTTTCCTTTCGGGTTTTTCGAGCATTACTAATTCGAAAACAAATAAAAACTATGTTTAAGTAGTTTCTTTATATTTTTGTTTGTCATATTTTTGATAGTTTTATACGACCATCTTAGTACTAAAAGGATCACTTTTTGTAATAATTATCTGTTTAAACTATAGTACAGTTTTACGCTTTAGTAAATAAATGAAAATAGTTTTAACGTTGTTTGGACTCGCAGCATTTTAGTAAGGATACTTTTTTAACCAACCAATTGGCACAGTGCCTAAAACTGTGACATTTCGATCGTACATGCTTCGAATTGTGAAAGACAATATTGTGTCCGATGGCATTAGCATTTTTGCCTAAACCAACTTTAAAGGTTGCCTTTTCCACTTCAGTCATATTATTTGGCTAACGATTCAAAAGAAACGAGATGTGTCTAGATTTAATTAATCAGAGTCTCTAAGAATTTCAAATCCCAATTAAAATGCTGAATAATTCAGTTTTTGTTTCAATAAACGAAATATCTGCATATTATCAACATTTATATTAGGGGGGTTTGATCCATTTTAGATTCTAGGTTTATTTATTTATTGGTCATCCTTCGAAGAGTTTGAGAAATTTATCTCATTATTTTGAATACAAATTTACAAAAATAATGCCAAATTTTAAATGTCAAACTAATTTATTTAACTTTAGAAGACGAGTTCAAAATATTGACATTTCAACTAAAAAGATCTAAAAATCAAAAATGTATTTCCTAAGTTTCAGGAAAATTAAATTAAGATTGTTGTTTCGAATTTTCACCACCCACCTTTATTTCCTTCCTCATTCGAAGCCGAAATATACTCCTAGTCAGATTTATTTTGGAAAATAATACAAATATACAAACGATATTAGGGTAAAAGTTACTTAATTATCACTTTTATAATACTGTATTTGAATGTTTAATACATATTTGATTAATATTTAATTATGTTTCATAATGCATATTACTAGCTACATTGGCTTTAAATCAGCCATCGGCAAAATTTAAGCTGTTTAGAGTACTTTCGATATTTTAGAGTCGGACAAGGGGACACGTGTATTTGAATCTCACGTTTTCTTTAAAATGATTAGAATTTTATCAACTAATCTATCATAATTTGGGGGTAAAGTGATGGTCTTTATTTATTTTTATAAAAGATATCGAGGAAAATAATGTTTCGCAAAGTGACCTTTATCCAAGAAATTACTTAATTTCAGGGCACTGTTTTTCACAAATTTTAGTTGACAGGCCCCTAAACTAATTAGGTTGTCTTTTTGTTTTAGGTTGACTATCTCTTCTTCCTTGATTTCTTCATTTATACCTGAAATCAAATTATTTTAAAAATTTAAGCCCTAAATTTAGCCACATTTACCGATTCAAAATATTAACCAAATAAAAGGGTTTAATTTTTTTCAATTGCTGAATCTAATTTCTATTCTAAAATAGTGATTTAACAGACAAGCGACCGAATATCAAAAGATATAGAATCGTTGAACCACTCCAGATTTCTAAAAGCCCATAAACGTAATTTTCCAATAGCTCTTTTTGACAAATCCAATTTTACTTAAGCGCGTTTAGATAACTTCTATGTGTTTACTAAGTATTTAGAATTTTCCGATAACTTTAAATTTAAGTTGTTGAGTTTGAAAACAATGTCTGTGAAAAATCATAAGCCAATTATTCAAGTTATTTGGATGCAACAAAGAGAGTTGCATGTATGAGTTGCATACATTTTTTTTCACTTGTTCCGCCTTTCATTGGGATAGCTATTAGCATAGTAACTGATTGAACGATTGCATAGTGTCGCAAATAAACTCACCTAGTTTTACAGAAAACGAATTGTGTTTCTCGAGCACTGTTCTTCACGTAACAGCTCTTCAATGTACTCTGGTCTGAAAAAACTGAACTAAGTATGTCATATAAAAGTAACAAAATAATAATAATCGGGTTTTACAGGCCATTCCTGGTCCTTACCAAATCAACAATCCGGCTCTAATGGTTTCGGTACCGAGTTTGCTCTTCATATTGTACATATCCCAAGGAGCCATCGTCGCATTTCAACGATGAATAAAAGGGAGTGCCGAATTCTGACGATAAAAGGGAATTGTGATAGCATCTTAACAAGCTTAAGTTCTCAAAAAGTTTTACAAACAAACAACATTCTTTCCGTAAATCAAACAAAAAACATTAAAGTTTAAACTATTTAAGTTGCCCTGATCAATATCGAGTCAAGATATTTTTTTTTAAATAAAAAAAATGGATTTACAATTATCTAAATATTGCGTGAATATAATATTGATTAACATTATTTAATTATATAATTTTCAAGGAAACTATTTTGTATATACAATTTGTTTGGTTACGACTATAAAGTATTCATGTGTGTGGGAGAACGACCTATGAGGCGCTTCAAATTTGCACAGTAATTGGGGTGCGATGCCACGTTGTATATCATCCATTTTATATTTAATTCTTGAATAATATAAAATTAAAATTATGAGTAGCTTTTATAAAATCATCTATAATGACTCGACAAAATATTTTTAAGAACAACGGATGCATTTTGCGGCTTGGTATAATATATTTTCCTCTAGTTTTCTTTCAAAATTTTTATATAATCAAGAAAATGAAAAACTATATTATTAATGAATACACAATTTGCCTATACATCATTTTACATAACAGTTTTCGTTTCGCCAAAACACTAAATAAATCCTAAGCCTAAGCGATAATCATTAATATTCATACCGAAATAGAAAAATTTATGTCAATAGGAAATTTAACTTTCCTATTTTAATTTCCGTTATTTCACCTCAAATTAAAATTTATATTTTTCGATTTTTCATACTTTGTGAAAAACAGATTAATTCAAAAGATCCACTTGATACTTAATATGTAGCAAATAACACAAGTAGAATGGGTGCATGTTAACAAAAATCTAGAACTAGTAAGAATTTGGCTAGAATCTTTTAAATCGCACGTATACACCACATACACACACATCACAAAGTAGCACAACCAAAAATATTATCTCTATATTATTTTGAATTTAATTTGTGTTGCCAGCTGTTGTTTTGGATCGAAGAGAAGCAGGAAAGAGCGTCGCTTAAAACCAGAAAAACAAAATGAAAATGGAAATAAAAGTCAAGAAAAATTCTGCGGCAAAAAAAAAAATTAAAAACAAAAATAGAGTATACAATATACATATTTGTGTTTTATACATAATTTAATTCTGAACATGTAAATGCAAAAATTATGAATTACTTACAAATACTGTGAAAAATGTATATAATATTAATAGAAAATGAATTTATATTTTCATTGGAATGAGGTTTTTTGGAAAGCTCACAACAATACAGTATTTGAATCGATGTGCGCCTTCTCGTCATTTTCACACGATAAAATAGAACTCAGTATTTCGTTTTTCATACATTATATACGAATCGTTTACCATTTGATAGAGAGGCGTGGTCTATTTATTGATCACCCGGTTTTACCCCACACAAGAATAAAAAAGCTTGCTTGCATGTGTGTAGAATTAACTCCCTCTTCTTATTCCTTCTAAAATATTAACGTAAAGAAAAACATGAACAAATGAATTGTGAAATTTTAAAACAGTTTCTATCCGATTTTTCCGAGGGAAGGAAATATTACGAAACAAGAAAATTGCAGATATACTATACATGTTTACAGAATTTTCCACATTTTGGTTGACAATTGTTTTAATTGTTATATCTTAATTAACTATATCATTAAATGTAGGAGGTTAGACGCATATCAAGGTGTACAATTAAAAATGGGGGGGTTATTATTTAAGTTTAGGTATTTTCTGTTTTCGGTTTTGGCCTAGTAAAATTAATGAGCAATGAATAATTTTGTAAATTAATTATTTCTACCTTTTTTTTCGATGCGGACCAAATTCGTTAATTTTAATTATTTTTAGCAATTTCCTTAATATCAAATATCGTCCCTGGTACGATTAAGATTTAAAAACCCGACACAAAGCTGTTTCCTCACTTTGCGTCCGCAGATGAGATGCGGGAATGTGTGATTGTGGCTGTGAAAATATATTACAAATATTTTGTAATGCGCGGACATGCGAACATTTTGCGCTATTTTATGTATAAACATGTACATATATATGTATTTCCTTTACAAAGAATAAAGCAACACAAATAATGATGATAAAAAGGAAGAAAAAAAATTGCCGGTAGATTTTTCTTTTTGCCGTATTATTTTTTAAGAAGATGCGAAATAAAAAGGATTAGAAAGTACATTTTTTATGTAGGTTTTATTCGCATATTAAAGTTTTTCATGCCATGATTAAGTATAGTCACGTGAACTTAGGTTTAAAAGATTATATTGAATAGAAGCATAATCGAAGCATAAAAAATCAAACAAAAGATATGTACCTTGAATGCTTTCAAGATTTGGTATTTAGCTATACAAAAGCTTTAATTAATCAAAGTTTTAATTAATTAATTTAGTATTAGCAAGTTTCATATTTTAGGTGGCGGTGGTTGGTCATTTTATTTTTATAATAACTTTTCAATGGTGTTACTTAATTTAGAAAAAAATATATAATGGTACTTGAAATTATGATTTTTGTTTTTAATATAAGGCTTAGATGTTTATGGAATAGTATAATTTCCATCCCAACAAGAATTGAATGCAAAAGATTAGTAACTAATTGAAAAATGAATGATACCACAATTAATACACAGCAAATGTTCAAATTTTATAGATTTGCCTGTTCATGTATTCATAGTAGGATCATAATATACCTTAATTAGAGAAACAAATAAATATATTCGCTCAATAAACACAACAAAATAAAAGTGATAAAAGTTCCCTTAATATCATTTACACAGCTTTAACAATGCTATGCTTTACATCTCTATTCCCTTAGTTTGGACATCTGTAACTTGATAAACAGTGATATTTCGGTATTTCTTAGTTAATTTCTATCCCTTTGTTGTTTTATAATATAGTAATAACTATTTTTAAACCACCATTTAAAAATCAAATTTATTAGTGTCTCATTTTGCTTCCGCATCGACTTTCCCTTTTCTCCCTAACCATTCCCGACCAGCATACACTACTGTTTCTTCATCAATGCCCAAAATTTATTTTCGATTTCGAGTTGTTTCTAAAGTTCTTAGAACTCTTTATCCATAAAGAACTGGGCCTGATGGATTATTATCATCAGTTGTCCTAAAAACTGTTATTTATCCCTAGTCTTGCCAGACTAGGCAAGTTTCTTCCATCTATTTAAAAAAACCTAATATACAATCGGTTTTTAAAAAAGATGACAAAACTTCTTCCAATTACCGCTCAATTGCTTTGTTGTCGACCTTATCGAAAGTAATGGAATATATAGTAAATTTTCACCTTATGAACTATCTCAAAAGGCATGCGCTTTTATTAGAAAATATAATAAAAGCGCATGCCTTTTGAGATAGTTCATAAGGTGAAAATTAACTATGTATTCCATTACTTACGATAAGGTCGACAACAAAGCAATTGAGCGGTAATTGGTAAAAATCACAAAAATCGCTCTTCTAGTGACCTTATTGCCTATTTGATTCATTTTTGAAAAAAAAAAGTATAGACAAATTTGGTGAGTCAAGTGTCGTATATTTCCAGATAAATATTTCAAAAGCATTTGATAGAGTATGGCATCAATCTTTACACTTAACCTGAAAAAGTCACTGAATCTTTATATAGTTTTCTTATCGAATGGATAGAGAGTTATTTAATGGGACGATCGATCAAGGTATATTATTAGACGGCTTTTAATCTGACTCGCATGAAATCAATGTTGGTGTATTGCAAAGTGCATCTTTGCCCTTCCTTATTTTTAATCTAAATCAATAATATTTTTTCATTAGTATCATGTGATATCCACTCTTTTGCTGATGATACTACAAGTGACTACTTCTATTGAGTATAACAGTCAAGAGGAATGCAATTCCCATTTAAGTTGCTCTCGTCAAATTATATATAATTCACTTCTGACTTACATTGCAAAGTCATTGAATGGGGCAGATCAAAGCCGGTCTGTTTTTTTTTCATAAAAAAGTTCAAAATTATATTCCACCCATAATAAACGGCGTTTAAATAGTTAACCCATAATAAATAGTTTTAGATTGTTGGGCTTAGAAATGTTAATTGATCTTTCTTGGAAAGATCATATGTATTCAATTGCAAAAAAGCTAGTCAAAATTTGGCTTTCATTAGTTAGACGCTGTAAGTTTTATTTACCCCAATAGAAGTTCTTAAATTAAACAAGGCTTATGTTAGACTCAATTTAGAATTTAACTCGTTTGTCTAAAGTGGAGCTCCAATAAATATCTCATCTTAATTGCCTTGATATAATTCAAAGTAGCGTTATTCATATGATTAATGACAAAAATATTGCTTTAGAAATTATTACTATTTCAGAAATTCACCGCCTTTGACCACAATGCCGTGGCCAATTGTGTGTAAAATCATTCGTTGGGTTGACCAACTATAACGATCACTAATTGTAAGAAAAATATGATCTGAAAGATATTGTAAAAGATCTCAGTAAAGGGTCAACTTTGGTCAGCAATGCTGTTGATTTTGTAATTACCATATTTGCTTACTTTTCAACGACTTTTTTTTAAATGCTGGAGATATAATCGGCGTTCCTTAGATGTTGTAAAATGTTAAAAACGTTAAAATAAAATTCACCTTAATGATTCGTGTCGAGTATAATCGTTTTTGTGATAATTCGTAGGTTTTAACTTCTTAGTTACCGGTCGTCCCGAGTTTAATAATCGCCATTGGCGAAAAATGTATAAATAAATATTAAATAATTGCATCTTACACCGGTGATCGCATTGTGTGTAAACAAACGTTCGTTGGGCTGACCACCTGCAACGTTCGCCAATTCATAACAAGTTTTTGGGAAAGGTCTCTTTAGAGACGCGGTATCGGACCTCTATAGGACCTCTATACAATAGTTTAGTTTACACTTCTTAGTCGCGTTGATTATATATTCAGCGTAAATATGCTGCAATGAATATATAATTATTACGAATGGTCAAATATACCTAATTCACAAACATATTTTAAATACTTAATTTAATAAATTTCTATTTAATGAAAGACACTGATTAATATTGCAGAAAACACTAATACTTTTATTAGTTACTTTTATTATTAATACTTTTCAGCTACTAGAAAAGTCAAACAGATTGAGAGAAAAAATGTATAACAAAATATTTGTACGAGTAAGTGTATACAATGTAGGCATGGACAAAAATATGAAAACGCAAAAATAAAGTAATAGCTCAATTTTTCTAGCAGTTAATAAGCAATTTTAGCAAAAACAGAATTCTGTTTGTGCATACTGTTTTGGTCAGACTAAATATTTTATCTGTTAATTTCAATATTATTGTTTTGTCTAGTGGAAAAAAAAATTGGATTGTTAATAAAAAAATGGTGAGTTATTTCGTCATTTTATAGCACTTAAATTGTGCGAAATAATTTATTTAGTTAATAAAATTATTTTTTAATGCATTCATTTTAACAACTTCAAATGTTGTCGGTTTATTGTAACTGTATGCAATGTAGATTAGTGGTAAATATGTACATTGGTCTAGCTATCCTTCACGCCAATAAAGTTACTGTGCAGATGATAACTAAAAGCGAGTATATATTTGTACGTCCTTAATTTGACTGGTAAAAGGTAGGATGGTAAAAAGTAGTTTTAAAACAAATAATATTTAGGGATCTGGTTTCATCTATAAAGATAAGCATTTTCTTATTTTTAAATTATTATATACCTATATAAGCCATTCATTGTAAAGCTATTTTTGTATATTTATACTTACAAACTAGGGTAAAATATGTAAAATTTACTTTCGTCTAAATTCCTACCGGTAGTAGTCTTTATAGAAGAAACAACAAGGGCACAAGGCTTATACGAAGGGTGACATTGTTTTAATGCAAAACAATTTTTATTGTTTTAAATGAAAGAAATTTTTTATTTTTTAATCGAAATATTTATAGATTAACATAATTAATATTCTTGTTACAATACTATGTATGTACAACCTTTATATATTATCTTATATAAGTATATACATAAGAAAAGAAAATTGAATATAAAAATTACTTAATATAATAGGATGTAGGAATGTGCGTGATTACTGCTGAAACTGAAGTGATACAGATTAGTTTATAATTTAAGAAAATCATTTAATTTTTCCTAAACTATGAATTAAATCAATTTTCATAAATACAAACATATATAAATTTCCTGTAAAGAAAATACTTTAAAATAGTTTTGCGTTTTCAGGTGCTAAGAAACCAAGATAAAAGAATTTAAAATTAACTTTTTGCTTTGCTTTTTTATATGCTTTACACATGGATTAGTGTTTAAGTAATTAAATAGAAAACATATATTATTAATTTAATTCTAATTCATTTTCTAAAGATATAAATACAAATTATAAGTGTTTTTAATAAGAACTATATCAATAACTTTTCAATAACTAATTTCGAATTTCAAAAAACTTGTTGTTTTTGTTGTGTATGTTTTATGTAGTATATTCAAAGGCGCAAAATCTCCAACATTTTTAATAAATCTTTCAAAAGTATGTACTTATATCTTATTAAATATCAAAATTATGTAAATAATTTTTGGAAATGCAACTTGCAGAAACTAAAGTTTAAAAAATTTTAACGAATTATCTAGATCTGCAATAAAATAATGAGTGTGATAATTGATACCTTAAGCTTAAGCGGTCAATATTTATGAAAATAACTTTAAATAATTTGTAAGCTTTAACAATTTTTTTCTTTTAAATTTTTCTTGTACTTTTCACAATTTATAGTTTCATACTGTATTTTAATTATGATTTTTCGGATAACACTTTTATAAAAAGTTTATTCCATCTCAAAAACCACTGTTCAAACTTCGTTTGTATCATACTTCACAATTTTATAGTTTTCACAGTTTTACTTTAAATATATAAATCTGTAAAAGTAGTCCGTTTGTAATGGTTAAAAAATGCTATATATCAACACTATAAAACTGTCCTAATGCTATACGATTTAACTATTTTATCAAATTATATACATCACAACTGTTTCGACTCTAATCGTCGCAGATATTTAACGATATATCTCAAACTCTAATTCTGAAGTCTGAATAATAAGATACCAATAAAAAAATGACACTCTTGTTAAAATAAAAAAAATTGTATTTTTGTTTAATTTTACCTAAACTATACACCAACAACATACAGTTTCGCTTGAACCCGTTTATATCTCCTTCAATACAAATATAGCCTCGTTATAAATAATTATTCTAAAAATAATTATCAACATTTTACGGAAAGGTAAATCTACCAAGTATCCACAGTATAAGAAAATAATACTAGTTCTATTTAGATAACTTCTCCAGTTCCTTAAATTTGAATTAGTTTACCTTTTAATTAAAATTAGTAAGTAATAGTCGGAAAATTTAATTTTACCGGCATTATATCATATTTTTATTGGTAATTCAAAGATTTTGTAACAATAAGTCCTTATTACCCGCGCATTTGATTTATTTTTGTTCAATATTTCGGCAAAATTAGGCATTCTATTTTCGGCATATCTAGAATCCTATATAAAATATTGCCAAAAGATGACTACTTAGTTTTTTCATTGTTGACACCTTCCTGAATGAGGATCTGTTCTTTGTCATAAGATAAAGTTGCCTTTGTTAGTTCAAAAAGTTTGAAGTAGTCAATGATATAAGAAGGGAAGAGCTAAAAACCTGTCGTTCTGAATCCATTTTAATCGTTTCTGTTTAGAGTTATTGGAACCATTTTTTAGCAGAGCCGCTAATCCTTCTTTGTTACACTTAAGATTTTGGTTTTAATTGTTCCAGGACTGTAACATATTCTTCCAATCGGTTTTTCTGTGACCATCCAGAAACAAGCAAACTGAACATTTTTTGTCGGATTTTGCAAGCTAAAAATAAAAAATATTTGATACATATATATACATAAAAAATTTAGGCAATCGACTAGAAAATTTTTTCTAGTCGAAGAAACCAAAACAATAAAACATTCCTTTTCATGGTTAGCAATCCATTAAAACTTGTTGTAAACTTGTTTCGGACGTTTACGCACTAATTAAGCCATATTGCGATATTACAAATAACGTAAAACTAACAATTAATTGGGGTTTCATTACAAGAAACACACTTTAATCTCCATGCTGAAAACTATTAACGGGGTATTGCCTGACACTGCCTTGAATTGTAGATCTTGGAATACTAATTTTTTTACTGGCAGCGTAGTCTAACATTATTACTTTCAAAGTTCCAGTTGCTTCAAAAAGTGACTGCTGGCTTTAATTCTTTCGATTACTCTTTATAACTAAATTTATAAAAAGAATTTCCAATTATCAGCATACATTACGCTTATTATTGGCAAATATTAATAATTTAAGTTAATTCAACTTAAAACTTGTAAATATATTTTCATTTCTTATAGTTATCAGTAATTAGATCGCTATTTTTAATATGTTTTGAAATGAATTATCCTTAATACCGAAACATTCTACACTAATTTTCGGCACACCACTTTTTTGCGCTTAACTGACGTTTCAAAAAACTATTTTTTGATTTTTATAAAAATTCGATCTACCGGAAATTAGTCAAAAGTTTTTTTGACATTAAAATAATTAAATAAGTAATACTTTTAAATGTAAAAAAAACTTTTTTAACGGAGTCACTGGTCGAAATCCATTGCAAAATTTATAAAGAATATTTTAATTTTTTGCAAAACAATGAATTTTGCAAAAGTTTTAAACTTAATACTAAATAAAAGCAATTAAAAAATTATTTAAATCACTTACGAAAAAATTAAAACTCGTGTATACTAATTAGTCGCTGATTCACGACCAATTCCACGACACTATAGTAAAACTAAAGAATGCAATGAAATGAAACAAAATAACGGTAAATTAACGATCCTGATCTATGTGTTTATCTATGTCTATTGGAGAGGGAATACCGATTTTTCTAAATATAGTTTTACCAGATCAGGAGAAGTGAATATATTCTTATTATTTCTCATTTTTTGTCAAACTGCCGATAATTGGATCACTGACAGAAATTGGTACATTTACCTTACTATACATTAAAGTTTTAAAGCTTTGCGTGAACCTATCATAAAAGTCATTCCAACACATTTACCGTCTTCATAAGTTTCTGATGATTAATTCTGGTTGGCTCGTTTCGCTAGTGACTGTGTCGAGGAAAAGCTACCTAGTGTTACATTCTGCATTTGCCGGAAATACGCCAATCTTGCACTTTCGATTCGCAACCTAAAATTTCATCAAGAACAAGATCGAGGTTTTCATATTCGTACTTAGTATTACTAAATATTTTTTAAAAATATTGGCTATCCGCCAAACATTTGAGCAAGAAAACCATTTCGCCGACAGCAAATTATAATCTTTTGTTTAAAATATACGACTTTGTACATGTTCCACTGAGGCAATTGTTTCTTCTAAACTCGAGAGTTAGGTTACTGAATATTGTGACAATTCTTAATTCAACCATCCATTTGATGATTTAAAATCAGGTATACCAATTATTTCGACTGCTTGTTTGGCTTTTTCGTGCCATATAGAGCCGGAGATATAGTTTTTGGATCTGGCGTCCCAAAACCACGCTTATAATATTTGTTAATTTCGTTAGAAGCTTTGCGACGTTTTTTACACACCTTACGACTGCCTTGTCCCTTTAGATAAAGCAACATAACTTCTTTTGAATTCTTTAAAATTTCATATATTTGGTTTTGGTTTATTAGAGCATTTTCAGCACATTTTAAATTTATTAAATTGTTTGCCAAAAACCATCCATTCAACCATAACAACATTAAGATTTTGCGACAATTATGGTTCTTGAACCGTCTGAAGTTATGTATTCCGACATAGTGGAGTTAACCTATTTTTTATACTATGAGTTAAATATCAGTCCGCACCTCAGGGTTTCCGATATAAAAATTCAAAACCGCTTAAGGATTAAATTACGTAGGATTTGTTTGGTTTGTTTTTTTTATAAGGCAAAATTGAGTTTTCGCAGTAGTGGATTTCCTGGTAGGAGGGTTAACACTGTATGTAATTATATATATATATATATATATATATATATATATATATATATATATATATATATATATATATATATATATATATAATATATATAGGTGGTATATGATATAATGTATGTTATATGTACAATATATAGTTCATGAAAACAGATTCGAAACCGTAATGTATAATTTCAATATAACGAATATCGATTTCCTATTGAAATAAGGACACAATGAAAAAATTATTTTACAACAAACAGAATTATATTTAGTTTTTTTTTTACAAAAACAAACATTTTCTAACCATTTAGAAAATTTATTTGTACGAATATCATCAAATTTATCGTTAAATAACCCTCATTTTCTAGTTTTTCATCGATTACATCTACAAACAGTTTATACGATATTTTTGTCCATGTTAACATTTTGAAACTTCATACAAAAATGAAAATTACCTTTCCACACACATTAATAGCAAGAAAAACCTGTAATTATTGTAAAAAAAATTAAGTTTCCATTACATTATTCGCACCATAAAAATCCCAAACATGTGATGTTATTTTCAGTGCATTTATCATCGAGTAATAAAATGTAGTACTCGTAGTGTACATATTATACTATATGTATATGTATACAGAGATGAATTTTCTTTTGTGTACATTTTCCCTTCAACCATATTTAGCTGTTGTTGCTGTTTTCATATAACATACATTTGATAAAAAAAAAACAAAAACAAAAAAAAAATCGAAATGAAAAACGGAATGTAGGATTTAAGGAGATATACATATACAAAATATCGATTGAAACTTTTTTGACGTCACCACCGAACATACCATACCAATGTTGGTAAATGGAAAAACAAGAAGGTAATATAATTGTTGTTTTCGTTGTTGGTATTTTCTTTTGCTTTTTTAAGGGGATGAATTTTTATTTTTATTTATTTTAGAATCTCGTTAAAAATCGTACCCGGCATTTTATGTTGAAAAATGTTTTCCATTTTTCTCTCTTGTTTGTGTATCGTGAAAATTCGGTTCAGTTTTTAGTTTTTTCTTCATTGTCTATTCAACCCCTTTTTTTGTGTTCGTCTCTTTGCTATATGTAATTTTTTAACATACATTTCAGTTGCCGATGAATAGTCTTAACGAAATACGTTAAGTTTTGTGTTTCATTTTTAAACTTAAAGTAAAGAAGTTTATTTTAGATTATAGAGCTTTTTTGTTCTAATATTTTTATACATACATAAATTGTTACGTGTTCGGTGCTTTCTCGAAAATTAGTTTGAATGAGTTGATGAATTAAAAAAGATAAAATGAAAATTTGTGATAACGTGATTTTTTTTATAAAGTAAATGTGGTGTTTAAAGTGTTTTTCATTAATTATTTGGTGTATTGGAATCGATATTTTAAATTAAAATGTAAACTATTTTGTTTTTATTATTGTTCTATAAGATTCTAAATTTGAAAAATTTAATAAATTGTATAAATATATTCCAAACGTGCTCTCGGTTAAAATCACCCCCGGGTATACTTTACATTTTTTTTTGTTGGATTTTATGTTTTTGTGAACATATTTTTTGGATGGAAAATAAGAAATGAAATTAAACATGCGCACTAAATTGTATGATAAATGTGAAACAACATTTAGAACAATATATTTTAGAACAAACATAAATTGTTTTACTTTGATTTGTATAGTTTTTTTAGTTTTTTTTCAACGAAAATTCTTTTTGGGAAAAATATGATTGGAATTTTTATTTGACCTTTATCCTATGTAACTATGTATGTATATGAAGTTATTTTTTCAATTCCACTGATTAATTATTAAAAATAAACTATCCGTGTATAATTATTTGAAACAATTTCGTGATAAGGAACTAAATTATTTTTATTATTTTCGATATAGTAAAAAAAAAATTCATATACAATTTTCTATAATTAGCGTTGGTTGTAAAAGCGCCCTCCCTAGTCATTTTATTGTTTGGTTCGTAAGCAGTATAATTATTTCGAAGTTGACTAAATTTATAGTATATTGGTATATTGGTAATAAAAAAAATAATGATTAATTTCATTACATCAACACTTTTATGACTGGGATATTTATTTATGTAACCACAAGCACAAGTATCGATCATGGATATTAAAGTCATACTATTTTTTAACAATATAAATTTAATAGTTAATGTTTATTTTTACTAGCTGGATAACTATTTAGATTGTATGACCATAATATAAACTACACTAACCATATTGTTGAAATATAAAAAAATAATAAATCATATATATATTTACATAAATTTATAAAAGCAATATACAATATAATATAGCTTTTCACATATTTCAATGGTTTATTTATAGTTTTCTTTTAGTATCGATGGTTTTGGGTTCTGAATAATTAATTAACAGAAAAACAATTTAAGGTAACATTCATTTTCATGTTTAAGCCTGCATAGGCTAACAAATTTTTCAATGCTAAATACCCTTATACTTTTATTTCAAAACTATTTTCATTAAAAACAAACTTAATTTTATTAAAACAATTAATTATCAAGATTAACCATTTGTTAGTAGTTTTAAATTGTGCTTAAATATTTAATTTTAAAATTATTGTAGCTAAGTGCTCTTAAAGTAATAAATTAAAAGTATAGTTACTTAAAATATACATAACTTAAATATACATAACTTAAGTATACATAACCTTAACAGCTTTTCGTTCAGTTTAGTTGAATTAAGTTTTTATTTCACTAACTGTCTAATAGATCAGAAGTTAACGCTCGATCTGAAGAGCCAACTAGCCAATTAGTAACAAACAATACCACAATAGATTATATATATATATATATATATATATATATATATATATATATATATATATATATATATATATATATATATATATATATATATATATATAATATATATATTTGTAATAGGCCAGTAAATCTTGTAATCACTTTTTGTAAAGTTGATTTCCCACTCTATAAGAATCAATAAAAAGATTATAGAGTTTACGAAAGTTTTTCTTACCAGCACTTGGCAACTCGATTGAAATAAAGTGGAGTAAATATATTTTTATGAAACTATATGAATATACTTAGTAACCACTTTACGTAATAATGCGATAAATGGGCTGCTTGTTATTGGCCAGTGATAATTTAACAACTTCGTATCTATCATACCTATTATAACAATATCATCTTTAAAGTTTCTCTTGTTCTAATCATATACAATATTTGTGTTAATAGTTTTCTTTACAATTGATATTTTTTAATAATTTACTTTCACCTTAACTATAAGAAATGCACAAGTAAACCCCAATTTATAAGTTGTGTACTGAATTCGTAAATTTACTAAAAATATCTTAAATTTACTAAAAATATTCGAAAATAGTAGTCCTGCTAGGTAGTGAGACCATTTGTAATATTTGCTAAAGTTACAAATTTAACGAAATTTATAATTTTTAGGAAACTAAACAAAAGTTTCCTAAAAATTATTTGGTCGGTTAATAAATTCTTATAAAATAACTAAACAAAAGTTTCCTAAAAATTATTTGGTCGGTTAATAAATTCTTATAAAATAACCAAGAATTATTTCTGATTTACTTTGTTAGATTGTGTATATGAAATCGTTCATTAAATTCTTTTATGTCTGATCCTTACAGATTTGCTAAATAGCAAATCAGTAAATCCTTACTGATTCCTTAAGTGAAATTGTTAATCTAAAATAACATCTGGATCATATTTTCAAATGATGTAAATAGTATTAGTTCCATCTTCTTTTAAAAATGCAACAAATCAATTTAAATTAAGTGCGCTTATAATTTAGATATCTCCTTAGCTGCTAAAACCACTCTTAAATGATTTGTCTTTAGTCAATAAGGTTGCAATTTTTATTTTGATTTATAGTAGGATCTACCTTTACAGCTCTCGCAATCCTGCTGTCTTCTTTGTCGCATTTAAACTTCTCCTTTAATGATGTGTATCTATAAAGTTTATAAATGTTTACAAATTTGTGTACAAATAATTTTGAGCTTCACTGTATGCTAAAATTACGATTATGTACAAAACTTCACCGAATAAAAACGAAATTCAAATTACATACATATAAAGCTCATTTCACAGTGAATTGGTATTTTTAGCTAATATTATCCTTCCAAATATAAACCATACGTTAATTTGTCATCGGTTTTAGATAACATAACGCCAGTATTTAAAGAATTTATTCGAATTAGCTATACAAAAAAGTTTTATTTAGTATATAGCATATTTTAAAAAATAATCGAAATTTAAATATTATATAAATCACAAACTCATTAAAAGTTTAGGGAAATAAAATTTATAAATAAATAAGAATCTGGAAAAGTTATGTGTGATATCGAGGGGCATAAAAGATTTTATTTTTCGTGTGATTCATATAACTTTGTTGTGCGTATTGTAGTTTTATCAATATGGGATTGATTTGGATATTAAGATTTTAGAATTTTAAAATTATATTTAATTTCCATCTATAACAAAATCAGGCCAACCAATGTTTTTTACTAATGTACAGACAATTAAAATAATATGCATCGTTACTCGAAATCATTAATTAAAGACTAACAATTATGTTATGCGGCAATGCAACAGGACCTAATAAAGTTCCTTTGTTTGTATTTGGCAAAGTAAGAAAAATTATCGGTTAAGTATGCATCTAAAAACGCTTGGATGATTAATATTTTTGCTGATTGGTTCAATAATCAATATTCAATTTTAAAATAATCATTTAGAACGAAAGGCTTTTTTTTATTAGAATATTGTACAGTTAATGTTGTTTACCATTAGAAATCGATTATGAATTAAAAAAAAATCTACTTCTTTCTCTCAAATGTAACTGCGAAGTGCCAACCAATGGATAAAAAATTAATCCAAATAATTAAACTTAAGTACAGAAAAAATTGGTTTGAAGCTCGGGTGGTTGAAATTGAAGAAGAGCGGAACTGATAAAATAATTTAACTGATATTGATATTATATCGATAGTTTTAATACAAAATGTTAAAATAAAATAATCATGATGATGGATAAGTCCTTTCTAATATTTTGGCAGAAGAAAATATGTGTTTTGAAGTACCCGTAGATAGTGATTCCACTGCACACAACCATCAAAAAGTTGTCAGCAATTTGAACGAATTAATAACTTGCGTAGAAAATAATTCGAAAATAAGTTCGAAATTAATGATTTCTACGAAATGTGCACTTCTTTTTCTAGAAATTTAAGATTCAAAACCCCGTTTTTAAAAAAATTTACAAAATATTCAATTTTATGAAAGCAATATTTTATGTGCCTGTCGGTAAATCAGGTTAATATACTGTATATGCCAAAATTTCATGCGGGCATTTTTAAGCAACATATTTAATAATTTTAATGTTATTTTTACCTAAATACGATTATAGACGATAAGTTTTTTGTTATTAGTGAATATATGTATATGTTTTCAACTTCCTTCCGTTCTATTTAAATAAGTTGCAACAGTTATAATTATTCATAGTATATAAGGCCCCATTCATTGGTTTCATATGAACCCATTTTGTAGTTTTCATACATTTTGTAGTTTCAAGTTAAATTTTACTGCGGCGTGGTAAAGTTAATTAATTAATTTAATTTATTTGACATAATATAAATTAAACTGATCAAATTACATATTACAATATTAATTTTAACGATAATTTTAATAAAAATAATTTCATTATTCTTAAACGAGAGTTTCGAACCGAACCCGAACCTGAATCCGTCCCGTTTCAAAGATTTGTTCATAATTTTGTGAACTCGAATCTCAACCAAATCAAAATTCGGGTTCTAGTTCTAGTTAATTTTTCTTTTCAAAAATAAACAAAAGCAATAAATTTAAAATCATTACAAATGTATCGACAAACAGCAGAAGACCAAACAAAATAGTTTGATGACAGCTTCGCAAAACTAAGAAAATTACAACGACAACTGCGTCAATTTTATTAAAAAAATAAGTTTGCCGTATATCACACTTTTCACAGAGTTTCTCTCTGAAATTGGATACTCCATGATTATACGAAGTTGTTCAGATTGTGCTTGCCGTTTCATTTATACAGGTCAGTGCGGAGCTGGCTTTTTTGCCCTTAAATTAAATTCAGTGCCACAGCGTGTCCAATTGGATTAAAATTCCTTAAAAAACATTTGATTTGTACATTTATTTGGAAAGTGTTTCGGTTTGTTTGAAAAAGGTTTCTGTTAATTTATAAAAAAATTCGTTCAATTTGAAAATGGTTTCATTTAATCTGAAAAACCTTTAATTAACAAGTCTTCAACTTGAAATTTTACTAATGTGGCATAAATTGTTGTAGACTGTATGTAGTATGTATGTGTCACAGCAATGTGGCATATTGTGGTAGACATATCTTTAAGTTCTTTTACATAAAATACCATCATTACGTTAGGCAATCATCAAGAATAATGCCAAGGTCGATAAACTCAGTAACACGATCAATGACAATTTTGTTAAATGTATATACGCAAACTTAAATGGTCTATGGAAACTCAAAACTTGACATTTTTCAACATTTAACTCTAAATGATTAACGTGAAGGTCAATCAATTTTACTGAATATTTTTACATCATCCGCATACAACACAAATTTAGATTTAACAAACTATCTATGACAAATCCAAGTTTGAGTGAACTTTCTGAAATTAATTTTTCGCATAATAAAATTTTAGGAACTAATTTGGGCCAGGAATATGATTTATCTGTAAATTAAAAATATAAGACCAAATATGACCAAATTACCAACATCTAAACAATATATAATGTTCTGCATTAATGAAAAAACACAAGTTATTTTGTAAAATTTCACGAAATTCCCGTGAATTTTGAAATTTCAAAGTAAAAAAAAATTATTGGGAACCGAGCGGAAATCATATAGTTGGTTGCTATAGCTGAACTTACTACTATCTTATAAACTATCACGTATTGAGTTTTTGAGATGAACTTGATACAGTTGAAGCAAAGTTTATACAGTTGAAGTGAGATTCTGGGGCCTTAAATAATCTCTTCGAGATGGATTTGGACGTTTTAATTATTTGCAGTTTAGAACCTCCGACTTCCAAAATAGGATTTTGTAAAAATTTAATTAAAAAAATAATTCGTTTGTCTCTTTATTTAAAAGATTAGTACTTATTTTCGAATGATAGGGTCCAAAATTTTAGAATAGAAATATTAGAAAGGCCTTTGCAATTAATAATGAAGCATCGTGACGGCTTAAAGTTTCTTTATATTATTTGCCTGGTTTGCATTACAAAACCATACAATATAATATTGATGTAATTCCATATAAGAATTTTATGAAAGTTTATTTATTTGAGTGGTATTTTTAAAAAGTTGTTACATCGACTTAGCCAAGACACCATAAACTGTTAATAAGTATTTTAAGTACAGCGTTACAACCGTTGACCCTAATAAAGGGTGGACAATTTAAAAGTTTGTTTTTTTTTAAATTTTTTTTATTGTGTAGGTTGGAGTTTCTTATTTAAAAATGCAAACCTTTTTCGTTCATGTGGCTCTTCTGGTAACCTTATTGTAAACCATCCTGTGAGTCCAGTTTTCAAGAACCTTTTCGATAATTCCGGCGCTTATCTTGCGAATAGTAAGCAATGTTATGTTTTAAAGCTGGAATTATCTTTGGATTGTTCGTATAACATCTATCCTTAACAAAACCATTTAGGAAAAAGTCCAACGATGTCAAATCGCAGCTCTCGCAGGCCCATTGACATCTCCAAAACGGTTGATTATTCCGTTGTCAAAATTGATGCGCAAAAATCGATTGTCTGTCGCTTCGTATATGAGATGTGGCGCTATCATGTTGAAACCAAAGGTTACATTAATAGTGTCAATTTGAGGCTTTAAAAAGTATGTAAAGCATGCCTTTGTAATGGTAATTATTGCGGCAATGGCGTTTCAACAGCGTTTCGAAGAAAATGGGTCAATTATGCCACCACTCTAAAACTTGTCGGTGGATGCATTTGCTTCCCAAATCCGGCAATTTTGATAGTACACATAGCCCCAAGATGGAAATGTGCTAGAGGATAATCTGAGGTCTTTGGGCAGTATTCTTATAATTCACTATGTATACTCTGTTATTCAGTAGCAAGCCTTTACGAACTTTCTTCGCCAATTTCACTACAGCGGTTCCACATGGCCCTCTTTCACGACCCATATATTTTTTCGAAATTCGCACGGTTTCAGCTACACAACAATTACTTTGAAAATAAGTTTTCAATATTTCGAAAAGCTCTTCAAGCCAACACCAGACTGACGACCTGTCAAAATTTCAGCGATGCCATAATAAATTCTTTGTCATAGTCTATGATTTAATAACAAGCCAATAGATGGTCCTCCCCTTTTTAGTAAAAAAAATTGTAATCTCTTAATTATTTAAAAATTTAATAAATATTTAATTTTAATAAAATATTTAGTGGTATTTTTGTTAATTTTTTTATTTTAAACAGAAATTAGTTTTTTTCATATTTACACTACCCATAGCTGTGCTATATAATACATACATTCATGAATTTACAATTAATTTTTATGATACATTTAAATATTAAAAAGCATTTTAATTTATAAGCCATTTGTAGTAAATTTTAAATATTGCAAATGCAATTACTATTTTTATAATATTTGCTATTTCAATTATGACTTATAATGATTTTTTGATTGTGCTTTTTCCCCAATAATATCATTGTTATACGACTGCTCATCGTGACGTATATCATATTACTCGTAATACCATGTTACACCATACCATATGCTTTAATACTAAATTAATATACTATATGAAGGTATTTGCCACGTTTAGTTTACAATATTATTTTGGTATTTTGTGATGTAAACCTTTATTGTTATAGATGATGATTACATACTTTATTGTTTTGGCAGATGGTATTCTAAGTTTAATTAGTAATTAATCCATTATGTATTTTTAATATAATTTAATTTTAAATGTTTACTATTCCTTCCATAATATTTATTATAAAAAAGAAAATCTTTTCTTATAACGAATGACTTTCATGACAATTACAAAATATTATTTGAAATAATATACTTTTTTGATTCATATTTTCTTTAAATTCCATAAAAGTGTTAAAGGTGGTATAAATAATATAATAAAGTGAAATTTTGTTAAATGTAGAATTTAGACCTATCTTTTTGTAATGTGTAAATCATTAGTGGTCTTCCATGTTATCGCTCATTCATTTAGCTTCTTGGAAACTAATCATTACTTTTATCTGATTCTGTAGTATTTTGACTACCCATGCTTACATCTCTTACATAATCATTTTTGTCGATTGGCAAATGACACCTAAGTGATACTCATGCCGTGGAGTGCGCAGCACGCAATTATACTTCGGTAACTTTTTTTGATTAATAGTTCGGCTTCTCCGTGTAAACATATTCATCTCCCTTTTAATATACTATATATAAAACCTCCACTGTCGAACGAACTTTAACATAATTGTATCGGACTTGTGCCTTCTGTTAGTTCCCTTAATTAATAAATAAAATATACATATTCGAAAATGTCTTTTCATGTTTTCCAATCAATACAAAATAAGATAATACAAAATAAATGTTTTGTTTGAATAAATATATTGTTATTTTAACAATTTTTAAACAAATACTTACTGTGTGCTTTAAAATTAATGTGATAAATTAACAGTGTATTTGGGAAGATAGTCGGTATATTTTGAAAATGTAATAAATCATAATTTTTACTTTTTATATGTAGTATATAGTTTTCAGGAAAAAATAACAAGAGTAGCAATATAAAATATCCTTATAAAATTTATTTTTAGTTTACAACAAATTGTTATATAATATAATAAGTTTGCTCTAAACTAGGGTAATATAAAATAATCTAATTTTAATGTTTTTCATTATAGGTATTGAAATTGAAGTTTTTAACTATTGTAACAGTATCTTTTTTTTTTTGTTATGATCAAATTTTAATTTGATTTGATCGCCTGTGAAAACACATGATATGTATGTCGAAAACTAAAATTTTGTATATGCATATTTTGAAAAACTTGTTTACCATGTAATACGTATCAAAAAAAATTAAAAATAAATTTCATCATTTTCTAGTTAGTTAGCATTGATTCAATTAAAAATTTAATTAATTTTTTTTTCTAATTTTTCATTACAGAAAATACATTTTATTAGAAAAAAGTTCGTTTTCATCATCGGAAGTTATTTTGTAAGTAAATATTTTATTATGTACAAGGCTCTTAAACTAAATCTTTATGTATATTATTGTAATAAGAATTTGTTTTCTGCGCTTTATTATGTGTCTCGTGGGATTTTTACAACAAAAACAAAAAGATTTTTTCCCTCACATACATCCCTCTCAATTATATTATAATATCTTCTTGAAGTAAAATTTATCCGAAAAGCTTAAAATGTTGGTTTTGACTTGATAGAGTTTTGCTTTAAATCAGTGATGAAAAATAAACACGTGACTAAAGGAAAATATATTTTTAAATATGTATTTGTAATTTTGAAAAACGTTTTTAATTTATACTGGTAAATATACCTGTGGTTAGTTAAATTCGTGTTTTACCAATGTCTAAATAATTTAAATTTTGTATACTGCAGTAAATTTTTAATTTATAAAAACTACTTATTCATGACAATTATGTATGCATGTATATATGTATATAATTTATTTGTAATATGTATACTGCATTATACACAAATATTGTACATTAGTGACGTTTTATCATGCGTAAATATTATGTATATAGAATTCCTTCGGGACTCACATTTTTTGCCAGTTTTATCACATTATTTACAATACAGCAATAACAATTTACCATTTATATTCTATTAATAAAAGCTCTGAATTGATTATTGCTTGATTGTTTATTTATATAAATATATATATATATATATATATATATATATATATATATATATATATATATATATATATATATATATATATATATATATTATGTAAATAAAGGTTGTTTCACCACATAATTTTGTATTTAAATAAACCACAGAATAATTAAAATATTGGGTTGAAATTTATTCTAGAATGTACACGCATGTTACATTTAACTATATGGAATTTACAAAGACGTAATCTTGTAATTCGATCAAGTTTATTTACCAAAGCAAGCATGTTTGCTGCGATCGATTCTTTGAAACAATTGTGTACCCCTTTTTCACACATATCGGCCTGATCATAGGTAATTTCGCGTTGTATATTGTCTTTGAGCTCCTCTAACGGTTTTGGCTTATTGGCATGAACCAACGACTTAACGTAACCCCATAAAAATAAATCCAACGACGTTAAATCGCAAGAGTGAGGTCTCGTTTGACCTAAATATTTTTTTGATAGTACACGGTTATCGAATTTCTTCTTCAATAGAATTATTGTTTGACCAGCTGTGTGGGATGTGACACCATCTTGTTGGAACCACATATCATATCGTATTTTTCTAGATTATAATTATATATATATATATATATATATATATATATATATATATATATATATATATATATATATATATATATATATATATATATATATATATATATATATATATATATATATATATATATATATATATATATATATATATATATATATATATATATATATATAATATAATTATAAATATATAATTATATTTTTTTGAACATGATTTTTTTAAGCCATTTCGACCATCAAACTACCTATACACTCATGAAATCCAACCATAAGTTATAACTACTGAAGCAAAAACCATTTGGATCTAGATAAAATTTGAAACTTTTACGACAATTTTTCTGAAATAAACAAGGCCGAAAATAGTCTTCTAACATGGCTCGCTAACGAACTCCGACCGTAACTTGGCGACCATTTTCATCTGTGAAAAAATATGCTCCAATCACTTCTCCGGGATGATATCCCAACCATACGGACAATTTTTGTGGTTGTATTGCGGTAATCTCTTGACGCTTGTTTTTTTGCTGCTCAACAACGCATATTCTGCTTAAAAATGAGCTCAATATTTAACCAATCGGAAATTTTTTTATCATAATTTAATCGAAGAACGTATTTTATTATCATCTTATCACCAACATTCAATCTTTAATTATAAGAATGTTATCACATCGAGAATAAGTTACAATAAATTAAAAGAGCAGTTGAAATTCGAAAACTGAAAATCAGTTTTTACTGGAATAAATTGTATCATTGCAGTTGATGATTTCATTAGTATTTTGAATCCCCATTTAAAGTCTTCTAAATTTAATACAAAACTTTAGAACTGCTACTTTTTGTTAAGAAACTCTCGAAAAAGGTTATATCTAGTGTCAAAGCAGTAAAAAATACGTTCTAAAAAAAATGCATTCAAATTAGTTGGTAAAATCTCTAACTTAATATGGAGAACAATTGATGATGGGCCCGGTATAGGGTTTCGCAAAATAAATGTACTAACCAAATTTCCAATCAGATGTTTTGCTTACTACTCCTGAATCCATTTCTCATGAATTTAATTTTTGTTTTGTAAATATGCCCTTTAACTTGACGTCTGGCTTAAGCAGTATTTCTACCGGCTTTAGTAACTTTAATAGACATGTTTTCGCTCCCAAACCAATAAACCATACAAAGGTTTCGATGAGATTGACAACTTCATTATTAAAGCTGGTCCATAGTAGACGAGCGTAAGAACATTTTTAACCTTTGAAAATTTACCTTAAGTACCGCAATATTTCCAGACATTTGCAAGACTGCTGTTGTAATACCAATTTACAAGAAAGGAAACGCGTTTATGCTAAGTAACTACAGGATAATTCAGTGCTGAGCACTTTTCAAAATTGTTTGAAAAGTTTATAAAACGTAGATTACTCAATTACCTTGCCAGTGTAAAATTGTTGAACAATAATCAATTTGGGTTTTTAGCAGAACACAGAAGAGGATATATTTCACTTCTTGAGTCACATTCACTGAATACTAAACAAGTCTGAAAAGTTCGCCGTATTTTTTATCAATATTTCTAAAGCTTTTTGATACTGTTAACCACAATTACATCATTGGTGTAAGAGGTAAAATCCTTGACTGATTCAAAAGCTATTTTCAATTTTGTCAGCAATATGTCAAAGTGGGTAAAATATCTAGTTCTTCTGGTGTTTTAGTCTGTGGTGTCCCTTAGGGATCGCTTTAGAGCCTCTCCTTTCTCTTATTTATTTCAACTTGATTTTTTAAATCAATCTTGTAGGCTTTTAAACGGCTTTTGCAGATGACCTGGTACTTAGTTATGCAGTTAAAGATAACCATGATAATATTTAGTTTCTTTTGGGCAACGATTTGCTGAAGCTATAAGTGGAAGGCTTTCCTTGCTGGTTGTTAGTGATACATCTAGAGGTATTTTGGGCGCCCAAAAACCCTATAACATGCCAAATTCTTCAATGTATCACATTTACTAATGTAACAGAAAACCATGTGTGTCGCTGTGTTTTCAAGTTGAATCCGTTAGTGAACTTTAATATCTAGGTCTAATGACAGATCGCCAATTAAATTGGAATTCTCATCTAAGCATACTATCAGGAAAAGTGTAGTCATAGCATTAAATACATTTTATAGGCTGAAATTGTTTCTCCTAGTGGCATTTTAAGGAAACAATATCACGCGATATTTGAGTCAGTTATCATGTATGGTATAACCAGTTGGTGTGATATTTATTTTTCTAATATCTTAGATCACAAAAGCACATTGCCAAACTAATTTATAATCGTCTTAAAACTACGTCTACAATTCCGTTGTTTAGAGAACTGAATCTGCTCCCTCTGAGGTAACTTTACGTCTACAAGGTTTTCAAAATGTTTTTTAATCGTAGTGACAGTTTCCATAATCGAACAACTCACACATATTCTTTGAGGAACCCAAATAATTTTGCTGGTTTTCGTTGTAACAATGAAAAATAAAGACGATTCTATTTATAAAGGGTGGTCCATTTAACGTTTGAAATTTATTTTCAAAAATATTTTTCAAAGCGGTTTGTTTTTTAGATAGAGTATGCATTGTCATTAATTATGAAACATAATTTTATTCATATGACTTACACGGCTGGCTTTACAGTACTCCATTCTGGCAACTCAATTTGTCAGAACTTGGATAGTCTCTGGATGGTTAGCGTAACACTTAATCTTAACGGTTTTCCAAAAAAAAAGTCCAACGTAGACAAATCGCAGCTGCGTGGGGGCCAATTGGCATGTCCGGTACGGGTGATACTCGTTGTGGATGCGTCGACTTCTTCATGGTGATGTGTGGATTTTCTGAGGCCCAAATGCAACATTTTTGCTTGTTGACATAGTCTCTGAGGTGAAAATAAGCTTCTACGAAAAAGATAATTATTCGGTAAAAAATGCTCATTTTATCATTTGAAAGTAAGTTTTTAATATTTCCTAATTTCGTTCAAGCGTAAAGCGACCCATTTCGTAAATGTCAAACATTAAACTAATTTTCTGTCATAATACGAATGACGTAAGTTTTGCCACACTAAAAATATCCGGTAGTTTAAATTCCAAATGCTAGATCGACCATCCGTTATATGTCTCCTTATTGGTTTCATATACTGCTCGCACACTTAAAATCTCTCACACCGAACATAAGCAAAAATTTGAAAAATACCAAGCAATGCTCATAAACGTTGAAATTTTAGTTGGTATACTTTAATCCAATAAAATTTCTAGATCCATCGATCCAGATTTGCCTTTTAAATTAATCAGGCATCAATTTCCAGTACGTTTTTTTTTTTTTTTTTAGATTAACACATTGCCTAGATAATTCCCTTAATGGCTTACGCCACGGCAACATGGTGGGTTAAAACCCTTTATTACAATTAATTTAAAGACTGAATGAATGTAATTTACAATAAACATTACATTCATCACGTATGTAGCCGGTTTCAATTTATTTTCTCAGATTTCTGTAATGCATTGATTTTTATTTTAAGGTGAATACGCTCACGAACATACAACGACCGACACATTAAAACCAATTTTATCAATGCATTATGGTCAGGGAAAACTACATAAAACCCTGACCGAGAAAATATTACAAGTAAATATAAAACAATATTTAATCTTCACGGGCTTGTTTCTTTAAGTAGGCGTGTAGGTTCTTCTTGAACACCTGTAAATTAAATATTGCAGGAAAGACCGACGGATCTATTTGATTCCACAGAGAGGTGACTCTAGGGAAAAATGAAGATTTAAAATGGTTAGTTCTACATCTGGTTATATCTAAGGCGAAGCTATGTTGCTTTGAACCAAAACGAGTGGGAGCCCTGTTGACAAACGCCGCTGGTATTAGAGATTTAATTTCGGAAGAACAGTGACCAAAATAATATTTGTAAAAAAGCGATAAAGCACCTACTTGCGTCTGTGTTCTAATGAGTCAATTGATAAAGCAATATTTTTATCGTTAGTGAGAATAACTCTATTTTGAATTTTATCGAGACATTTGAGATTTGATCTTGGACGTTCTGCATATGCAATTTACAAAAAGAAAAATGTTAAAAAGTTGGGATTTTTCTTCTTATATGTAATTTTACTTATTTAATTCAGATCAGTCTATTTTAATTAAAATTATGCATATTTGAATCAGACTACGGAAAAATAATTTTCTACAAATGTATGGTATATTGTAATTCACATCAATGAACTTGATAATTATAAAATTCTAGTCAATAAAATTTTTCATTCCAAAGAAATTGATTTCTAGCAAACTAAATAAAAAAGCACAACAAAAATAAATAATTTTTTACATACTTTTACAATAAAAGTATAATTATTTACCATATTCTACTTTTGAGACGACGTATTATGTAACTACCTTTTAAATTATATAAAATTTAATTGATTTTTAAAATAAGTTAACAGTTATATTGTTTAATTTAATGCAACGACTACTTTCTTTTCGAATTGATACATCTTTTGTTTTTCTTATTCAATGTAAAGTTACAGTAATGTAATATTTATGTTTAAAATTAAATCATTGCTACTGAATTATGTATCTAATTGGGATTTTATGCTTTTTATATCCTACAAAAATATCAAGAACGTTTGGTAATTTAACATTTAAAATGTAACAGTTGGATTGAATATCAAATATTTGCGCCATCGGTAACTAAGAGGACTTAATATCGAAAAAAAATTAATTAATTTTCCAAGAAAAAAATAACGAGAAATAGTAACTTTTTTTGTTACGTATTAAGTTTCATATATTATGTATATAAATAGTATTTAGGCGTAATGATATAAATAATTTTGGCGTCGTAAAGTTCTTACAATTTTTATATTTCAACATGAAACTTTTGAGATGTAATAAAAATTAATTTCCATCTATTTCTGATAGATAAATATTTTTATCAAACTTCTTAGTATTTGATCGATTCTTTACCGGTTCGATTCTGTTATTTACTATACAACATGACTGCGCAGAACGACAAATTTTTTATATTTTTATTTTGCTTTTAATATGATTGAATAAAAACTTTTCAAAATTGATTAAAAAAAAATCACAAACTTTTAAAATATTGAAATATTTTTCGAAAATTTATTTTTATTTTCCATAAATCTAAAATTATTTTTGATCAATCATGTCAGTTTCAGATTGACAATTACAAATTGATTTTTTTTTTAATTTTTCTAGGCTTTTTTTTTGTAGTAAATAAAGAGTTTGGTACTAGGAAAAAAATGACATTATAATAGATAAATATTATAAACTAACAACAATTTTTAATAACATTTTTAATATGCCGTACAAAATTGTAAAGAGATATTATGTACATTAGAAAAGATGATAATAGTTTATTCAAATTGTAATCCAGGTCGATGCTGAACTAAAATATGTAATAATCTTAATATAATTTTAAATCAATTTAAAAAAAATGTTTTATGTCCTTAAATGTTATATAGCTAGTATATAAAATTTATGCTATTGCAAAATGGGGATATCTAAAGGGTAATCAACTTAATAGAAAAGTAAATGAACAAGCATAACCCCAATGTTTTATCATTTTATATTGGTTTTGTTTTGGTTTTTCATCAAATTTGTATATTGGTCAGTACTTGATTTATGGATTAAATGGAAATGAGTATATTACGTAAAATGTTTAATTTTTCTTTTAAATTTTACTAGAAAATTAGAAAAAAAATAAAAATAAGTAAAATTAATATTAGAAATTAGTTTTTAAAATAAAATAACAGAAGAGTGCGGAAGATATCCACAGACAGGAGCAAAACATTAGTAAAGAAAGCAGAAGGGAAAAGTATCATATTTACTTAAAAAGACCCAAACTATTTGCATATATACTAAAAAACTAATTCTAAAAAACCGTAACCATGTGTCAAGTATATAGTTTCAAAATAATTATTATAATTATCCACATTTTTAATTTACTATTTTATTAATTATTATGCCTTTAACACATGTCAAAACTTTAACAATAAAGGGAAATATGTCAATATTAATGTCTATAATAATATCACTATTAAAGTAATTAATTAAACTATTTAGAGATAGCTAAACAAAAAAGTTATTTTAGATTTATAATTGTATGTTACATTTATTTAGGCGTTTCAATGGAAATTTGAGTATCTGAAAAATAATTTTTATTTATAAAAATTTTCTTTTATTATAAATTTCCAATTCCAATTTTCACCTATACTACTTTAAAAAAAAATCCTATATTCCAGTTCTACAGATATGATTAAAATTTTAGCAATGGTTTTTAATTTATTGCAGACCCCTGTTGAATCAAAAGTAACGTACGATTATCTTTAGATATTGTGCTCTAGTTTCCCAAAAACCAATATTAACCTTTTAGTCGTTTTTCTTCTTTTTATACATGTGGATTTACGACTGTATTTGAAATTATTTATTTGACCGGAAAATAAATTTAATTTTCCGAAAATAGGGATTTTTAGAACTTTTCTTTCATTTGCTTTAAATTGATTGATTACATAAATAGAATTTGTGTTAATTAGGGATTGCTACGATAATTCTGAAATTTAGCAGAAAATCATTTTAAAATTAGTTTTACACTTAAAATAGGACGATGTACAAAATTTTAAAATATTAGAAAAATATATCAATGAAAAATAGATACAAAGGATATGATAAGTTCATTAGAAAATCATGTAAATATTAATAATAATGGGGTTACACATATCGTTGCTGGATTTAATCACGAGCTAGCTCTTCGTTTGATTTTCGCCAACTATAGAAAAACCTAGGTCGTTCTCTACTTTGCACAGCCATATTCGAAAACAGAGACTTGTGCCTACCAAATGTAGCTCGCTTTTCAAGGATTGCCGCGACACTAACTGTAGATTCCGGCACTAACCAGATTTAATATTAAATTTAATCTATTCCGATACAATTTCCAATAATTATGTAAGTAAGTAAAAATAAACCAGGATTCTCTAAATTAACCCCAGTTCTTTGAGAGAGCATTTGTAAGCAATTGAATTATGTAAATATTGACTACGTCAAAGTATTCGTTCAATTGTTTACCCGTAGTTTTAAAAATTCATTTATTAACTGCCGTTTATGACGGTACCAAAGAGTTAAATGTTGTTGGTTGTCCATTTTCGAAGATGGTATCAATCGAGTATTAAAAGAGAACTTAACTACCGAGAGTCGTTTACTTGATAATGTGTGCTCCGGAGACTAGACCGTCCATATAAATGTATGGATAGCTTGCGTAGCTATAAATGTGTATTGTTTCTGCTGGAGATTCATGCCAAATGATGAGTTGGTAGTATGTGTCTGAATTTCAGCCAAACCTAATGGAACATTATTTCGATGTCCACCTTGATTATGTAGATTTTGCCAATACGTCAAACACACCCAAAGTTTAGTAGTTATGCTAGATTTTTGTTATCATCTGGTAAATTTTCTTGACTTTGGTGGTAACCGCCCATGTGGCAAAGTAGTTAAATCGCTTTTTTCCTTAAAGCATAATCGTGTTGATGTGGAATCCAACAGTGTGCGACAGTGCCTCCAGGTACCGTATTTATACTGTGGCGGTCGGTGGTAGCGCATTAACAGTTAACTTTTTTAATTGTTACATCAGTGCTTGTGGAACGCTTAGACATGGATGCAAATATTGTTGTCGTAACTAGGAGAAAGTTGTAAATTGATTTGCTTGGTGCGAACCAGTTGTGTGATTTCTCTTTTTACGCAGGTTGCATCGTCCTCTTCAACTTTAATCGGATAAATCTGTAACTTTAATTTTTCTAGGTTAGATAATATCAATAATAGTTGTCGTCAAAGGTGTCAAAATCTGATACCATTTCAGAATTGAGGGAAATATCTAATTTTCAAAGCAATACTATTTGAAATTTTTTTCCCGAAACTAGTGGATGGCAAAATCAACCTTCAAGAACTCGGCACAATTGACGGACAAATTAGAACCATTTAACAATATTAAACAATATGCAGCTTGAGATAGTACACCTAATAGTAAAAAACTAACTCAAACACAATAATAACTACTCTTTGGAAGTTGAATTTGTTAAAGAAAACGAAAAGCATGAATAATTTGGCAGATAAATCTTCTTTTTCAATAAAAAGGCTTTAGCAAATGGGATATTCCAGATTTATATTAAAAGTATACCATAAGTACAAGATATAATATAGGTTTGCAAATTTGATCGTTAAGCTTATTTGATGCGTTACTTCAAGCAATCCCGCTTAAAGGCCAAAAGATTTTTTACGGAGTTGCCGATCAAATTAAGAATGCACAACTCCAGGTCCGTTTGATCTGATCACAATTTTTTCTTATATTAAAACTCAAGATTAAAGCTCTTCATCTTCAAAGCTTTGGCAAATGGGATTTTTATATGTATGCAAAAAATGTAGAAGTTTAAAGATTTGAGTTTTATGCTTTTTTACGTTTTATTCCAATGAATCTTCTTAAATTAAGAGCTTTAAGATTTTCAAGCCTCTACACCCCCCACTCAAACCATAAAATCCCATTTACCAATGCTCCTGCTAAAACACCGGAGCTCCAATCCAAAGTTCGTATTGAAAAACAAAATGTGGATCATGCGTAAAGCTTTGGTAGATGTATTAAACGAATCTATATTCATGAATTCTAAATTTGACCAGAAACCGCGCAAAATGCTTTGATTTAAAAAAAAAATTGCCTGGGAAACATAACAAAAATTTCAAGGTCAAACTCCTAAACTACTACACTTGTTACATTAATCAAAGCTTTCGTTAAAACCACAGAGTCCATAATCTCAAGTTCCAGTTTAAGAAAAAAACGGTCACTGTATCAAACCAACCCGCAGTTTGTATTCCACACGTGGTTAACAATTCCGGAAAAAATGCTTTGGTGCCAAAAAATATTGCTTTAAATAAAACATACAATAAGCTCCAAGCTAATATTTCCAAACTTATAGTATACATTGCACACCTTTAATTTAAACTAAAAAATTACACTCACCAAAGCTTCCGTCAACACTACAGAGCTTTAATCTTACATTTTAGTTTTGAAAAATGTAACTGAGCGGCTGGTGCCATGTGCGAAGCCGTGGCAGATGGACCAAACGAACATGCAGATGTACATTCCAAATTCTGCCTGCAACTTCGTAAAAAAGTTTGGCATTTGAGCAAGATTGGTTGGAATAACTCGATCAACCCAATTCAAGAAAAAATTGTTACAGCAAAAAAAGAACCTGCAGTCCATATCTGTCCAGCATCTCTACAAAAAATCTTTGAGCCGTTAAAAGATTGCTTATAAAACAATACATACAATAAGTTTTAAACCTGCTATGTGTAAATCTGTGCTAGGATCAAACGAACCTGCAATAGTGCATTTAAAATTTGGCTAGAATTTGTCGAAAAAGCTTTGCCTGAAATAAAACATAAAAAAATGTAAGCTGAAATTTTCTAACTTTTATAAGCATAAATCCTAAAATCATAAATAGATTTTTGCACTACTCGTATAGTAATGGTTAAGGTGTTGACCGCGGTCATGAGTTCTTGATCTCCACCGCAGACCTCACCGCCGTAGCCAATAGTATGTAATATCGTTCGTTGGGCTAACCACCTACAACGATCACCAATAGTAAAAATATGGTCTGAAACATCTTGTAAAAGATCTTAGTACAAGGTGAATTTTTTGCCTGTAACGCTGTTTTTTTAAATAGATATTAGTTGCATTATTTCACCGCTGATAAGGCAAGATTTAAACTTGTAGATCAACTTTTGTCATCCAAAAGAAATCTCATGCTTTAATGTTGTTTTACATATAAAGTTTGCTTATTTTATAATGAACAAATATAAAAATTACCTCTAATTAAAACAATATCTACAGATTGTATTTTTGTATAAATAAATAATTTTCCATTTTTCATCAATTTGACTATTTAATATTAATTTATATACAAAAATACATAATTCCATGTGACTAATTAAATTATACTTTTTGACCACCTACAACTTGGTTATTTAAATATATTCAATAACCCAGTTGACATTAAATCCCATTCATTTATAAATGTATATAAATAAATATAAAATATTTCAAAAAAATATAATTAAAATTGACCAATCAAAACTCTATTAAAAGCTTTTTAATTTGCTTGAATTATATTGTAGCTTTTTTGAACATGAAACTTGTACTGTACACCATAATGATGGTGGTATAACGAAACTGGAATGTATCGTGTCATGTCATGTGTATCATATATTTATGTGTTGGCTCTTTTATTTTACATTTTTAACAAAGTAAATAACAAATCAATAATTTTGGTCGTTTGCTTTTCCATATATGAACATCAAATCGATTAAATTCTGTAAATTACGAGAAGAAATTTGCTGCTGTGATACTACGTGTACTTCAAAATCTGATACGAGTATTTTATGTATGTATGTGATAGAGGAGAATATTATGTGTTATAAATTGTATTTGTTTTATGATAAGTTCATATCAACTTTATTTATTTATTCGTTTCAGAGCTTTTAACGTTTTATTTTGTCTTTTGCTTATTTTTCTGCTAGACAGACCGTGAATAATTGAAATTAGATGGAAATTCAAATATCGGAAGGAAATTGGATTATAAATGTTTTGTTATATTAAAATATGTACGAGTATGTTTGTATGTTGCATTTGTTGAAAGTATTAAATGTCACATTATTTAACATAGTTTTAAGTAAATTACTCTTTGCATTGCTTTTACTATCAGTTATCATATTAAAAGTTATGAACAAAAAGGTCATCATATTAAATAATTAAAACTGAAGTTTATAATTCTTACTCCATTTTGATTTATTTTTAAAATTAATATTACAATAGTAAATATTATTTGCTAACGGTCTTCAGTTTGATTCCCGCTTCAGTTCACAACGCCGTGGCCCAATGTCTCTAAAATCGTTGGACTAAAGGGTCAACTAAGGCCTGTTACCACTGGCTTTCCACAATGAAATATTTACTGTTAGTATTTTTTTACTGTGAAACCGGAAGGAGAAAATAAAATCTAAATTATTTGTAAGACAAAGACAATCGTTTTTAGTTTTTTGTTCTAATTTGTTTTTGTTGTCTTTGTCACTGTAATGTAATTTAGGAATTTTTGCTCCTTCTGATTTCACAGTAAAAAAATGCTGACAGTAAATGTTTTATCGTGGAAAGCCGACTAACTCGGCTTAATAAATATTCTTGAAAAAATAAAAAGTAATCAAAAAATTGATCATCTTTTTTTGGTGAAAGATTATTATTTTTCTTTAAAAATAAATAAATTTGTTTTATCATGTATAACAACAATAAAATATAATCCAAATTTATTTTCATTTTATGTGAAATTTCCAAAAGCGGCAAATACGTTTGAATACTTTTTAAAAATTGTTAAGGGAATGGGAATCATAATATTTATAATATAATTTATCATAAATATAGCCGCAGATATATATAAATCCCAAATTGAAATTTTCCAATCAATTGTCTGTTATCCGAGCATTTATGAAAATATGTTACTAAACTATAATTCCTTCGTCTTCAATTTATCATCCCAAATGAATTAAATTTTTTAACACTACGAGTAGCAACAAAAAAGTTTATTAATAATAGTTGTATTGTTATGTATTTTTATGCTCATAATATTTGAAGTGTTAAAAGAAAATCTTAAATATTTTTCTTTTTGTTTACGAACATTAAAATAATAAGATGATGTCAACATGTTATTTTCAATTATTTGTTTATTTATATTACACTCGATTAGGTTTCATACCGATGTCACAAATTATAAAAGCCCTACTCTCTTAGTCGTGTCACTTCGTATGGAAGGACATCTGTTGCCTTACATCAGTTATCGATGACAAAGGTCATTTCGTGTTTATTATATACATCGTTTGTCACAAGTGATATTATTTGTCAAAAAGATGGTGGAATGCAAAAAGCAAGGTTTATTAAATGTTTGGTTAGGTTAGTGGGGTATACATTAAAAGTTCGCTAAAGGTGTTCTAAGTTTTGGTAACACGAAATATAATTATACTTAAACTAATAAAACAATAATATATAAAATAGTTTCGGTCGCCCAATTAGAGGACAAATCAAAAATGGCAAAAAAGGATTTTCAAATTAATGGTGTTTTTGATGTAAAATTTTCGGTTTCATTTTAGGTGTAGAGTGTATTGAAAAAATCAAAATGTAATTTGGGCATAATAAGGCATAATAAGAAAGTGCTTGTACCGATGGAAGAAAGAAATATGTAATAAGTTTTATCATCGAAATTTCTAGTCACAATGCTTGTAAATATCGCATCACAGATTTTTAACTCATAGAACTAATGTTATAGAACTGATCTTCTTTATTCCATTTATACAAGTTTTAGAAATCGTAGGCTTGTTGATACTGTTTACCCCAAATTAAGATCTCAGTGGTAATAATTGAATTGTCCCTAACCGGCGTTTCAATAGTATCGAGTGTAGACTAGATGGTTGTCATCTCTTACTGATATTATAGTGGGTCCTTTAGACCCTAGCTTTAAAAATTCCACCTACTCTGTTAGACCTTCTGGGTATTAAAGGGGGACTGAAATTCTAAATGCGAGTATTAAGATCAACATATAATCCTACCTATGAATACCAATCAGAACCAAATATTACACTACTTGAAAAATTGGTTAAAATAACGGTTCCAAAAAGGTCATTCGAAGACGAACTAATGCTCAATCTAGAAAAGTATACAAATTCTATTAAAACCACCGAAAAGCACACCAAAGAAACAAATGAATATGGGAAACAAGTCTTTCAAATAAAAAAAAAAAATTTAATTTATAAAGAGAAAATAAATTGGAGAAAAGGAAGCATCGAAGAGATAAAATAATGTATTAAGTAAGAGCTATAACATGCTAGAGAGAAAATTAGAAAGGAAGTAGATGTACAATGAAATTAATTAGAAATTGAATAATTATTTTTAAACAGTAACAAATACAAGTACGTTAAAGATCTTGAAATTTAAAACTGAATTAGTTGTTTGTTATTACTTTATTTAAATGCATTAAAATTGAATTATTATAATTTTTTAGTTACAAATCGATTTCATTTTTAGCATTCTTATATACCATTGACAAACTAAGGATTAGCTAAGCGCGATGAGTTATACGCGCCTAGCTATCCTACCACTAATCTTCAAGCAATTACTTACTAGAATTTAACTATAAAACTGTAAATAATTTACCACTATTGTCATAAAACCAGCATAGCTTCTCAATATTGATGTACATTATAATCAAGTAATTTTATAAACTATAAATTTGTCCTATTCAATACTATTTCAAACTAACCTGAATTTACTAACTCGAAATAAAATTCATGCATTGGAGGGTTAATCTGTAACAATGTAACCATGCTTGTCGAATCAGCATCTGATATTGGTGAAAGCCGCTTTATAAGATGTTTTAGTAAGCCGGTCAAATGGAATATCTGAACCGAACATGTTTTGGGCTTAATTACTCATATCCTTGTGAAGATATTTTGCATGAGGCTAGATAATATCGTGGGTCTTTCTTTTATTCTATGAACCATTGAGGTTTTTATTTTATCCGCAAATGAGCCTTCTCCCAAATATCGAATCTGTCAGAGTAGCATTAGGTGATAAAAGGGTGACACCCCTTCGGCACAAAGCTTATCCTGCCAATTTTACAGATAACAGCGTAAAAAATTCAGATTTCGTAAGGCTAATCGAAGATTTTTTGTAGATGATCGCCTAAATAGTTTCACGACTTTTCTTACTTTGCTTATCAAAAAAGCGAAATTATTTTCGAGCTCGAATTCTGATAAATTACCAGTTCATTCAAATGGAACTATAGACCAATTCAGACCTAAACTCATCATCACTATTATCTTCCTCAGATTCAGAATAATTATTTGTCGCATTTTTACCTTGCTGTATAAATTCTCAAACTGCAAATAAAACACAGCCATTTGTAGTCAATGGGCCAGACATAGTTGTTGATCGATCAATCTCCCAACTTTCCTCATGACAGAAGCACCTTCTGTATTAATACAAATGATATCTCGGTCAATTTTTAATTTAGGTTCTTTAAGTTTATCGTCAATTTGTTTAACACACGCTTCTGCTGGAAGAGATTTATGATCTCGTTCTAATTCTAAATTCCAAAATCTGTTTCGAGAATTAATATTTACATTAAAAAACGTTTGTTCTTTACTGATGCATTCATTAAATGTAAGGCTAAATCTAATAACTATTTTTATAATATAAAAAAATCCACCTCAAAAACTACAATAATGGAAATTCACTTCTATCCTAAAAAATGGTTTTTGAGTACCGGAGCCGGATATATATCAGTTTTGAATTTTTGGTATTTGGAAATACATTTTGGTGTACGCTTCCTTCTAAAATAATATTTGCTCCATATATTCTACAGGACCACTTATCTAAATTCGTTTCGGCACTTTATAATAAATGCAGATTGTGAAATCTACAACATACAATTGTTATCAACCTAGCCTTATCTAGCGTGTAATGAACCTGTCTGCAACTTTGGTAACGTCCCCTATATATTATGCTAGTATTTCTATTATATTATGCTAGTAAGACATAACATTTTAACTAAAGAAACAGTTTTGATTGTATTGTGACATGTGTCATTTTTAGGCACCCTAGACGGCCAGGAGCAAGAAAGCTTATTTACTATACAAGTTTGATGTAAATTTTATTAATTTAGCAATTTGTTATAGCATTAACATTAATTTTTTAAGACGATTGACTGGGCTACTCCGCAAAAATAAAGCAGCCTCTTTATTTGTTCCAAGATACTTCAGGAATCAAGAAACATATTATGAAATATTCACGTATTAGCACCATACATTTACTATACTTACATTAATTCTGGTAAATCCAAGAACAAGCCTACACTCACAAAAAAAGCTTATAGTTTGAAATGTGTATGAAGTAACAAACTAAACAATCGGTACCCAAATTTTCAACTTCAAAAATAGCAAGTTTACAAGTGACTTAAAGTGACCTGACTATGCAACTCGGGATGCAAGAAAATAAAAAGTTTGTCACTTCAAGGGACGTTTAAAACGACCCCAAAAGAGTAATGGGTGCTGATTGAAATTTACTATACAAATCATTATTGTGTATCACATAAAAAGGACTTTTCTTACCAAATAAATCCTTTTTCATAAGGAAATAATAAACGTCCTATCATCTTTAGCTTATCCTAGATAAAGTAAAAATCAAAACGTGATGAAAATTGCAATTTATATTCCTTTTTATTGTGAATAGACACGCAAACACCATGTAAAGAAACTTAATTGGAATTAAAATTGCCATTTATTTAATAGTCTGCTGAAAATTTATATTGAATTGCATGCAATATGCTTTAAAGGTAAACGCTACCAAGTCAACTGTTCTTTTTTAATTGGTCAAAGTTTTAGTTCGAATGCAGTATCGCAGGCAACTACATATTTCGATCATATTATTCGTTCGGATGAAACAAAAGTTTCGTTTTGCTAAAACAAAATATTAGTGCTTTGAATTTTTTAATACTGCAAAAAATCGTTAATTTATTATCAGGAGTTTTAAACTAAAATTCGTTGGAAATTAAATTAAAAACTGGCTACACTTTTTGCAAAACTCATAAATAGTAAAAGTTTGAATTCAAGTTTCATAAATAATATAAATTAAAATTCAAATTTTAAAAATACCTTTTTCGAAAATAATAAAAATGTCTGCAAATTTTTTTTTAACTTTAGATTGTTCTCGTTTGTTGTAAACTAACAAATAAATCAGGGTAGACAAGTGGTTTATCGTAGCACTATATAAGTTCATTGTAAAAAACCATTAATTGTTTGTATAACTTAATTTTATTTATTTGTGAAGTATTCAAGGAATTATAAAAATGTATAAAATTAGGGTGAAACTTTACAACTCAATTAAAGTGTTGGGCATGCTGATAATGGTCGATAGAACCCCATATAGAAACATAAGAAACCATAAACCATTATTTTATTGCAAAACTTAACAGGATGTTTGTAACCTAATATGAAACAAAATGAAAATATAGGTTATTATTGTTTTGCCTCTAAAAAAAATCAATCATTGCCGGATCGATTATATGTCAGCATAATATACGTGAACCATTTGAAAGAGCTCCCCTTTTTCTATATTTTGATTTTAGCACATAACAACAGTGTCAGTTGGTGAGAGATGGATTTTAAATAAAAACATTTTTACTCTATTTCTTTATCCTTACTTAAATATTAGCATTATATACATAAATATGTATGTATATTTATCTGGAAAATGTTTAAATAAGGAAAACAGCTTTTAACAAAAACTCGATTGTTTTTTAATTTTTCTACAAAATAAAAATGCTAGGTGATAGAATAAATTCAGCGTGAAGATTAAAACTTTTTCCCATTAATCATTTTGGCTCTAAAATGAAACTATATAAATAATCTTAAATATAATATATTTTTAAAAGAGGGTTCTGTTTTTGACACAATAACATATTTATATAGTGCACAAGATTTATTGTTAATATTTAGTGCTTTTTTTATATTATATACCTTTCGCGGATCAATAAATTTCTTTATATTTATGATCTTCAATACGATTAAAAAATAAGTAGGATTTTTGATATAATCTATTATATATATATATATATATATATATATATATATATATATATATATATATATATATATATATATATATATATATATATATATATATATATATATATATATATATATATATATATATATATATATGTATATATATATATATATATATATATATATATATATATATATATATATATATATATATATATATATATATATATATACCGTTCCACTTGTTTAAGAGAACCGCTATTTTTTTTAAACAAAACGGATGGATGGTCCCTTGCTATATTGCATATTTATTTATCTTACTTTTAATTATTAATATTATTTTAAAAATTAGTAGTGAGTAGTTCCACTCTGATATTCAATAACTTTAAGAAGTCTCTCGTGTACTTTAATAAAAGTACAGTGACTGCAAATAGCGAACGGAAATTTCGGCTGATTTTATGGCTTCAATTAATTCGTCCTTAATTGGAACTGCCTTCCTCATTCGTAGACTTTCTAAGATGGCCACCATCAAATATTTTCCATTATGTTTTATATGGCTGAATAAGGTGGCCTAGGCAATAATACTGCATTTTGCTCTGATTATCCTGGCAGTATGAATTGGGGCATTGTCCTGCTGGATAATTCATCGCTGTCTATTAAAAAGTGCGGTACATCTCAGAAAAGCTCGTTCTAAAACAGTTTTAGACATTTCTTCTTACACCATTACATCACCCCTCTTTATTGTACCTTTTATTAAAAATAATTTCCTTTTTCGTAGGTCATTAAAATAATCATGTCGATTATAGAACTCGGCGAAATTACTGTGGCGAGAGTACATTCGATTCGCATTCGATCCGCATTTAAAATTATTTGCATTATAGAACCCGACGGAAAATTATATTTCTGATTTGCAAAATTGCGTTATCGAAATGCGTTAATTTCACTAGCTGTCAAAATGTTTACATTAAAATTAGTTGTTTTTTATTGCATTATTACCTTTCTTATAATTAAGTAATAAAATAAACATTTTACAAATTAAATTTTAAAAGTTTATATAAATTATAGGTTTAAGCCATTTTTATATTTACCGATGAAGTAACACAATAGATAACAAACGAGAAAAATACGAAATCTGTCCAAGGACATACATATTGCGGTTGTCAAACGCCCATTTCTGTAATTGGGGACTCAGCGAATTTATTACATACTTACTCAGATTGTGTCACAGTCATAGATAACTTCAACCACTGATTTGGTTAAATTCTTCGCAATATATCGGTGCTGCTTCTGTCTTAATTGTACGTTTCCTATTAAAAAGCCTTTTTTTAAATTCTGGCACTTTGTTATTCTCTATATTTCTATATAATTTTTGTACACTCAAATACCCAACCTAAAATCCTAAAATATGATCAAGTGTATAAAATTCGCGTTGAATTTGATACAGATTGGAAATGTGGACCACATTTCCAATCTGCATCAAATGATGCTATACGATGGACGGTTGCTCTTCTGGCAACACTGGTTTTAGCCCTTGGTTTGCTAATCGATAGGGTAGAATTCGGAGCTTCTATAAGAATGACCCGTCGGTCTTGAATTGTTGTAGCCAAGCACACACGCCCCTTACTGTTTTTTCTATGATGCTAAGGTAATTCTGCACAACGGTTGAACTTCTTCCAATTTAGCTGCAACTAGGCGGATACTATTTTTAGTCTTAGAAACGAGATATTTCAGTTGTTCTTAAACAAGTGAGACAAATAAATATGCAATTATTTAAAGGTGCACTATGTTTTATTGAAAAAAGCAGCGGAACTCAAAAGTAACTGAAAGTTACTGAATTGAATATTTTCGTAATAGAGCCTTCCTCCGATATAACAATAAGAGTTTATTTTATTATACATAGTATTAGAGAAACATTCTGATGTTTAAAACACGTGTTCTTAAACAACAGTTCTTGTTTCTTTATGATTATATTCCTCCATAATCTGTTTTGGGACCGAAAACCTCCTAACTCTTTTGCAGTTAATTTTTAACATCTATCTTTAAGTTTTTCATTGAAAGAGTAATTACCACCAATAGCAATGAAAACAATATACATTTCTTCAAATTTCCAAAAATGCCACGTTCAGCCTGTTATTAATAATAGCCGGTTCAACTTTAAAACTTACCAAAAAACTTACGTTTTGATGGCTAATAAAAAAAAATAAAAATTACGACTATGATGAAAAAACTTCCTTGTTCCAAATTCTGATAGCTAAAGGATTGCTTAAAAACTATATAGAAACGTCCAGTCTACTATAAGTTCGAAAATAAGGAAAAGCCATCCTGATTTTGCAAATCTTTCTAAAGAAAGTCAAAAATAGGAAGTTATTTTATGTATTCTGGAATTTCGAATTAATCTAGATCTCTTAAACAATCAGATCTAAAAATTGTTAGCCGTCTAACTGCTTGTCATCTAGTAGTTAAAGCGTTAAAGGTGGCCAAAACGATAAAGTTAAATTTTGCAACTCAACTGAGTGTTGAAATACTCATTTATTGAATTAAATGGACTAAGAGATTTGGCTTACAAAAAACATAAAAGATCTAAAAATAAACTTTATTTTGGGAATATAGACAGTTCCAAAACAACTTGGAATAATTAAAAAAAACTTGGCGCAACTTGTACGTTAACTGATGCTGTCATTGATTCGTCTGCTGATGGCATAAATTGAAGTTGTATTATAAATTCTTCATTTCTGCTGTTTTGATGCTTCATTCCTATTTTAGTGAAAGAAGCAATTTGTAAACCTGGGTCATTATAATTCTGTTATAATTGATGTGATTGATCGAGTTTCTCAAGGATCGAGTAGAAGCCTTTGGCTTTTTTCTATTTATATAAATGATCTACACTGGCACATTCTAAATTGTCGATTTCCTCTTTATACTGATGACTTTCAACAATATTTTGGTAGTGACTTTTCAAATTTGAATGGGATTGTCAGAAAACTTAATGAAGACTTCAATGATATTTCTTTATGAGTTAAAATAATTGGCTTTCGACTAATCCTTCTAAAATTAAGGCTTTATTGCTCTCTAGAAATAATCCTAATAATATTGAATCTAATTTTTATGGGCGATATGACCTTTGAAATTTTGATCATGTATTCGAATTTAAGAATTAAATTCTTAGACGCGGTATTCTTGTTTGAGTTTTACTCTTTTTTACAGAACTGCTGTCTTTATTTTCAAAATAATTAAGCCAGGTGTACAATTATACTTGTAAGAAAAGTTAAAGTTTTCTATGTATTCCACACGAATAAGATAAATTTATCTATATTAAAAGATTATCACTGGTTGTATAGCGATGGTTAAGATACTTGCTTACCACGCTGCGGTTCCCAGTTCAATACTCGCTATTGACCAACAATTTATAAATATAAATAAAATAATTACAGGTTGTATCAGACACCGAGTTCTGTGTAGATACACGTTTGTTGGGCTAACCACCTAAAACGTTTACCTATTGGTAACGAGGGGTTCAAAAGGTTGTTTTTAGAGACGCGATATGGGACGTTTACGTCCTATATACCATAGTTTAATTTTTTAGTTTAATTTGTATTAAGAGAAGTAGAGTATACCATAACTCAGGACTGATAAATGCGATGATCATTTACAACAGTTTGCCACTACAGGGTAGTTCCTCCTATTCAATTCCTTCCATAACTCGAATCAATTGGATATTCATTTTACAGATAAAGCAATTTAGTCTTATAATTTTATAAAGCTTCCGCAATAATGTCTGTATGAACTTCTGCAAAAATTCATTCATATAGAAAATTTATTAAATTCTTCATTGCTTTGATTCTAAATTCACATATTTTACACGTGAACCACGATGCCGATGCTTGTGATCTAATTTTATTTATAATTAAGATGTGCCCCTCCTCCCAATTCAGTTCGTAGTGTATGTATTGTGGTTGGAATTTGTACTCACAATATCTCTTAACAAGATATGCAGTCTTAACACTGAATAATCTTTTAAGCGCGTTGGTGTATACGGTCTAAAAAATATCGTAGAACTGGAACAACTCAATCATTTAAATACTAAATTTGCAACCATTTTTAAAGAATATTAAAATATAATTCTTTATTACTATAACCGTGCTTTCTATATATACGTAATCCATTAAAAATATTGGTTAATATATGTAGTATTGGTGTTAAATAAATTAATAACAAAGTTTATATAATTTATATGAATACTTTACATAATTATTCGTAATCAAAATTATAAAACTAAGAAAGCAAAAAATAAGAATCTTAATTACAAAAATCTTCAGTTTCACTACTTATAATCCGCAATTTTCTTTTATTTAGTATCAAGTAGAATGTCTCTAGAATCCTAGTAAAAGTTGAATAAAAAATAACAAAAGAAACATGCAATTTGTCTATTTGACAAAAGAAAATTGATCAAATGTTGTTATTCTAGGAGATTGACACTTATTAGTATTACACTATTGTAGTATAGATTATTAAAAATTGTTGATGATAGTAGTTTTTCGAAACAATATGTAGATAGTAAACTGTTAACTTTTATATCACATAAAGCTTTGAATGTATCAACCAACAATTTTACAACAAATGATTGAGGTGGTATTCGTTCATGTTATTTAGTACATCTTGATATAGAAACGAAATTTATCTTAGCTTTTGATAAACAATAAAAAATATTTTACCGAGAAACTGGCGCAGTGGTTATAACTGCGGTGTTTGTGTTGGAAGTTACCGGGTTCGAATACCAATGAGGGAGGGTTGAAAATGGGATTTTTCCTCACATGATTACGATCGATGATGACATCAGAATCCATGGGCCGAACCATCGTCTAAGATAGCGAACCTGTATTCGTGCGTCCTCGATTTGGCTACGGCGTAAAGTAAGACGTTTAACCGCGAATGAGTTGGGTGAGATTCGGCCTCAGAAAAGATTGGATAGAATAAACACAACAAAAAAATATTTAAAACAGATTAACGGTAAATCATTAAATATAATACCTTACTGTTTTAATATTTACTTAGTGATTAGAAAAACCTAAAGGCAAAATGTAATTAATCATTAAATACCTTATCATCTTGCTAGCATATTTTGAATAATGACAAAATCAACATAAATTAACCCAATTTCCTGAAAAATTCAACAGATTTCCTAATACATTGTTCGATTGATTATTTTATTTACAATGACTGTTACTAACAGGTGTCAACTTAAATAACCAATTGAACTATAAATTGAATTATAACATTTATCAATTTCAAATGTAATGGTTTAAAATTTTTTGAACTATCATCAATCTTGTAAAAACTACTAATTTATCCCACAACTAGAACCTCAAACTATACATTTCTTATTCTCAAATGTATTCCTTTTGTAAATACATGTAAAGAAATAAAAACTACGCCATCAATGTATTAAGCAGGAATGAACTATATAGATTTATAACTTCATATATTCTTTTAAAAGTAATTTTATATATACATATTTTGTAAAATATAATCATTTTTAGTATTATATATTAGGCATATAAGAACCATAATTTAGCTAGATATGTTGTCTACTTAAAACAAATATTTGCCTAAAACAATGTAATTAATAGAAATAAAATAATCGATTACATAAATGTTGACAGCCAACGAATTTATATATTTGGTTATAAACCTTTTCACTATTGACAATACAAAACAATTATATTTTTAGAATTGTAAAATAATAAATCTCGAATCTTCAAGTACGTATATATTCTTTAGAATTAATTGAAAATGGATTTTCATAAAAATAAAAATGGTTTGATTGAAAAACTTTTATCAATAGTTATTTTTGTAGTTGAATGTCAATTATTATCATATCTAAATTATAATTGCTTTTCAGTTTTTCACTCAACTCCAACCATAGTTAAATTAATTAAAAAAAAAGTTGTTAAAAATTACTTAGGAAAACTTTTTTTTTCTATGTAAAAGGTTTTTTGTGAGGTTTTTGTAGATTTTAATTTGTTCTATGTTCTATTCTAGTATATTCTCCGAAATTCATTGAATTTTTTTAGGTAATAATTTAATTAAAGTAAATTAAAAATATATAATGTTTGATCCAAACAAATAGTAATTTAATTATGTGACCTTTTAACAAAAGTATTTCGATTAGAGATATGTTAATGACTATGGCAATAAATAGTATTATTTATATCAACACAAGTAATTTACATATCTGTATTATTAATATTATTTAAGGAAAATATTTGTGGAAGTATTAGTTTAAAATGGGGAAGAACCTTGTAATTCCACTTTTATACTTTTCGTATTTTCAAGTTTTTTTTTTTTTTTTTTGCAAAATCAAATCAAAATTTTAGTAACCGAAAGAACACAAAACAAAAAATCAATTGGCGTATTGCGTTGTTTTTTTATGTTTACATTTATGAACTGACAACCAATTTTATGCATAGATGTTAGTTAAAAAATATAAAATATTTTTCTGAGCTTCTGATGGATGGCCTTCATAAGGTTTTTGACAGTGTTTATTTTAATACGCTTTTATTCGCTTCACCTGTAACTAAAAATTTGTGTAAATGAATCTTAGGAATCGAATTTAACCAACTTTTAATTGTGTTGGATCATTATAAAATTTGACAGTTGCGTGTAGTGCTATACAACGATACAACATAGTGTATCCACTATCCTTTTTAATGCAATATGGCGGATTAGCCTTTTCTTGACAACCCTCTTGATATGGGTACCAAATGAAAGCTTTCGACAAGAAGTAGACTATAACATTCGTGACGTCATTCCAAACTCAATTTGGCGGATTACTTTTTTTCTTCACAACCCCCTTAATATGAGCATGAAATGAAAGGTTACAACCAGTATAATACGACTAGCTGTCATAAAGCTAGCTGTCATTATAATCCATGACAGTGCTTAATATTTTTATTAGATTTCAAGAAAATGCGTCCTTTGCTTTTACACTCAAATATCATACTTTATGCCAAACATGGCTTATACTGAAAACCTTACGGAGTAGACATGGAGAATAGGTTCGATAGTTAGTTTAGTAGTACGTATAAAAGCGTGTTTTTTTAACTATAATTTTTTCTGACCACACTTAGCCTTTTGCAGGTAAAGTAATTGATGTTTTCAGCATGTACTGTGGTACATTTGGTAAATTCATGTTTTTGAGTACAAAATCGAAATGATTTAGTTCCAGCATGATTAACTTGATGTGTGCATAATGTGCTGATGCTAAATCTGGTTAAAACCACGCCAGACCATCATGATTTTGGAGGAAGAGAAAAAGGGATTTCCTTAAACATCAATTTACATACACTTCTGCATTTATTGTTCCAGTAGTCAAGAATGGCGTATTTCAAGATCCACACTGACATACTGCTTGCCAAACAAGATATTTTGCGCCGCATTTTTCAATGCCAATCGAAGTATCCGAATTAGGAAGAAGCTCTCCTTTAAATCTCGTATACAATTGTGAACCTAGAAATGTAGAAATGTGAGCCTTCATGTAATGTACGTCGTCCTAAACCAAATACGATTTTTTCTTTAAAATCATATAACTTCCGGATTCTGATTTTGATAACATTGCGTTGCTTTTCTGTCAAGCACTTTGGACCATGTTTGTATATTAGTTTTGTTTTTTGGCGACAGTTCTGACAAACATGCTGTGGTTTCAGCAATATTGCTTACTCTTTTCTGATCTATTTTTAAAAATTTACCATTTTTCCAATTCAAATAATAAAAACTGACGAATTCTTGATTCTACTTCTCTATGCGATCAGTTCTAATAAATGGTTGCGACGGATCATTAATACTTCTAACTTATCTTTTATAAATTGGCTATCGATACTTAAGAATTATATAAAGAAATATAATATAATATAAGAAATATATCTTTCGGGAAAAGATTTATAAATGTGTAAATCGTTCGCAAAAATATGATATCTACAAAATTAACCTGCGAAGATCATTTATGACCTTTATAAATAATACTGGTCCAAGCACAAACCCTTATGGAACTTCACAAATGAATTGAGACTGATCCATTATACATAAGCCTAAACTAAACGACATGTTGATATCATTTACTTGACCAGAATTTGTCCATAACTTGATCAAGCTGAATATTTCTGAAAGATTAACAATAGTCAACTAAGTTTTATTCTACAATTTGACAACTAGGATGTGGTGTACTATGAGCTCAATTTTGCCTTTCAAACTTTTTTTAAATTTTCTTAAATCTCATATTGAGCCGTCTAGAGTATATACTACCGGTCAAAAATTAATAAGGTTAAAACCTTGGAACTCCAATCTACTAACAAAAGCTAACACATAAAAAATTTAGGTAACTTAAACATTAACCAAATAATAGTATATTAGATAAATTTGTAAAAAAAACTATCGAAAAATGTTAAAGCAGGTAGAAAAGCTAGGTACTATAAAATGGAATTTGAAACGGTCCATAATAATTCGGTCCATAATAAACTTACATGGAATCTAAAATAATCTTGGGACTGAACAGTAAATGTTAGTTCAACTTTTAATCTTATTGAACAGAAGCGTTATGTCTATGGTACATTTACCCCACCTAGCGCGTCTTGTTTTTTGCACCACTAAACGCCTTAGAAATTATATTCGAGATTAACAAATTAAAAAACAACCATCTAAAAGTATTGTCGGCGTTAATCACCTAAGTTAGGAACAATTCCTGGTTTTTGATATAGATGCTTCAATGTACCTATTTAATTTCAGCTTGGATACTGGCACATTTCCTGATATTCTAAAGCTATATCAGTTGTAATTTCGATTTATAACCAAAGTGGTAAACTACAGTTGAAGAACTATAGGACTATATCCCATTTAAACATATTCTCTAAGCTATTTGAGAAAAATTATTAAACTTAGGCTAATTGTCTGGATATTATTACTGCAGCTAATTTGAGGCATTTATATACAATCTAGTTTAGGGACCAATTGTTTGGGGAATGTGACAGCATTTGCAAACATTAACCAAGGAAAATAGTATCTTCTTTTTATTTTTACTTTTTCTATTTTTATTTCTAGATATAAATTTTTGTTGCTTGTGTATGGGCCATCTTTATTATATCTTAATCTATGGTGTTACACACCTACTAATCTTTTTGATGTGGAATTCGTAATAGAATCTTATTAATCCATTCTTAGTAAATGGTTTTACTAAAATCGCGTTGCTCTTTAAGTGATAAGTCTAGAATTTTAAATTTTCGTCAATCATTTCCTCTTTCTGTATTAGTATTATGTTGTACATAGTATAGATAACCCTTGTTCATGGCAATGTTTTCAGTTAGAGCTGGTTATTAGTTGAAATTTATGATCTCTTCTCATCAATATTAGAAAAAATGTCATCGTTACTATTTATAAATTTTATCATATACGCCAATTTTTCCTACCACTAATTTTAAGAAAATTTTACCACGCCATAGTGGTTTCATATTACCCAATTAGTTTCATAAATTACCCAAAGAATTAAAATTCATTCCTATTCATCGTAAATGTTATTTCGAAAGAGAGGTTCGCAAGTAGTTTTTCAATATTGATAACATTACAGGTTACTTTTAAATAAAAGCTTTAATTCGTTTGTAATTTAACATTTTGTATTTTACTAAAATTGGTACTTGTGCTTTTTATTAATTATTTTTGTACTATAATTTGTTTTTAATTAATTATATGTACAATTTTTTTTGATATGTACCTAAATATTTTTGTACGTTTCAACAGATTTTATTTTATAGCTATATACACTTACTTTTACTTTTGAAATATGTTCAAACTATTTCTTAAGCCTCCGTAAGACGCTTCTAGTGGACAAAAAAATTTACGGCATAATCAATTGCTTTTCCTATTTATTTCTATTACTGCTCCTCGTCTTTTAGATTTCATAATACACATTGAGTTAATTCAGTAGCTCAATTTTTTAACTAAAGCTAATGGTTCAGATTAATCCAGATTATTAACTGTGAGGAAATATTTTGAATATTTTCAATCAATCGATTATAATTTGTCATGTGGTTTAAAAAAATCGTTTTGAAATTAATAATAATAATAAACGGTTTTTACAGGCCATTGCTGGCCCGTGCCCAATCAACAGTCTTGCTCCATCGGATTCGATTCCGACCTTCTTCTTCGTATTGTTCTATAGAAAACCCGAAGAAGATAATTCGTTGTCTATACCCAGGGGAGCCATCGTCGCCGGCAGCGACCTCTGCGCCTGCCAAATGGTAGCTCTCCTCTCAGATATAGCTGCACTATCCGCTTAGCATCGGCTCGCAGAACTTGGCCATGCGTACTCGCTGTCCTTTTTTATTTCATTAACGAGATCAGGAGTTTTGATTTACTTCCCGATCTCGTGGTTAAATGAAAGCGTGGTTAAATTTTGGGGGTATATTTTATTTTGTTGAACTTTTTAACAATAGAGTTTCTTATATGACAATAGTTTTTAACATACCACTACTCTATATTATATATGATAAGCATTGTTTTTGATACACACACATAACAAAAAAACATAAATAACAAAAGAATATAAATATTGAGACGTAGAAACCAACTTAATGCTCATATTACATATTTTGTATATTTTCAGAAGACTGCATCATATTATAAGATTCATAGTATCATGGCTTCCAGTATATTATGGTAAGTTAAGTTTTAACTTAATTTAAAACTCATTTTGTTCCTTATCTTTCGTAAATATAACACTGCAATTTAATTTGTTTTCCAATTATAAACTTAATTATAATTACCATTCATATTTAGGCAACATTCAATAACAATTTAGTATGGTATAAACAATTTAACTTATACTCATTTAAGATTATGCCTGTATAAGTTTAGATATTGCTTGTGAATTTTTCCAGGTAACTAAATTGTTCCGTTTATAAACTAATATAATTTATCATATAGTTAAGTTTACCTATATATTTTCCTTCATCTTGTACATACCTGGTTTTTAAAAAACGGTAGAATCAATGAAATGGAAATTAGTTTTTTTTTCACTCTATGTTTATATAAAAAATCAATAAACTTTAAAAAAAAGCTTTATGTATATTTCATATAAAGTTCAATGTTCGAACAATTTGTATCGAAACTTTATTTTAGTTTATCAACTATAGATATTATTCTAAACCGTTCCTGATGATTTGTTTTTATGAGGCATTAATTGTTGATAGACTTGTTATTTAGTGTAACTACGCCAAAGTTTCGGTTTTCTATAGGGAAAATTATTTAACCAATTTATGTGAAAAGAACGTTTAGTAGTTGAAACTAAATTGTGCTAAATATATCTTTGTTTGTTTTCTTTGAAAATTAGTCAAATCGAAAAAGTGTGGATGTAAGTTGGCTTACGCCAGCTAAGTTTACAAGACTCCAAGACATATTCCCTTAAATCTAAATATATTTTGTTTTGCTTTATACAAATGTTTGTTTATATTCTTTAAAATATTAAACTATGGGTGGTCTTAACTACCTATAGTGTTTTGCTGATTTACTTTAATTATTTTCACAATACATAACAAGTTACGTCCTGTTGTGATAACTATTATAATCTGATCGCAATCACGTAATAACGAGAAAAAAAACTACATTTCTTATTTCAGCTTTATTCCGCAAGTTGTGGACGTTGTGCCGATTCGTTAACTTTATATTACAATAGTGGATAAACAAGTTATAGGGAAATGAAAAATTTATGATTTATCGCATTTTTGGAAATGTGTTATTTAAATGTGTTTTTTTTTTTTTCAGTAGAGTAACAATCTATATCTTGGCAGTGTTTAAGGAATCTAATTTGTCTCAGTCATAAATTGCTAAAATATTGGTTATTTCTGTTTAAATATAGTATCTCTAATTAAAATTACATGAAAAAAGTGAAAGTCATTTTACTAAGAAGTAAGCCACCCGCACGGTGGAAGGCCCCTACACATCAAAAAATGAAGATCGGAACTTTTAAAATGTCTGAATATTTAAGACATTTGAAGAATTTGAACTAAACAGTTACTATTAAAAAAACCTGACAGATACGATAAGTATAAAATGCCGATCGTGGTAGTAAATATGAACACTTCAGAATCGGATTAGGCAAAAGTATAGTCTAAAAACATATTTTTACCTCGTCTCGCATATTTACCTCGTATTTAGAAAATTACTGAAACTTGTATTGTTTCTTCAAAGTTGAGGCTACCAGTATGTCATCAATATGTAGACAAATATAAAGACGAGAGGCTAGACAATCTCGTTGATGAATCGTTGAAACGATTGTGCGACATTTCGTAAAGCAAACGGCATACGAGTGGATTCGAACAAGCCAAATGGAGTAGATATTGCAGTCTTATGAACATCGTCAGATGCGACTGGGATTAAATGATACGCTCTGACCAAATCGATCTTCGAGAATTTCTTGCATTCTTGTATATAGGTACATGGAGATGTTTTGAGATGTGAGGAATCGAGTAACGATCAGGTACCATGTTTAACCTGCTGCAGTCTTCATATATGGTCTCCAGTGTTGAGTTTTCTTTTTAAACAAGTGTAGGGTGAGAGAGGCCGAGTTGTAACTCGGCGGGGCTGTACCCGTTGTAAATCAAGAAGTTCTTGGGCGAAGGTGTGTTCACATGTGTCAGCAACACATTAATTGACAGTTGCATCGCTGGATCAATCAGCTTTATGTTCTTAAGACGACTAGTATGCCGTATTTCTTAAGCAAGTCTGCACCAATGATAAGACGATTTACGTTCGCAATAATGAATGACTGTGGAAAATTGAGTCTGAGACCAATATCTACTTGCAGCAATTTGCTTCCGTGAATATTGATATCTGTACACCATTGGCGGCTGGCAAAAAGTCGATGTTTACTTTGGTTTTGTAGTTTATACAAGTTATATAAAGAATAATAGATATATCAGCGCTTGTGTCAATCAGAAACTTGAGTTTGTGCTGATAATCGCTTCTAAATAAGCGTATTTGGGTCCGGGTCTATGGTCAGCCGCGCCAACCGATATATCTACCAGTTTTGGGATTGTTGTCCCAACACGTGCCCCGGTTGTTCCCGGTTGCGTTCTTCCCTGGATTTGGAAAATCACAGGGTACCTGGCAATTATCGGCTTTGTGTCCGAATCTTTCGTGGTGGAGGATTTAACGTCGTTTCAATCCTGCTCGCCTCCTTGTAGAAGGGGTAAGGGCTAGTGTTCGCCAATTGGTCGCTGGAGTAGATGCTCGAAGTTCGACTAAGTCTAGTCTGGAATTAAATCTATCGAGCGTACGAGCTAATTGCTCGTACTACTTGTCGTAGCATGTCCAGGATGCCTCGTGGGTGGATGGAATTATATCATGTAGCCAGTTGGCTATATTGGAAAGTGCATTTGCTTCCCGTTCGATCATCACCGCTTTTTTGAGCAAAAATAACTGATCGCTTGTGCGAACTTATGTTTATCGCTCGTGACTTTGTTTGCATTGTACCAGATTTTTCTCCTTGTAATGGAATATAAATTAATTGATCAAGACGTCCAGGACGTAATACAACTGGATCGACTGCTCCAATAATTAAACATATTTCGTTGCTCCCGTATCATCTATTTCGATTAAAATTTAATTGATAACACGGTCGTTTTTCGCACCACCAACTTCACAGATAATGTTGGCCTTTACTTAATTTAGCAATAATACTGTAAATTTCGTCAATTTTATTCTAATTCACCAAACAAAATATAGTTAATTATTGTAGCCCCCTACCTGATATAAAATTATCTTGGCATTCATTTGCAATTGCTTTGGCAAGCAATATTTTACCACAAATGGGGTGGTCCATATAGGAAAGAATATCTCTTGACGGTTACCGAATTTTAAAAATGAATCTGAATGTACCTTTGGATATTTAACAATTCATTTTTAAAATTTTTAACATTTTTAAACCACCAATATTAGTTCATAATGTAGACGAGCCTAATACAGACATTGCGTATCGGAAGTTATCCATGACACCAGCTAACGAATTTAGTACTTCAGCATACATTTGATCATGTTCCAAGTTAATAAAATTCATATTTTCACAAATTTCTGGTAAATCTGCCTCAGAATGATGCGAAATTGCCATCAACGTCCCATAATATTTAGCTGTGATTTTTTTAGATCTAAATCATGGGTTAATTCATACTTTTAGTATTCGTGGCACCTGGAATACCAATATCAATTTCATTATAAAAACGTCCAAATCCTTAATTGAATTTAGCAGATTTGTTGCGGCCATTACAAAAACATGCCACTTGTTTTTTTCAAAATTCTTATTTTGTGTATAAATAATGACTGATACCTTAATCAAAAGTTCTTGGCAACTGTATAAATACTGCTACAAAATATTCATAAATTTTCATAAATCAGTTTTTGAATAAAATTTTGACAAGTGTATAGGCCACACAGATGCATGAATTGTCAATTTAACACGTAACCCTTGTGTCGTAAGCGTATATACTTGTTTTAAAAGTGGTTTTAAAAACGAAAAAAAAAAATAGTTTAGTAAATGAGAAACGCCTAAATTTTCGTCATATGCTTTAAATATCGTATTAAATCCAAAACTTGTATCTTCTTATATTACATAAATATTATGAATCATTAAAAGGTGAATGAATCACGCCAAATAAATTGTATTACGCTATTACAATAGACAACGTCACAATATCAACGCGCGAACTCGACCGGTGTGAAATAATTATTTGTTTATAACGCTACGTAATGAGTATATAGTGCAATTAATATTATCATTTTTTAATTAATGAAATTAAATTTCTTTATAAATGTTGTTGGCAGTAAACTGATGACTTAGAATTTTATATCTTTACTTACACCTTAACAGTAATTTAAATTATTTCATATCACTTTCTATAAAGACGTCGTCTTACATGAGTCATTAGTAATTGTACAAGTTTAGTTATTTTGTTGATTTCATGTGACTTAGTAATTTTAGTTTATTCTGTGCTTTGATTTGGTGTTGATCGGAAGTTTTGACTTTTTTAATTTATTTAATATTTTGCTAAATTTATAGTAATTTAATATTGTTGCATGATGAAGGTTAGTTTGAGTGTACCTGTGTAATTTGTGAATTTTAATAGTGCTGATCACAAAAAAATAATCGTATTAATTTTAGTGATTGTATCATATAATTTTTTTTGATAGTTTTGATATTCGTTTTGTGCGGAAATATGTGTCGGGGTTAGGCAATATCAAATTAACTCGTACCATAAAACTATGGTAGGAAATATAAATAAACGAAAAAATATCGTTGCCGATATCAGTTCAATTTAGAAAATTTAAAGTGTTTCGATTTGATCCGTAATTCTAGAATTTAACACCACTTGCAAAACGTTAACATGTTCTAATCTTATACCTGGCAGAAATTAATTTTTATTTTCTCTTGGGAATATAAAAGTGATTTTTTCGATATGCTGGATTTAGCATATAAATAAAGAGCACCCAATCAATGGTAATTTTATTTGTTACTTGATATGTGTATTAATTTGTAAGACCTTTAAGTCCATCTCGTATAAAACGAAGTTGAGTGCTTCACCACGGTTTTCAGTGTGCAAAATTAGCGGTCTTATATATAGAGAGAAATCCTTTGATGGTATGATCTAACTATGCCAGTTTATGCGGTTTATGTTGGAAGGTCAGTAAATATTATACCTGCTGCTTTATTTTACACCTTGTGTGGAAATAATTGTTCCAATTTCGTAAAATCTATAAACAGCAAATCAAATTTATTTATTTTATTTTCTAGTCTCCTGGACTAATGAGCAATTTGTTTCTGACTGACTTAATTTATTAAGTTAAATTTATCTATGAATTCGTTACATTGGCTTTTTTTTACAGTTTCTGGTAAGTTGTATATACCACATCGTTATTGTAGATTTAAATCAGCAAGCCGAAGTTTGTTCGAACAAATAGGTCTCTGTGTAGGTCGCTTTTTCTAACATACCATTGTGCATCGACGAAATTCCTAAACAATATCCTGTATTGAAACCTTTGTATGATCTCTTGACGTTGCTCGGTTTGGAGTTGTAACCCCACAGTTAACTACCATAAGTCCATACTGGTTTCAATATTTGCTTATAAATTAGCAGCTTGTTGTGTGATGGTAGAAAGAAGTGTCTGCCTATCAGCCAATGCATTTTTCTACATTTTAGTTATTCACTCTTCTTGACATTTATACCTTTCATCGAATTTTAGCATTTAATTCTAAAGAATCTATCTTTCGAATATGATTCCTGTACTTTAGCGAATTGCAATATGATTATAATGTGGTTGAAATATTTTTTCGAGGTTTTTCGCAAAACTTTGAACTTTATCTTCGTTATTTCGAGCCCTTTTTTCACCTTCTATCCTTATTGGAAAAATCTATATTGCTTTTCTTAATTTTTTTGGTTGCTTTCCAAAGTGAATAACCAGTACTGCAGTCATTAGTTTTCTTAGACAGTTACTGATTGACTGATTTTTGTATTTATCTTCTAACTGTTAAGTAAAATTATTTAACTTAGTTTAATATAGAGGAGTTCTTGTTTGTGACATATATTTCACGCTTTTCTTTTTTCTGCCAAAAGTTCTCTAATTTCCTTAGAGTAGTGGATCCTTTTATTGATCAAATGATTACATGCTGATTGCTGTAAATCATTTACACATTGTTCAACATCGTTTTAAATTTGCACCTCGTTTTTTTAGTTTTTTCTTCTAAGGACTGCCTTTTCACTATTCCCAACTAGTGTGTTTATTTATTAGGCTTGGATTGCTTTCTTTTGGGTAGCCCGACTTTTGTCTACTTGTATAAATAGTTCATAGATATGTTTTTAATTAAAAAGAAATCAATTAAGTCTGGTAATTTGTGTTAATCCGTAGGCCAGCAGGTTGGCTTTCCAGGTGACAATGTTTCACTACCGCATTTTCTGACAGCTTTACGGAGTTCTTTACCTTTAGTCGTTGTTACCCTAGACCCTTAAGGAACATTTTTTAAATCTCCTCCAATTATGTATCTGTCCCCTAGTTTACTGAAAAATTTGAAATAATCTTTTTCTTGTAATGCTTGTTTCGTAGGGCAGTAAATACTAACAACACTAATAACGAATTATCAGCGGTTGCTTTTGAAACGAAAGCAACCGCTGATAATTCCTTATCAGCGGTTGCTTTCATTTCAATTTCAGAGTTCGACCGATATCCTCACTTCGGGTAGTTTCTCTTTGATTTCTTTAGTCCTCAATACTTCAAATTTCCCATTTTTATTCATTTATTTATCTTATAATCATTTGTGATACATGTAAATTTTAAAGTAAAAAAAAAAATTAAAATAAAAAAATGGGAAAATTCTGTGTCGAAAAACACGACAGAAGCGAATTCAGCTAGATGAGAAAAAAATGTTTATTTTGCAAATATTTAAAGTAATAATAGTAATTACAAATAATAATAACAATAATAATCCTAACAGTCAGTCCTTTAATGCATAATGTGAATATGATAGACAACCCGAAAATGAATCAAAAAAAAAAATATAAGAATTTAAAACATTAAATTTTAACAACCCTAAATTTAATGTCCTCTGTTTCAAATAACCAGTTTTTAATTTTGGATGAAAACGACTTCGAATAAATGTCCTGTCCAATAAAAATGGGTAGTGAATTGAAAAAAGTTGGAGCAGCTACGAGAAAGCAACGACTGAAGTGGTCGATATAAAATCTGGGAATACTGAAAATAAATTTATTATTACCACGTATATTGTACCGAATATCACTTTTTATTATTTGTTCACCACTTCGTCTATAAAATATTTTCAACACCTTATAGACATTCAAATGTTGTAAATTTTAATGGTAAAATATTATTTGTTGTGAATAAAGGCCAAGATGGTGAAATTCTTGTTTATTTTTTTAAATACGTAAAATCATTTTCTGTTGAACACATAGAGGTTTTACAGTTGTTGAATAACAACCACCCCAATAGGATAAACCATATTCTAATTTATCCATAACCAGCGCATGGACAACGTGAATTTTCCAATTTCAACTGAAGTGTCCAAATGAATACCTAAATATTAAAACGAGTTTACTATTTCAATATTAAAACATTCAGAATTGCAACCATAGAGAGCGAACATCTAGGGCCACAATGATAAGCTATCTGAAGCAATTTTGCAACCTTGACATTATTTTGCGAACTGCCTCTGTAAGACAAAGCAACTTCGTCTGCAAAGCCCGTGTAATTACCCTCTAGTTTCAATTCAAACAAAGTATTAGTATAAAGTAAAAACAGCAATAGGCTTAACACAGATCCTTGAGGAACACTAAACACGAAGCAAACCACTTGTTAGAGCCTCCCTTAAAACCAATATCGAACATAATGGATAGTAAAAGTTGATGATCTACCATATCGAACTCTTTAGTAGCATCAACAAATAAAGCATCACAAACATTTCCATTATTCAGACCATTATGAATTGTGTTTTACAACTCCATCAAGGCCGATTCAGTGCTCATTCCTTGACGAAAACCATGCTGGTGACTGCTTAGTATATTCATTCGATCTAAAAAATTGTAACAATATTTTTAACTGTCTTTTCGAGAAAAACCACAGGCTGCAAGTAATAAGTCTTTAGTTCTCTAGATCATTACAATTTCCTTTCTTAAAAACGAACATAATAGTTGCTGCTTTTAATCGAACTGGTACTATTCCATGTTCAAAGGAAAGATTGAAAATATGCGCAAGGACAGAATTTATATATTTAGATTTTAAAGCTAGATACTAAGGCCATCATTGAGTTAATAAGTGACAATATTTCGTAGTTAGACACAGGATTCATAAAAACATCGTTGGATAGTTATCATATGGCAAATTATAGTTAACAGTCGTGTTATTTAAAGCAAAACTTGCTCTTCACTAAACTCGGAAAATAATAATTAAGATCACACTACTCACAGATAAAATAGAGGTTATAAGTGACGTTTTCTTAATGCCATCAATAATTTCTTTGCATAATCTATAGTATCTATAGTTTAAACGAAGAACTTCCCCTTGACGAATATTTCGACCGCAATTTGTTTCTTTTATTAATGCGACTGGCAAGCTCAAATGAAATCATTGGTTGAAGACGCTTTGTTATACGCTAAATTATACGAAGTAAATGCACAAGATAAATTCGACTTAATATAAACGACAACTCCTCCCGATCTATAGGTATCGTTGTATGCACCGAATAGCGGCTAACCATTTAAATTATAAAAAGACAATTCATTAGAGTTTATCCAAATTTAACTTAAAAATAAACACAAAGGCTTTTTACTATAAACATTAACATTAGCAACGAGCACATCGAAATTTTTTCGGAATTTAAAATTAAAGAGATTTTCTCCTGAGGAGTTTCTTCGGACTTGCATATCCGAATGGTTGGTTTTCTAAGTAAATTTAAATTGTTTCATTCAATCTTTTAAACTTTACCCTTGCAACTTTCTCCACAGTGAACGCATTTATTTAGTTTCCTCTTTTTCCTTCGATTTATTACTCTTACAAACCCCGCTTCTCTATAGCTAGTTCTTCTTCATCTGTATAGTACTCCTGCATTAATGGTATCTTTGATTTAAGAGCATTAACTACGTTTTTAAAAATTTTTATACACTCCTCATCCAAACTGATGTTTGAATCAGTTGCTTGTTTATATTTGTGGAATCGACCAATGCACTATTGGCTTTGTACATTGACTGTACAGTTTTTCTTCAGTTATAGAACGACCGCAGTTCTCTTGCAACAGTTCGTTTTTTGAATTTTCTTTAGTTTTTTAGGAGAATTTTCGCTTTTTTTGCACTAATTTGTAGGAGATCGAGTTACCTTCTAGTTTCTTTGGGATTGGTATTATATATCCATTTCTTTTGTACTCAGTTGAGTATTATTATTATTCTCTAATATATTTAGGGTTTTGTTGTAATGATTATAGTATAGCAATGATTGATCACTCCAAAATCCGTGAGACCGATCTCTAAAAAAAGTGTATTTTCCTGAGTATCAGGTATACCACCAGCGATAATTTTTTCCTTGTTTGTTTCACTCATTGCGTTTTTATAGTGTATTGATTGCACTCGCCTCTAGTAGTTGGCCGATAAATATGCTATCGTTGCGTGGATGTTACCGCTTGGAGGTATACTAGACATATTTGGTAATTTCTCCATAATTTTAAATTTGGAATATAAACCATGTTAGTCATGGCTATAGACATTCAACCCCTACCTAATTGAGACACTCCCAGAACCCAATGTTGTTTATATAAATCAAATTTTGATAATTTGCCAGAATTTAACAACTAAAGAATTGTGAACATAATTTCAAAGTTCAGAGTAATAAGCTTTTATTAGCTCATTCACATGGCACTCAGTATTTGAACAAGTTTCGACATTTGCCTGGAAACTAATAGTATCTAATCCTCATAAGGCTAATTTTAGATTGAATAGACTAGACTCACGTCTAAAATTAAAGCAAAATGATCGTAAAGCCGTACGCATCTCAACCAAGCCGGCAATAGCATAGCCTTTATGCGAAGCTCGTTTCTGTTCTCGTTTTTAGCAAATGAAGTGTTACTTATTTTCTCTGGTCTCAAAGAATATGATTTCGGTTAATGGCAAGCAAGTCACGTCAGAAATATGGAATTACTCAAGTGCTTACTCTCGTTTACTCATCTCGACAAACCGATCTTTGCTAAATGTATTCAGCAGCTTAGGGGAGTTTAATATTTTCAAAAAAGACAATTTTTAAAAACATAAATTTTCTTATCTGATAACATACTCAATTTCTAACTGTGGTTGTATGGTATTGGTCCCGATAAAAGCTTTTTAATATAATCAGTAAAATGATTGATTAGAATGATGATGTTAATATTCAACAACCTTCTTCCAATTTTGTATACTTTCTAATTGAATTATGCTTTTTGTCTTCATCAAAAAAAAAAGTTATGTATCATACACCCACCCCTACTTTATATGTTTTTTTTACATAAATATTATTTTAAATAAACTAGACACGTATGTATGTTACTCCAAATATGTAAGTACTCATGTTTTCCATATCTCACGCACATATCGTAAAACATCCCTTTCGATTTAATATGAACTACCTTGTATATTAATAGAAATAGAAACGAATTATGAAAGAATAATTTCGTTTTATTTCGTGCTGCTATCTTAACGCGGAAAAATTTATTTTATTTTGACAAAAATCGTTAAAATTAAAATGTTTTTCTTTTTTCTAATTTCAGACAATAGTGAACATATATAACTTATTGACTTGGCTCGCGGCTTCAACATGAGCTCACGTCACGCCTTTTACACCGTTGAGGTGGGCGACACTAAATTTACAATATTGAAAAGATATCAAAATTTAAAGCCAATTGGATCTGGTGCCCAAGGAATTGTATGGTAAGTTATTGCGAAAAATTTAACACCATTTCGCTAATTTTTTTAATTTATATAAATTACCTCTTTTCCAGTATTTAGAAAATAATAATTAAGAAAAAAAGAAACATTTAAATTTTTTTTATGAATCTTGAATTTAATTTTCAAATTTGGAAACGCGTAATATTTTTTTAAAAGAAAATATTGAATAAAACTTCTTGTTTTGGAAAATAATTCAAAAAAAATATTTAATTTCTTTTTTTTTTTTTTTTTTTTGTGGAATGCTTTTGGTGTATTTTTGTTATAAATTTTAAATTTTTTTTTTTTCAATGAAAATAAAGTTTTATTTTGTACGTAGAGCTTTTTTCTATTTTTAGAAGCAAGCATATTTTTGTAATTTTTGGGTTGTATACTAGGTATATAAAAAGATATTTTCATTAATTAATTATAAAAAATAAATTCATTAAATTACAAATATTTTAATATTAAATATTTAAATGCGTTTTGTTGGATTTAAAATAAAATCTTGACAAAAAACTTTAATCTTTTTATTAATTTCTTAAAGTATCAAAGTAAGGTTAACGATATTATATTAAATTGGAAAATCATTGAACTACATAATTTTTATATAAAACATTTCAACAAATTTCCTATTTATCAATATATAAAATTAATTTATTACTTCAGAAAAGTTTAATTTTCTTTAAGATTTTCTTGAGATATTTTCTTGTGGTTTTTTATTGCATTCCATCTTCTCTTCAACAACCGTAATACTTCTTTATAATGTTGACTCTAATCTTGTAAATTTTTCAATTCGATTATGTATCAAATACAATGGTACTTAAACACTTGGCCGGTGAACATTCAAAATATGTATGGTTCGTATATTACAACACACCAGAACACCGAAAGAAAGCAAATAATAAAATTAAATAAATCGAAACGAATGTTTAATTAAGTCAGTTTTATTAGATTAGTCTTCAGAATGGTGTTTTTCAATATATTTTCCATCTACCTTTTTTTTGTATAATAACAAAAACAACAAAACTTTTTATGTTTAAGTCAAAATTGAAATAATTTTTGTTTTATGTTGATTACATTAAAAATTTACAAAACTCAAACTTTAATGTTACACTTCTCGTGTGCAAAGGTAAGGGAAAATATCATAAAGAAAATTTTAATGAATAAATAGGATTTTATTACAAAAAATTTTTTTTTAAAATTAGTCAAAAAAAAGGAACGTAGCATAAAATGGGAATATGATTTATATGTATAAGTTGAAGAAATTGTTGTTTTCATAAAATATCGTTATTGCTTTTGAAATGAATGATGATCATCATGATGAGACGGATTATCATTTTGGTTTGCTTGTGAAAATGAAATTAAAATTTAATTATAATAATTTTAGCTCGTACATACTTTAAGGCAAGCCTCAAAATAGTAGTCGAATTCCTTAAAAACAATGCTTTAATTAGATCTCTTTATAACTATTATATTATATATTTAGGAGGTTGTAATGTACGTCTATATGGTGGTGTAATTGTACGAGTAATAATGTGTATTAGAATTAATATTTATGTTTTCAAAATTTAATTTAATTTTTTATTTAATAATTATTTTTTTTTTAATTGTTAGATTTTATATTTGCAAATTTAATTTTTTTAAATAAAAAGACTTTAAGATACATTTATTAAAAAAAAAGCACGAATTATTAAAGCTTTTGTATTAGTTCTATAGACGTGTAATTTTAATAAAATTATTAAGAAAAAAAAAAGTGTTGAAACAATGAACCAAGTAGAATTTCAAAGATATCAATTTGAAAATGCTGAATTTGATGTACCTACGCGTTATGTTCGATTGGATCCTAAAGGTGCTGGTGCTCAAGGCTTAGTTTGGTGAGTATTTGGTAAACAAATAAATTTTAAAACCTAACTTGGAAACAAATACAAAGAGTTGTAATTTTTCTATTTCACTTCTAACTATACCATAAATAAGTATCCGAAAAAATCATTAGCTTTATAATATATTCATTAATCTATATGTTTTTAACAATATTCAATAATATTTAAATTATATTAATATATACTTGCTTTCTATACAAAATATTACATACTGTTTAAATATGGATTTAAAATTGCAAGTGTATTGCAAATTCCAGGTATTTGGATTATATATTACAATAACAAATATTATGGCTCTACATTAAAAACCTTAATAATAATTAAATATGGAAAATTTAAATTAACAATACATTTTTTACATAAGTCAAAATTCTAATAATAAAACATATAAAATTAGGACGAAAAAGGTAACATAGCTAACAAAGTACAAAAAAATCTAAGATAAAGTGAGATCACATAATTACTTGTTCAATATTGAGATATTCGAAATGTCCAAGACTTTTGTATATGAAAAATGTGTATAATTATATATCAATATAATGACACAAACTGCAAAACCATCTTGTAATAATATTTGCTTTTATGTATCGCGACTAAAGATTGAAACACTATCCATATACTTTGCAGAACCATCCACGTATTTATCCTCAAATATGCATTGCCTGGCCACTAGTGTAAACAAAAATTGGAGCAAACCGATAAATAGTAAAACTCATATATTTTCGTATATGAAAATAGCATATGACTGTTTCTTTTGTATGATGAAACTTCTGCTATAGATTAGCGATTTTGAGAGTTAAAATACTGTATTTTTCTATGGTCAATATTATTCTCTTTCGTCTTCTGCAAGGTAAGTAGCATCAGCGGCATCGTATTTAGTTCATACTCTTATGTTTTGTCCGAAGATAAGCTTTGCCATATATAAAATTCGTTGAAAGGCTCTACTTTTTTGTTTATCCACATCTGCCGAAACATTTTCTCTATGCCGGCTGTCATAACAAACTTGTGCTTCTGCCATCTCATTACGAAATGCCAGAGATCTTGTTGTATTTTTGAACCGACATACATTATATCATTTAATGACTACCCATTGGTTGTTTTGGCTGATGTGTCGAAGACTACTCTTAGTTTTGTTGTAGTACTTGATGGCTTGAGCACAGCGCAATAAGGTATGTAGCATTTTCCAACTTTGTTGGGTGAACCTTTTCCATATGTCCGAGGCTTTCATATTGTCGCATGAATACTTTTATTATTTTGCCAGTTCGTAGTTCTTCGTAAGATGTTTTTCTAGTTGAAAACTCCTAGTTTTGATTGCTATTAAAATGAAATTTTAAGGTTTGTATCTGCCGTCTGATGCTCTTTTGTGGGAGTTCTGAAAATGTTGTTCACACTCTTCTTCGTCAAAGGTGTATTTACCTTTTGGCGGCAGTTCCTCTATTTCCCATAATTTCTTGAGTTTTAATTTCCTCTATTTCATTTTTCTTGGTTGCGATTGCGACTGTTTTTGTCAACGGATTATTTGTTGAGCGTGACTTTTTGGATCTTCCTAAAACTATCCAACCTAATTTAGTATGTTGAGCAATTCGTTGTTGATTGTATTTTTTTATTATATCCGGTATCACTAAATCGGGGACGTAATCTGCACCAAGGAGCAAGTATATTGGTGCCGTCATATGGAAGTAAGGATCAGCCAATTGCCTTAATTCTCCCAACTCTGGGTTATTATTGTTTTACGTGGTTGGCTGTCGATGATTTTATCCATTCCATAGGCTTCTATTTCTAAATGGTATCTTGATTTAAATCAAGGCATGTTCGATAGACTAACCGATTTTTTTACTATCTCTTTGTTATTTGCGCAAATTCCTGTAACCTGCAATTCTGCGCTGCATGTTTTTATTTGTATAGTTTATTTATTGCTCTGGAAGTGATAAACGTGGCTTATGAGCAATTAGTTCTAATTTGTAATGTAGTACTACTGTTGTTTGCTGAACTGGAATTGTTTGGTATGTTCTGCGTATTATTATTGTGTAGTAAGCTGGTGATGGCATCCTCGGCATTGTTGACATGATGGATTAGCCCTACATTCAGGTAATGCATGGCTATTTTTGAGACAATATTTGTACTGGCCTCCGAAAACTTGTAGTTTTTTCTCGAAAGTCTGTTTCTAATGCCGTAAAGCGTGATCTATTTATTGAATTTGTCTTGAATTTTCTAACGACATTTCGTATGCCTTTAGAGAGTCGTGATCCAGTTTTTTAGCCAGTATACGTGATAACTATTTGATCCCATGAGTCGGTGTTGATTCCTATAGATGGTTTATTGAGTGGAGACTTTCTTGTAGTGTCGTATAAAGTTCTTATGGCTAATGCGGATTTCGTTGTTTATGCTCATACGGATTGTAGGTGATTTATAAGTTTAGCGGCTTACCATCCAATGTGGGTCCTCAAGTAATTGATTTTCTGTGTGTTGTTCAGTGCTACGTTGTTGTGTACCAATTAGATGTATATTCCTATGTGGGAACTTCCTATTTGTGAAACAGTAGTCGATTATTCTATCTTCATTGTCGTTTCTTGAAAAATCTATTGTTTATTCATCGCTTGTTCTGTCTGCCAGACAGACATCGGATTATTCCCATCGCTTGTCTTTAGTCAACGCTAACTCACTACCGAGCTCTCTACTACACCGAGCTCTCTACTACACCGAGCCTAGGATTTCGATGTTTTAGCGTTTGATTTATTTCTCATCTTGTGCTAACCTTATTAAGATCCGTTAGAGTTTTAGTGTTCTTTATCGGGTTTGTATTATTGATTTCTTTGGTATTAGTTTTTCTAATCATTTTAAGTTTGGATTAATAAATGATTGGTCTATTAAATCCTTCCTAGCCAGGTCGCAGAGGTACTGAATACGGCATATTCTTCTGTGAACATCAGTTCAACAAAAATGACATATTTAAGTTAAATTTTACCAAGTAAGTTGCACCGTGGTTAATACTGCAGTGTTTGGTCGAGAGATACCGGATTCGAATCACAATAAATGACAGATGCCCGAAACATTTTTTATCACTTGATTGCGATCAACGATGACAATGAACAAAAAATTGACCGCCTGATGGAGTAAAGAATCCGGGTCAATGCAATGTGCCGATGGACAAAAAAACAAACATGTAGTTGTGCTTGCTAGATTTGGTTGGCGAAGACGTAAAGTAGGAGTTAACTGCGATAGAATTGGGCATGCTTCGGCCCCAAAAAAGAATAATAGAATAAATCAAAAAAATAATACGTTTTATGTTGGACGCCGAAAAGATAGTTTATTTTAGTTTTGCCGAAATTTCAAATGAGCAATTCAATAGTGATAATGGAATATGAATTCGGTTTCAAAATCGTAAATTTATAAACTAAAATAAGATAATCATCTATCATCTTACAAAATTATTGCCTCTAGTTCTAGTATAAATTATTCCATACATATTTGAAAGGGATAACATAAAAAAGTATCGGAAAAATGTAAAATCGATATAAGGGATAAATTATTTAGTATGAAATTTTATGTACTAACATTATTGTGGAGCGTTGGCGTGTTTTTGTTTTTATATAGCTAGAAAGGTTTAAATTTATTTAAAATGTACATATTTAAAGATTAATTAAATTATTTACGCTTAATTAAAATCCTTATCGAACGGTTCATTGTTACAATAGAACCAACAATTTTTTTACATATTGCATGTTTTGTATTTTATTTCATTTGCACATTTAATTTAACCTTTATATAAATGGAAATTTACTTTCTTAAAATTAAAATTTGTGTTTTTGCTTTTTTTTTTAAAAATTAACAATAAATAGAATATATTTAAAAAATTATTATTATTTAATGTTAATGCAATATTATATTAATGATGTATTTTTTCTACATAAATTTGCAGTGCTGCTTTTGATACAATAACGCAGCAAAATGTTGCAATTAAGAAACTATCAAGACCATTTCAAAATGTTACACATGCTAAAAGAGCCTATCGCGAATTTAAACTTATGAAATTAGTTAATCATAAAAATGTAAGTTTATAGAGATAAAATTTTTCTTACTTCTATGTTAATCAATTATAAACTTTTTTTTAATTTTTTATTTTAGATAATCGGTTTATTAAACGCATTTACACCGCAAAGAACTTTAGAAGATTTTCAAGATGTATATCTCGTTATGGAACTTATGGATGCTAACCTATGTCAGGTTATTCAAATGGACTTGGACCATGAAAGAATGTCATATTTACTGTACCAAATGTTGTGTGGGATAAAACATCTTCATTCAGCTGGAATTATTCATAGGGTATGTATATTATCTAAAGTTATTTTGACACTTGTCAATTCCATTGTTGCATAATTAATTAGTTTAAAAATAATCATCGTTATAATTATAAATGTGTATAATGGATAATATTAATAAATATCTCGAAAATATGTTTATTCATGTAAGAAAAAATTAATAAATTCTACTACCACCTGTTTGTGAATGAAAATGTTGATTTTAATTTTTGCAATTTATTCAAGTAAAATATCAGGAATAATATAACGAATTCAGTAAAATTTAAATTTAAAACCATTTTGTAACATCTTGTGATTTTGCCTTATTTTCGGTATCCTATTTTCGGATAAAAATGTCCAAATAATTTACATATAACAATTGAATCATACCATCCAAACGGAAAATGTATTGGTTAAACCGTATTTTTCTTCGTACCTAATTTTAATTATTTAAATTTTTCTAGGACTTAAAGCCTTCCAATATTGTTGTAAAATCGGATTGCACATTAAAAATATTGGACTTTGGTTTAGCACGAACAGCGGGCACAACATTTATGATGACACCATATGTAGTAACACGTTATTATAGAGCGCCTGAAGTAATACTCGGCATGGGCTATAAAGAGAATGTCGATATATGGTCAGTTGGATGTATTATGGGTGAAATGATTCGTGGTGGAGTATTATTTCCTGGTACAGATCATATTGATCAGTGGAACAAAATAATAGGTAACATACAATTAAATAAATTATCATGCATGCATTTTTAACGTATTTTTTTTTAACTGACGACTTACCACTAAATGAAAACATTTTAAAGTAAAATCCTAATGAGTATTACAATGACAAAACAGAAAGCACGAAAATGTTTAACAAGTCAAAGCGGTGATATTTTACCTTTAGTAAAAAAAAATTAAATAAACTTCAAAATAGATGTAAAATATTAAACCCACACAATTATTTTTTCCCTCTTAATAATGGGGTACCTACTCTTCTCAAGAAATTTTTATAAAAATAATGAACATAACAACAAAATCTTAGGTATGGATAATGTTATTTATATATACAGTATATTATGAGTACATAATGAGTTTATTTGCGGCCTGGTTTTTTATCCAAGGTGAAATTTTAGATTTGTGTAAATTCAAAACTGCTTTAATTACAGGAGCTGTTCAGTTCTTGGTATCTATATTTTAAGTCAAAAATTTTACTCCAAATTTCGTAACTTCGTTACCAATAAAATGATTGTTTTAATTTCGGTTTAAAAAGATATTTGGATATTTTAATTGAATCTCTAAAGTACTTAAACTATTTATAATTTTTTTTTATTTTTTAGAACAATTGGGTACGCCATCCGCATCGTTTATGGCACGATTACAACCAACCGTACGCAATTATGTAGAAAATCGTCCACGCTATCCCGGGTATCCGTTTGATCGGCTATTCCCCGATGTTTTATTTCCAACCGATTCAAATGAACATAATCGCTTACGTGCAAGTCAAGCGAGGGATTTACTAAGTCGTATGCTTGTTGTCGATCCGGAACACCGTATATCGGTCGATCAAGCACTATTACATAGTTATATAAATGTGTGGTATGACGAGAGCGAAGTAAATGCGGTAAGTTTAAAAGTAATAACAAAAAACGTTCCATTAAAACACGCCAATAATTATAATATCTTTCTTAATTTTATTTTATAAAACACAAATTCACAAAAATTTTTCTTTTTTAAATTATTTTTTAATTTAAAAAAGCCTGCACCCGGGCCGTATGACCATAGCGTTGATGAGCGGGAGCACACCGTGGAACAATGGAAGGAGCTTATCTACCAGGAGGTAATGGAATATGAGTCACGTAGTAATAATGATGTAGCAGATGGTAACCCACGGTAGAGGAAACGTTTTCTATAATTTTTTTAAATATTTTTAATTTTTACATTTTTGTTTTATTAAACTAATTAATACAATTTTACGTTTAATTATTATTTTTTTATTTTATCCCAATTAAGAAGAGAGTAAATTAAAATTAATTCAATTTTTTATTTTTATTTTTATTTTTTTTTAATTTTAATTTTAATTACTTTTACTATTCATATTATAATAATGCATGATAAAAAAAAGAAAACAAATTAATCAAATATTATTAAATTAAATTTAAATAAAAAATTAATTATGTATCAATAAAACGTACATATGTTTAAAAAAAATGGTTTCAGTTCCGGTTAATAAAAGTAAAATAATGAAAATTACCGATACATTTTAACTCACAAATACGAGTAAAATTAATACATAAATATTTAATTAATAAATTTACCTATTTAAAATTAAAAGTTATATTTATGATGAAAGACAGTTTTTGTGAAAATAAACAATGGACTCCTAAAATAGAAAAGTGTGAAAAACAATAAACTAGTGGAAATTATTAATTATTATTATTATTATAATACATATGTACATGATTGGAAAATTTTAAAACTGAGTATTTTATGTCGATTGAAATTTTCGTACTCCCAGCAAGGTTGGATGAGTCGTGTTTTATTTATTATATAACTTGTTTTGTAAGTACTTGCATATAATAATTATTATTTAACGTTTAATACATTTTTGAGCATCAATTATATAAATTCCCGCCCTAATTTTAGCTTCCATTCTGATTAACTGCGCCATACCAACCTTGTGTACGTGCGTGTGTTATTATTACACTCGATAAGAAAAAGCCTTCCAAAAACCAAATGCTACCTGTGTTTAATCGACAAGAAAATTAACGACTCGTAATATTTAATTATAAAGTTGATCTTTTTTTCATAAAAGACTTAAAAATAATTTTAAAAAAATCAGATGCAACTTTACTAAATATGAAAATAAATTTTATTTAACTAATTCTCAACCAAACAAATAAATTAAAGTTATTAAACAATTTATATAATACTTTTCTGTAATAATAAAAATAAAATAAAAAAAAAACAAATAATTATAAATATTGTAATTAAATTTAATATAAAATAATAATACCTTAAATATTAAGATATATTCAACATAGCAATAGAAATAAAAAATAAATTGTTAAATTTTTAGTTTTTACAATACCGTACATCAAATTTAAATAAGACAATCTAATAAAAAATACAATTACTTTCCATTTTTTTTTTTTATTGCTCAATTAGAGATTTGCCTGATCAAAATCTTATTCGATCAAATTTTTCTATAAATATTACCTGTTCACATCATATTATGTTAGAAGACAAAATGTTTTCATAATTTTCGAATCCCAAATTACATTGTAAATAGAATAAAAAATAAACTAACATTAATAAACTTACATAAAAAAGACAAGTTATTTCATTATATTATAACATAATAATTTAAAAATATTATGTTTTATTATTTTAATTCATAATTTAATTTTCATTTAATGTTTTTGTAGGCAAAAAATAATAATTAAATAAGTCAAAACTAAAATAATTTATATTGTAGCTATATTTCAATACTAGCCATTAATAGTAAAAAAAAAAAAAAAAATTATTTATAAGTTTATAAAATAAATATTTTGTAAAGTGGGTAGTAATCGTAAATGTTGTTTGAGCTTTGATTGATTAATTTGAATATGATAAAAAAAATATGATTAAAGGAACGTGCTGTGAGAAAAGCTTTGTTTTAACGTATATTTATTTTTTTTTTTTATTTACTATAGTTTTATAAACACTATATTCTTACACAACTCACTACGATCCCGCGAGCTCGTCAACTAATATAAATAAATAAACCCAAAAAAATACAATTTACATTATATTATAATCTAAAATATATTTTCGTTCTATATATTTAAATTAAATTAACAAACAATACATACTTACTTTCTGTTATAAATTATGTGATTAGTTTGTACACAAAACTATTTCTTAATTAATATATTTGTAAATAATTCAAATAATAAATGAATGAATAAATAAATTTAAAATACAGAAAATAATTAGAAATTATAATTCTTACGAACTATAAAAATTATGGCAAAACACATAATAGTTTTTTAGTAATTAATTAATAATAAATAACAAGCAAGAAAATAATATTAATTTTTTATTGTTGCAGTTTTTTTACAAATAAACTAAATAGAAAATCAGTTTGTCCATTTTTTGTAGTGGAGATTTTAATATATGAGCTGGCTTTGCAATCAATCCACCAATGATGGCGTTGGCCGTTGACGCAAAGAAATTTTTATATAAAATAATCACCCATTTTCTCGCTTTATAAAGTTATATTTAGCTATTGAACCAGTATCGTCCATTCCATTTAAATAAAAATATTTATCCAGGCATAATATGGAATAAAAATTAAAAACTTTCACAATATTTCAAGCCTAAAAATGATAAACATTTGTAGATTTTCAAAGCTTAATTTAAAATTAAATAGTTCACCGCATTAATTAAATTGTTATAGTCTTCCTTATTTGTTTTAATATAATCAACGAATAAAATAGATACGTTAGAACCATACCTGTTGTTAAAAATTGAATTGAAACCAAATAAAAAAAAAAAAACTGATTTTCAACTATTGATGATTATTATTATAAATTATATACAGGTAAATAATATAATTTTTGAAACACAACCAAAACATATTTTGTAAATAAATAAAGCAAATAAAATATTATATTAATAAATAATTATTAAAATAGCAACAAGAGTAATAGGCACTTTTCATAACATAAAATTAAATAAAAATCCAAGCAAACGGAGAAACGTCCAAAATTTCTATCAATAAAAAATTATTTAAAAAGCTTTATCCAAGACAAAATTATAGGATTGCAACAAAATTAATAAAAAAAAAAAAAATATTGATTAAAAAAAAAATAATTTTATTTTATATTTTTCTTAAACTTAAACCATGAAATAAAGTTATAAAAAAAATTAATAAATGAAAAGAAAATATCTTAAATATTATTATTTATATAATAAAAAATTATTAAAAAAGTTATAAAAAATGAAAAAAAAAGAATTATTAAATTTTAAAATCCAGAAAAAAATGTATGTTTTTTATTATTAGATAAACGATAGTTTTTGAACAAATGTGTGATAATTTCCATAGTCAAAGCAACTCAAATATGCCACAATATATTATTACCATCTTGATGTTAGCACATCAAATTTAAAATTACTATAATATTATTATATTATTGACAGTGTTTCGTGCCAACAAATATCAACATAAAATAAATACGTGAAATATGCCATAATTGGCAAGATTATCGGAGTAACGATTTATCTAGCATTTATACATAATGAACAAAACTAATATTATAACTTGAAAAGGAACACATCTTAAGCTCCCATATACTGACACAGATATGAAGATGATAATATACTGTTTATGTTCAAAGGTAGAACTTGGCAAATGGGTCATTTTTTAAATTATATCAAAAATTTAATTCATCCTACCTAGAAGTCGAAGAAGTGAAAATGATTTTTTTGATTTAACTTTAATGAAAGTTGATCAAAAGACCCAATTTAAAATATTCAGAAAATAGATTGACGCAAGCAGATTAATTAGAAGATAATCAAATGGTTAGCGACTTACAACCATTGATCAAATGATTTTAATAAATAACAAACTCTACGAACATTATTATCAATAACATTAATAATGTTCGTAGAGGGTCAAAACTTTACCAGTGTAAAAATTGTTCTAGGCTAGTCCAAGATCATTTTAAGACTACATTTGAGGCAACACTAGGCCAACTAAATTTTCTAGCTCGATTATAATATTTATATGGAAAATTTTTTATTTTCGAGGTAATCCTGTTCCCGAAAGATGAAAGGCCTAAGTTAGAAAGAACCTTTTTTACTACTGGCCCTGAAGAAATTCATCAATAAAACTGCCGATCACCTGGGCAAGCAACGTATAGCTTAGGGTTACATGGTAAGAGTAAGGAATTTCTAGACACTCTTTTATAGCTGATATAATAGCAAACGCGTTTGGTTTTCTATAGCAACTGAATGATCCACGTACCAATCTTAATTCGCGGCCCCATATGCATGAGCGGGGTTCAGTTATATTTTGGTGGTGCCCATTTTTTGTTGTGTTGATATTTTTAACCATTAGCTATTTTTACTGAAGAGGTGATATTTTCGATTCGTATTAGTTGATTGTGGAGGCAAATTTTAAGATCCTTTACCTAATGGATTGCAGGGTTGCAGTTATAAATAAAGAAGACAAAAATAAAAAATGCACTGACAAAATTGATTTTCTTGATTAACAAGATTGTTACAGTTGCAGAATACAACAACTGCTAAGCGTCAACGACATCAACAAGATTAAGTGATTGTTCTAGTTTGGTAGAGTGTGATAGATACTCTTCTAAGCTGATGGTGTCGGATTGGTAGTGACGAATAAATGGACAGGAACATTGTTATTATGTCTCTGACCAAAACCAACACAATTGTATAATTATCCAAGCCATGAAGGCTGGATAAACCACAAATATTATTAAATAATATAACTACTATTTGTTGTATCTTTCGTGTTCATTTATTTTACTTTTTTTTACGAATCTGTATGACAAAATTACAATGTATATTTGGTTTAATCTGGTTGTAGATTTTATTGTGGTGATACTATTCTTTCCGATTGACTTGAACTGCTGTACGACGATGTTGAACAGTGTGCTGCAGCTGGATTTGGCCGCATTTTCTACAAATTCTTTCATTTATTATTTCACGATTTAAAAACTTAATAACTTTTAAGCTTCTTCAGCTAATTTTTTACTAACAGCTATAGATTTTTGTCTCAAATTTTTGTGATTTTCCAATTCGAGATCGTACATATTGTTTAGGTTTAGTTGAATTTTATACACTTAGAAACGGTACCAAAATTGTACAATTGGATCTAGAAGTTACACAAGTAGATGCTACCTTTGCTACATAAAACTCACTTACTGTAAATCTGCAGACACGAAAAATAGATTCAGCTGTTGTAAAAAATGTTACTTGAAAAGCAAAGTAAATTATACACAGCAAAACGGCATTTGCTTGGATGGATTACTCCTCCAGTAGAGTTCTTCTGCAATCGAAAGAAACGTACTAATCTCCAAAGTAACTCACTCTGTTGGCTTTTATAAATTCTACCACGTTCTACATAAGCTTAATCAACTACAAATAACATCACATATTTTAAAATTTTCTATGTTTATATTTGTAAGCGCTTATTCAGCACTTCATTTTTCTATTATTTCTATCATTCTATATAATTAGTATATTTAGATTCATATGGCAGCACTATAGTTTGTTTTTGACACTCTGACAGTTCTACAAAAACAAAAGATACATTTTTACACAAAAATGGTTGTGACCAAAGAAAATTTATCTGATTTAAAAGAACGATATGAAAAAGCCCAAAAGCTGTTCGACGAAGAAGCGAAATTGGATCCTATCACAAATCCTTTTAAATCGGCATACGCTGCACGTGAAATATTAAATGAAATCGAGCATAACCTAAAAAATATTATAGAGAATTTGAGTGATGAAAATGGTGAGGAGGCCAGCATCGAAAGTGAGTTATTTGTGTATCAATCAATATTAGCAGTTGTGCTTAAAGATTTAGGGCGAAACTATATTGCTACGGAAGAAATCAGTGAAGGAGACAAGTATTTAACAAAGGCAATTGAGTTGCTGGAAAAACTGCATGTAAAACCAGAAACAGTTGTAACTTTTGTCGAGTGCTTTAATGAGAAAGGTTTATTAGCTACATCAAATGATGTTGCTATGGCTAAAGAATATTTCGATAAGGCAGAAGATGTTTATACAAACTTCAAAAATTCAACTTTAGACCCACTTACCATCTATGATATTTTTGGAACTAAAGATGAAATTGAAGCTGGAAAAGGAATGCTTAGCTTAGAGAAGAATTACACTTTAACCCTATATTATAAAGCTCAGGTTTACACAAAACTAGAAGATTTGCATAATTCTGCTTGGTGCTGCCATAAAACGCTTAAAAGGCAACTAGAATTTAAAGACTTCGACTCACTGGATTGGGGACTCAATGCAGCCATTTTATCACAGTATTTTTTTTCTCATCATAAATTCACCGAATCACGTCATCATCTAAGTGCGGCAAATTTGATGTTTGACAATTATCGTGAAACAATGATAACCGATGATATGACCGAAGAACAAAAAACAACTGCTCTAGAGAAATACAAACATAATTATGCGGATTTAATGCGATGTTGGGGTAAATATGGACTTTATATTCTGCTTTCGTCAAAAGAGCGCCTAATGGAAGAAGAAGATGCCGCAAATAATATAATGGACTTATCAAAATTGAAAATTTATTCAGAAGACTTAAAATTCGAATCTTTAGATCTGGATGAATATGAGTCTCAAATAACTGATAAATACTGCCTTACATTCGATGATGCGAAAAAAGTTTTCCTTAAAATACAAGATTGGTTTAATAAAGCTAAGGAGCATTATACTTCGGACGGCGAGGCAACCGAATACGCTAAAATAATTCAAGATATATCGAGTTCGTATAGTCTATTAGCATTTTTCGAAGAGGACAGCTCAAATCAGTGTAAATTGTATAAGCGACGAGCAGATTTACTCGAAGATATTGTAAAAAATTACAATCCGAATTACTACATTACAATTTGTCGAGAAGTCTGGTACGAGCTTAGTCTACTTTACAGCAACATGTTGGATATAAAATTGGATATTTTAAACGACCAGTCAATTTCGGAGCGACCAACAGCCCACGCTTTAAATAAAATCAATCAACTGTGCGACAAAAGTATTAAAAATTTTACGGAATTTCTTGATTCATATCGTAACAAACAAACTCGTGAAATTGCAATGAATACGCTATGTTTTGAAGATCGTAAATCAATTTTAATAGCATATTTCCACATTGGCCGATTGTATTATAAAAAAATTACGCCCGATAAATTGCTTCATGCCAAAAATATCAGCGATAGTCTAACATACTACAATCTGTTTGTGAATTCTTGTAAAGACCACAAGGACACAGAAACCTACTTCAAAGCTGAAATCGGTGTTTGTGGTGGGATGATAGAACTGTTGCCACGAAAACTTGCCATTTTAATGGAAAAACTAAAATAGTAATCGATTTTAATAATACACGACCGATAAATTACAAGTCTACCCGGTTTTAATTCTACATTAAATACGTTAAGGCAAAATCAACCAAAATATCCTGCCTGGCAACTGCAGGTAAATCAATATTAAAAAATAATACAAAATACTAAAATTGCTAAAACTACTTTTAAAGCTTTATGGCGTTACATTATATTAAACTTGTAATATATGTTAAATAATAGTAATTATTGTTAAATTAAAATTTAATAAAAACTTGAAATAATTTTGAAAAATAATTCACTAACTGTTATGATTGCCATCTATTGACAAATTTGTGCAACTATGCTTTGGGACGTCTTGCGGAAAATTAATGTAACTCAGTGATCTGTCAAGTCAACAAGCGAATACAAAAAGCTGAAATAACGGTCAATTCTATCCGCATAACGCAAGAGCCAAATTTGTTATCTTTCGCATTTAATTTGTTTTAAATCGGCTATTTTACGATTGTTAATAATTATTAAAGTGTAGTATTAAATTAGTGAATTCAATTATTAAAACAATAAAAATAAGTAAGTAAATTTGAATAAAACTGATCCTAAAATAAGGATGGGAATTTACATAACCTCAAACTTAACTTTTTTTATTAATATTGTAGAATGGATGATTTTCAAAAGATTGAAAAAATTGGTGAAGGAACGTATGGAGTTGTATATAAAGGGCGGAATAAAGTAACCGGACAAATAGTAGCAATGAAAAAAATACGTTTGGAATCCGAAGACGAGGGAATCCCATCAACGGCTATCCGGTAAGTGTATTACGAGGCCTGATTCAAACAATTACTAATTATTCACGCGATTTGATTTTTTTCTAGTGAAATCTCGATTTTAAAAGAATTAAAACATCCAAATATAGTATCACTTGAAGATGTGTTGATGGAAGAAAATCGGTTATATTTAATATTTGAATTTTTATCTATGGATTTGAAAAAGTATATGGATTCGCTGCCGACTGATAAAATGTTGGATCCAGAACTAGTTAAAAGTTATTTATACCAAATTACAAACGCAATATTATTTTGTCATCGTCGTCGTATTTTACATCGGGATTTAAAACCACAAAATCTTCTTATTAACAAGGATGGCAAAATAAAAGTAGCTGATTTTGGTTTGGGTCGTACATTTGGCGTTCCAGTACGTGTTTATACTCACGAAATTATTACATTGTGGTATCGGGCGCCCGAAGTTTTACTAGGTTATAAACGATACTCATGTCCAGTAGATATATGGTCTATTGGATGTATATTTGCTGAAATGGCAACACGAAAACCTCTCTTTCAGGGAGATTCTGAAATTGATCAACTCTTCAGAATGTTTCGTATATTAAAAACACCAACTGAAGAAATTTGGCCAGGTGTGACTACATTCCCAGATTATAAACCAACTTTTCCGTGTTGGACGCAATACCAATTGACAAGCCAAGTTAAAAATTTAGATGCTAACGGATTAGATTTGCTACAACAAATGTTGATTTATGATCCGGCTCGACGTATCTCGGCCAAAAGTATACTGAACCATAAATATTTTTATGGGTTTGATAAACAGTTAGTGCCTACTGAGTGAAAACGAGGTGTATAAATGGATGATTAGTTTATAAGTTTTCGTAATTATAAGAAGTTCTATCCCCCGTTCATGAAGTCTTTTAATACTTAGTATAGGTGTAGTTGGTTCCGTTTTAGTTAATTAGATAGATCCATGACTTTTGTAAACTTTGCCAACTTTTGTCCCTTATATGATAATTTTTTTCTTTATTATAAAATAAAATATTTTGAATTAAAAATTTGTTGTTTGAAATCAGTGGCGTTCATAAATTTCTGCGTTCTGTAAGTATGTGTGCAGAACATTTTGTACAACAAAAACTAGTCGAGTTTGAAGGCTTTATCTCAGACAAAGCTATACGTTGCTTTACAATGAAGATCACCTAAAAATACGGTATTAGATTTCTACTAGGGCTCCAGGTAACAAGGCTGTTTTGAATTTTAAATTAGTCGATTAACATAATTACGTTTATCCATGATCCCAGATCCATATGTGATCATGGATATTAGCTAACCTAAATATAAAGACGAATTTAACAATAATTTGGATCATCTGATGTGATCCATACACCAAAGCATGACGTCAGAATGGTGATTGGTGACTTTAATGGTAGAGCTGGCAAAACTCAAATTGAGTTATATAAAACTATATGATTATATGAAACATGGACACATCCGGGTAAAACATCATAAATCCAAATTAACCATTCTTAATTTCTAACGGAAAGTATCGAGTCAATCAAAATATAATTATAAAATCATTTTGGTTGCTGTCAAATTCGTGGGCAGTGATCATTAAAGTTACGACGACAGTTCTCATAAAAGAAAGGATCACAGGGTAATATACGAAACGTTTCATTCTGTGAAGGTCTGATAACATGAACGTTAGCAGCAGTAGCATTGTTAAAACCGCAACAATCATTCTCATGGGGTTGAAAACATTCTGTGAGATATTGTAGCGACTATCGCTACAGAATTAAATTATTCAGATATTTCGTGCGCATTCATATAATTTGCGAGCGCCACATGTAGACTGCCTAGGTGACTTTAGGTACGTTGAAAACTAAACACAATAATTTGAACGAAAACTTGCTAGGAAAACAAGTTGTCCTAGCAAAAAGTTGGCCATATACAAGAACTTTCCCAAAAAATCTCATTTTCTTCCTACGTATCGAATTTCATCAAAATCGGTTAAGAACTCGCCGAGTTCCTCCCTAACTGGCCATATTCCAATAGTTTCCTAAAAAACATTTTAAGTTTAAATCACATGTCGAAATATCCGGTTTTAAAATATCCAGTGTTGTACCATATCTCGTTTTGTATCTTATCTCGTTTTGTCAAATCCTATTTTGAAATATCCGGTTTTAAAATATCCAGTTCTGAGCGGTTCCCACCGCTAGTACGTGATATATTTTGTTTTAAACCGTAGAAGCAATTTTTTAATACCGTTGCCATAAATTAAATGCGGCATTTTATGGTACCAAATGGCATTGGAGTGGGCTATAATACAAGGTGATTCGTTGTGGTTTGTACGACCATTATATTGAATAGAGGAAGAACCTGACTGGCTAAAAGAGACAATCCAGTTTAGATTGAAAAAGCAAATGTAAAGGAGCAAGATTTAGAAACATACTCCACCTTTAGGAAGGCTTTCAGATAGAGGTACGAGTTTTGAAATTTGTTCGCTTTGTTGAAATTAAGAATTGCTAACTGTTGAGTTGCGAGACAATTGATGCCGGAAAATATAAAAACATTCGGATGGCTCCGAATGGACGTTGGAGAGTTAATAAAAAAGAAATTATCACTTTGAATAAAGGTGTCACCACAATGGAATAAAGAAAATCTCTTGTTAAGAGTAAAGGGGAGAATGAACCAACTCCCAGAAGTTGATGGGTTCCTTAGGGAATTAATAATTTTGCCTCAACATGTTAAAGTATTAACATTTAGTATTAATCATTATATTAACGATACATGCACCGTTGTTATATTGGTGACCCCGACGTGATTCTGATGCAGTTTTAGGTTTAGGCAATATTAAATCATCTCCACTTTAGTTTGTAATGGTTTAATGTGGAAATATCATGGCCTAAGAATTTTATTTCTTTCACACCAAACACAGATTTGTTAGTGTTCATTTCAAGACCAGCGTCTTTTGATTATTGAAATACTTCCTTTAGGTGTTGTAAATATTCGTCTTCCGAATAAAGTCTAGGCATCGTTTCGCAGACAAAACGTCGTTCTGGTACGTTTGAATAATCCGAATGGAGTTCGAATTGCAGTTTTCAGGACATTAAACTCCTCAATAGAAACTTGATAATAGATGACTCGCATTAGATTGATTACACAAAAATATTTGCATCCATCTTATCGGTAAACAAAATCTGATAAATATGGAGTACTGTAATTATTAATTCCGGTAGTATGAAGGCTAGAAACATTGGCGTGCCTTGATCAACATGTTACGGAATCTATTAGTTTTTGATTTCTGATGTCTACTAGTAGATTGCTACTAGTTATAGCATCTAAACAAATGAAATCCCAATCAAAAATTCCTACGAAGACCTAAAGTTACGCGAACTGTTTTTGTACCGTAAGTTCTTATCTCAGACTGATTAGCTGCATATAACAGACTCGGAGTTGCTTTTTCGGAATTATATTTAATGACACCGAGCAAACGGCGCATTGGTTAAAGCTGCGGTGTTTGGGTTGGAAGATACCTGGTTCGAATCCCGACGGGAGATGGTTGAAAAAGAGATTTTTCATCACTTGATTACGATCGGTGATGACGATGATCACAATTATGATCCCCTGTTGGAGTGCAAAATCCAAGGGCCGAACTATCGTCCATGTCAGAACAGGCTGGCTGGAGCAATGCAATGTGCAGATGGATAATCAAAGCGAACCTGTATCCGTGCGTCCCCGATTTGGCTACGACGTAAAGTAGGACGCTATAATTAACCGCGAAAGAGTTGGGTGAGTTCCGGCCCCAGAAAACATGGATAGATCAATACACAAACAAAAAATGTTGGACTGCAATCGTAAATTGATCGTAAATTCTAGACGAATTGTATGTGTATCTATCTCTCTTGTCAAGATTTGATGTCTAGTTTTTTTTATTGATCTTGATTGCTCTTTGAATCATCATAACTACGTGGATGCTGAAATCTTGGAGGCCGCTCTGGTAGTAGCAAAATCCCCCATGAAATAGTTTTCGTCGACTGTTGCTTATATGATGATGATAATGTCGGTGTGAATGTATTCTATAGTATGGTATTTCAACTATGTTCCCAGATTTCAATTTTTTGGAATAAATAATCGTAATCTTCGGATCTAAGATTATTTGCCGGATTATTACTTGTATAGGGGCAGGCTGCATTGCGTTTATGGATTTTTAAACATTTCGACTTCCCCAATTTGAATTTTTGAAATTTTTACTTCCCAAAATTTCGTTTAACCATCTTACTAAAAATGTTGGTTTTGATGCTTTTAAAATTGAGGGAAGTCATCAAATTTGGCCAATAGATCGTTTATATATGTGGGGATTGTAAGGGAGATTGTTCACCTGCTTGACAGTAAGAGCTATATATCTGGACTCTTGCCTAACATTTTATAATTTTCATGGCGCCAAAAATGAGTTGGACCGGTCGATCCGCGACATGAAACCGTACATGGAGATTCGATAGGGATTTAACCCACTAGGTGCGCCCCTTATTGGAGGAGTCTTTGAACAATTGATCTGTGTGATTAAGATCAAACTCATAGTTAGTTCCAGGCCACTTACATATATACTGATTCAGAATGGCGAGTCCTAGTGTCTGACTCCCGATCACTTACTTTTGGGATCATCTTCCGGAGTTAAGTCGAACACGGAGCATAGTGAGGTTGATGTTGCGTAAAAATTGGAAAATATCACAAATGGTGTCTCAACATTTTTGGAAAAGGTGCTAGAGGTGGATTTACTTTTAACGAGAAGACCGAAATGGCTTAGAACACTCAACAACTTATGAGTAAACGTTGTTGTAGTAATCGATGAGAACAGTTAAGAGACAACTTGGGTGAAGTCTAAAGGTAATAATGAAAGAAATGATTCCAGGTACAACCAGTCGTAAGGTACAACCAGTCATTGTTGGATCGTTAGGTACAACCAGTCATTGTTCGCACGAAGTACGTAGTGGATCGAAGAAGGACGGGGTGTGATGAAGATAAAATGATTGCTAGGTTGAGAATTAATTTTTGAACGTGATATGAATATAATACGTGGCCTGTGAGCTGGTGTTGGCATCGCGTAAATATCATGTCGAATGAATATGTATATAAAAAAAATTTGATTAAATGTAAAGTGAATTGAAAATAATTAACGTGGAATGCCAGCGCACTATCCAAATGAAATTCGAAACCTCTCTCTAAAGAGACCTGGTTGGGCTGATGGTTGTTGTTGTCCTGGAATGATATTTACTTAATTAAGACCATCATAGTTCAGGAATTTTGAGCAAAATTTCCATCCTAGTTCCGAACGGCATTATTTGAACTTTCTCTAAAGATACGGTAATTCTTTTTAAGAATTATTCGATTAACCAAATAATATTCTAGTCTGCAAATAAAAAAACCCAAACTAAAACTATTTGCGCAGAAAACTATAACTTAAATTGGCCATCCAAAAATTCTATATTATTACACTTTTACTGTACAATTTATGTATCAATCAACGACGTAAAGCACTAACACAAAGGAAAATTGAAAAGAAAATTAAGGAAAATTATGTAACAAAAATCTGTATTATCGACATAACGGGGAATGTTTATTACATAATTTATCCCTCCAATAAGTTGTTCCTATAAAAAATACTGTGCGCCATAAAATATCCGAACGAACAGGAAACACGTGAAAAGAAAAACAAAACAAGAGAGAAAATGAGTTTTCATTTTTTTAAAATTATTTTTAGTATAAATATGGACATGATATGATGAACACGTTAAATTTTGTTGGCTGAAATTTTTGGTATGTGCTTAAAATCCTATGTACGTATTTAGGAAGGATATATGGGATAATTTTCAGATTTTTCAGTTGTGAATACTTGTATTAATAATAAATTTTTGGTCTTTTGGTGAAATTTTGTTTTTCTTGGTCTGCGGAGAGGTTTACCTAATATATCTTTGCGGAGGAAAATTATTCTTTAGGGAAAGGTTGGTATGAATATTTTAAGTGTTTTTTTTGTCTCTATTTGGGCTGAACTCAAATTTTAGGTGACACATTATATAGGTTCACCAAACTATATTTAATTTATATGAAATGATATAGTGCGGTTGTGTGATCTAGATTTGGTGATTATTAGTCTCGCTCCACTCTATAATAAATAGTCTATCGTTTTTAATGATATGATCACATTAAAAATCTTCCGCAATTTTTACCACTCCCGCCGTACGCAATATTGTGTTAAATAAAAATTATTTGATTGTAATTGAATGTTTATTGTTATTCATATAATTTGAAAATTGGTTTCCCATATTATGTTTTTTTGGCGGCTGTGTGTGTGTGATGTGCAATGATGGAAAATGATTTTTTTATGCTATCATTCCGGAAAACAAAAATTATATGTTATTTTGCGTGTATGGTGCTGAGTGTAATTCGTATCAACATATAAAATTTATTATGTTGTAAATGTTGGAATATTTGATTTTGCTGGAAATTGATTGAAAATTATTTTTTCTTTTTTTTTTTAATTTTGTGTGTGATAAACACAATATTTATTTTTGTAATGACATATTAAATTATAATAAATTAATTATTTATAATTTGTTAATAATAATGAGACTCGGGCGAAATATATGAAAATTTTTAAAATTTTTTATTATCACTGGAAATATATTTGATGGACGGCCCTAGCTGGTTATGTGAAGGTTTGTTAATTTATTATGATGATGCATATTTAGGGCGATTGTTCCATCTAACTACTATACACAGTGAATTTTTCAAGAACAAAGGGTAGTTAAGCATAATAAGCAAAACCACCACTCTAAATTATATCCTCATAAATTAACATATTAAATATTTATTTAATTTAATCACATATCAACTGCTGTTTAATTTACATATTACAAAAATTTACATTGCATGAATACTAATTACATTTTTATTGATACACATATATAGAACATACAGGAGTAGCTAGCTGACTATATACAAAATTATAATAAAAAATTAAAATTCATACAGATATAATTATTTACTCAACTATTAATTTATTATACATTTACATTTTTATATTTTATTATCTTATTTAAATTATATATAAATTTTAATTTTATAGGATAATAAACACAACATTTATCCTAGTCCTAAATTATAAATTTTATAATTTAAATTAACAAGCATTTTTTTGGATGCTACATAATTCTGTATCTATTTATAAATAATAGGCGGTGGTTATCGTAGTCGTGGGCCATCGAATTTTATATTTTGTGAATTTTTTAAAACTAAATAATTCGTTATACGAATTCTACCTCTAATTATTTGTATAAGGATCAATTAGATTACGAATGCATCACTGAACTTGGCGTATATATACCAAAACTTAACAAAACTTTTTAAAAATGATTAGATAGGTAATCGAAATTGGCAGCACAAGTTAAAAATGTAAACGGAAAGACTAGTTTATTGAATTCTGTGATTTATAACTTCAAGTGCCTTGGAAAAATCTTACAAAAAGAAGTTCAATTATTTTTTATTACGTCAAGTATTAACATTATCGGTATTGCTTCAGCCCAACGCGTTTACCATCTGTCAATAATAGTAAAAATGTATCGATTATTCGCAGACGGTAGTAGTAGACCAGTAATATCCAAATGAACTTCGGTAAAGCATGATCAGTTGTTGTCTTGTATGAAACCATCGGGGGCTTTATGTGTCTACCAGCTTTAGCCTCCTGGCATGTAACGCAACCGACCTGCTCCGTAAGCAACCGTACCGAAGCTCCCACTCCCGGATAATCCTAATATGGGAATAAGGGACCTTCCCGTAGATGTATCGCAATACAGTGTCTTAATCGAGTTGAATTGTACGGGAAATGCTTCCAACTTCAGGGTTGATGTAGTATTTACCTCAAGCAATTTTGACATTTAAATGGTCTCTGCAATGGCTGATTAATTAACAGCTTCAGTAACAGCTATTTGCTCGATCCTTGAAAGAGTGTCTGCCACTATAACGTTCTCCATACCTGAGATATGCTGTAAATCAGTTATGAACTGCCCCACAGACTCAAGATGTCTACACTGCCTTGGGGATACCTTTTCCCTTTTCTGCCTTAAATCGATCATTGACAAAGGGTTTATAGTCGGTATAATGTAAAGTTTCGACCGAAATGATATCGAAAGTGTTTGATACCCAAATAAGCTGCACTACTGCACTATTGCAAATTGTTGCACTACTGCATCGAATGCAGTGTTCGATGCATTCATTATATAGTTGGTATACGTCCTGAACTACATGGATGAGCCAGTCTTGTTGTCTCGTTCAATCTCTTCTTGTAAGTATTGAACAAAACGGTAATCCACACAGTGTTGAATGCATCTCCATTTAGAGTGACTGTATGCGTATCGCGAGCCGAATGTCATCCAAAATTGAAAGAGTTCAAATGGCGTCGAAATTATTGTCTTGGAGATGTCATTTGGCTCAATGCGAATTTCGTAGAATGTTCGAACCAAATCTACCATCGTACCCGGTTTTGCAACTAATTTGGGGTCAGCGGGTTTTCAGACAATGAGTGAAGTTATGCTTTACTATGATGCAGTGTTAAATCTATCTCGTGAGATCTCACGTACCTGCTCAGAAGATCAAACATCGCTGGTCCAATAGTATTTCTGTCCAATATAGACAATGATGGGTTCTGCATTAACTTTAGTGAACCGACGGGAAACATTTAAGTTCAAGGGTCGACGTTCTTTTAAGTCAACTATCAGACGAGTTCTTTTTAAAAAATAGGCTCCTAAAATAGGCATGGATACCTCGGCGATAATGAAGCTCCAAACAAAATCTCTTCTGAGCCCAAAATGTAAAAGAAGTACGTGATCTGCTGTCTGAAAATGGTGTAAGGTATATTTCCGTTGTCTTTTGTAAGGCGAGAATCTAGTGCGCTGATGGCAAGTGAATGTTTCGTTGTTTCCTTTATACGATGACAGATACATTCACTTGCTGCTGAAGTAACTCAAACGAGCTTGAACCGTTCTTGAACCCGCGAATCAATAACGTCACGCAACTGTGTGACTGACTACGTGATAGTGTCTGCGACAGAACCAATTGAAGTATCTGTAACACTCGAATCCCCATGAAACATTTGCTGGCGAGAACATCCTGGATAATGTATAATCTTGGTGAACCCGTATAGAACAATTGCAAAATATTTGTGTGCCTAATCCAAAAACAGGGTATTTTAGCAAACTTGAGAGTCTTATTTGCTTTCATAAATTCATAGCATTAATTTGGGATCTGTTGATTTTGCAAAAGAGATTTTGCTGTGTTGATGTTTCTAAAATCGAATGTGCTAGCCATATATATGTCCTCGATTTTGGAGAATGCATCGGTTGCAATACTGTTCCTACCCGCCCTCTAAAACACTAACAGGCTCCCAAAGGGCGGCCTTTCAGGAAATGACTGAAGTGTTTGATTAAACTGCTCACTGCTAATAGTTTACGATCGTAAGCGCTTTATTTTCGTTGGGTATGGTTTAACTTTAGCGATTAAGAACTAGGAACCGATTGCTGTGTTTGACGCGATTTACAATTCCGCTTCCAATGAAGGGTGTGGCAACATCACTGGGTCTCGTAGGAAGCTGCGTAAAATCATTGATATTTGAGAAAGAGAAACTAAATTTTATTATAATTGCGTAAATGTATCTTTAGAAGGTCTGCGCAGTGTTCCTGAGGCCAAAAGTCAATCTAATGAACTCAAATAGTCTGAATGGTCTGTATCTGATGATATGTCTTTATCAATTTACACAAGAAAATATTTTGCAAAAATGTAATTGGTGAGAAAAATCCGTCAGAAACGAAATAGCATAATGATCAGGTTTGGTTTGGGACTTTAGCATACGGTAATCTGGCAGCACCGTCTGCCACTGTGTATCCATAAGAAACTCTTTTTTGCTTAGTATACATCTACAACTATAAGATGACAAGACGCTCCTTAGTTTTACGAAAATTTATTAGTATCACTTTCAAGCTTTTAAGCGCATATCATTACGAGCTTTGGCACCAAATTTGTTCATATATCGAAATACTTAACGGATACCGGCGAACACTCCATCTACGAATGAGCTACTACTCTGCCGAGAATATATGCACTGATTCGGAGATCTACATCTACTGTAGACTACAGATTAACGTAAAACTGCGTTTACCACTTAAGTCAGAGCGTCGATCTGCTTTGCTAACCTATCGATCGTTTGATCAATTTATCTACAATAAACTTGAAACTGGTGAATCTTTCTGTATTAATAAATGTATATTTAACGATGGTATAAATCAATAAATTTTTAATTTTCAGACGAGACTAATCAAATTTGTTAGTCTGTGGCTTGCAGGAGGTTTGATATTGTATAATGATGTTATAATATTAAAAACGAATTATTTTATAAATTCAGATGAAAACACTAATTTAATTTATTACAACCTAGGGTAACTAGTTCATTGATAGATATTGCTTTCAGGGTACCATTGCAGATAACAGATGAATGGCGGCTGGAGTTGCTGATAAGAGATGGCAGAATGCAGAGCAGTACAACATAAATGTGATTGTCTTACACTAACAGTAGTTTGAATATTGGCTACCGGAAAATCGAACCAATTATGTCATAACTAACATACTTTTCTTTTCCCTAACCCACAAAAATTTATTAACTATTGGCCGCCAAGGTGTCTGTAACCGGGTCGATCTCAATAATTTAACTAATATCCTTCCATATCCTTTCAAGTATATGTAAAAACAGGTGTACTGTGGGCCCGGCGCTTGCCGGGATATGCTTCTTAATGCTTGGCAGTACATTCAAAATCAATCAATCACGTCAAGTATTAACATTAAAAATGCAGTAGAAGCATTATGGAATTGTTAATCCCGATTGTAGATTAGGAACGGACCGTCCCGTATTAATGTATGATTAGGTTTTATTAGGTCCTATCAGGCCTACAAGCACACTCCAAAAAAGATAAAAAAATAAATAAATAAATAAAAATATCAATGTCACTGATCAATAACCGGTTAACCGATTTAAATACCAACAATTACCAGCTAAATGTATTTCTTTTTTTAAATTTGTTACAAATATCATTGATTTGGGGCTAAATATCGCTCAGCTCTGTCATGTATGTGACAGTGAGTAATGAACTTATCAAAATAATTCGAGGTCATATTGAATCGTTTCCTTGCATCGATTCCCATTATTTCAGAGCTGATACACAGAGGTAATATCTCGAAGCTGGTCTTTCTATTAAAAAAATGTTTAAGTTGTTCAAATCGGATAGTGGATTAAATAATATTAAATATTATACCTATAGAAAAATCTTTAACACTGAGTACAACCTATCAATTTTCGTGCCCAAAAATGATATATGCGACACGTGCTGTAAGATTTAAATGACAAACAAACTGCGGAATATTTAAAACACAAGGAACTTAATGAAAACGCCAAAGAACGCAAAAAGGCGGACAAGGAGTTAGCTCAACTAGATTCAACTGTGGCTATTATTTCTTACGATCTACAAACTGTTAACCTGCCAAAGGGAAATGAATCCAATTTTATTATAAAGTAAAGCTGAATTTGTACAATTTAACTGGATATTGTCATTTAAACGGCGTAACATACTGTTCCATTTGGTATGAGACAAAGTGGACGTACAGGAAATGACATCTCCAGAGCGTTAATAAAAAGCTGTTAATTGAAAGCTGTTGTGAACGATATTCCAACAACGAGAAAAATTATTCTGTGGTCTGATTCTTGTGTTCCGCAGAATCGGAATCGTATCACACCACTAGCGTTGTTGAAATTTTGTGAAAATAGTCACGTGCACACAATAATTCAAAGTTTTTCTGTACCAGGTCATTCCCGGGTTCAAGAAGTCGACGCAGTGCATAGTGTCATTGAAAGGCATCTGATGCACATAGAATATCATAGTCCTGTCTTTTGTGGCATTTAAGGGCAATAGACTATGACAAAGTTCATTTAAGATTAATGCAGATGTACTCAAATGATTTTTATAATTACAACAAGGCCGGACTAGGACTTAATTTTAGTTCTGTAAGATTCACAATGACTACGGAATTATTATTTGAAAAGCAGGATTTACTTTCAATTAAATTTAAAAAAAATTATCAGGACGCCGAACAGTATGATACAATTCCATTGATGATCGGAGGCAATCGAAGAATCAAGCCAAATATAACAAAGCTTCCTTTAGTACCAATGCTGAATTCCCCTGGAGTAATTTCAAAAGAAAAAAGCAAGGATATCGAATCAATGCTATGCTTTATGCCTGCTATTATATCAACATTTTTTATTAAAATTATCATCAACTACAAATTCTTCCGAGAAAGCAAATAGATTTCCATTAAATGTTAAAATTTCGATTTCTAAACAATTTCACAAATGGCGTATAGGACACTTTAATACTCGCACGGCGGAGTCAATCTGAGGCTTATGGTATTAGTTATAGTGTTAGGCAAAAAGAAATAAAGCCAGATAGGAAACAGGTTAGATTTTCTAAAGAATATGAAAGTAACAAAAGTAAAGGAAAATAATTTGAAAAATTTGTAAAGAGAGAGCATGTACTCTATTTAGCAACAGATAAGAGAAGTTTTGTAAAATGGATGAAGGCGAAAGTATAATTGGTTATAAAAGAAATGTGTTGATTATGGTTTTGATGTATTGGATGGTGGCGAAACTGTTTACTTAAATGGGGCTTGTAATGATAATAGTGGTAATGGAAGTATTAATGACGGAGTTAGAAAAAACTTACAAAGTAGTGGTACAGTGGATTATCAGAGACCCCAAAGGGTTCGTCAACCTCCAATACATTTGAAAGATTATGTTGTAATAGCAGATAATAAATATTAATAAATGTATAAATTTGAAATGTATGTATAAATTTTGTAATGTAAAAATGTTTCATAACTTAAAAAAGGAGGTATCATGTATGAATAAGTATGACAAAGTTAACTATCAGAATATGGCGTAAAGGGTTATATGCAAGAGAATGTAAAATGGTTAATAGGACATGGGTAGAGAGAAAAAGAGTAAATAAAGTTTGGGAGTTGTGAACGGAGAAGGACGTCTTTATTTTAACTAAGTTAAGGTAAATGGAACATTTGCAGTTAAACAATGCTTCATCGATTTTGTACTATGTCAAATTACTGGAGGATTGTTCGGTTCATTAATATACTGCACTCGAGCTTATTATTTTATTCCACTGCTATTGGGATTTGTAACCTATTATACTTACACTTCCAAAGTCCTCATCTTGAACCTCAGCATTAATTACTCAGTCCATTGTCTTTTGATCTGTTGCCTCTATTAAATACTGATACTTTAATTTAATACATTCAACCTAACATTTGATCTGACAAACAAAAACCATCCATACATTATGTAATTACAAAAAATTTAACCAAATAAAGATTAAAATAATTTTACATTGATTGCAATGATTATGTTAAGCTTTAATGCGTGTAGCTGTTTTGTTTTATTTATTTTTAAACACAAATAATAAATTTTAAATGAAAATTAAATTCAAAAACACAATTTTGTTGGCGTAAAGAAATCTCGTTTACAAAAAAGCTCAAAAAAAACTACCACATATACACACATAAAAATGCTTTTATTAATTTATTATATCGGTGTTGTTGTTGTTGTCGTTTTTTTATTATTCTGATTTAATTTTTTTATATACATATTCTGTGTTAATTCATGTATTTGCATTTTTAATGTTAAATTTAATATGAAAAATAAAACACCAACAGTAACAGCAACTATATATATGTACAGGAACGATGGTTGGTATAGCTACATCCCAAATTTATATAAAATGAAAATTTGTATTCGAAAAATTCCATATACGAAACCAAACCAAACACACAACAAATATAATACACAACATTAAGTTTTACATGGTGAGTTTTCAACCACTTTATTGTGTTTACATGTATGTAGTAAACAAACTTTATACTTACCATACACATATCTATATGAAAGCTTCGTATGGGGATGTAGCCCAAAACAAAAATTCAAAATAATTACTTTTCGACCGCCAAACTCTAAACTAAATCATCACAAACAAATTCTTTATCTAGCACATTCCAAAACCAAAAAACAAACAGACAGTAGTAGGTTCCCAAAAATAAATTTCGTTCGATGTTCTGTACCCATATAGAAAAAAAAATATTTCTGCAATCATTCCCAAAGCTCTGCATAAAAACAAAATAGAAAAAACACAAACCGGGACCAACAAATAATCGGAATAATCAAAATTCCATGTTTCGGTTTTACTATATTTTTGTGTTTAGCTTTTTGCTATAAATACTCGTTTCCATAAATCTCGATTCGAAATCGATGTTTGGGGGGGTAGGCTGAAACATTTTTTTCCTTTTTTTCCATAGAATCTAGACACATAGAAAGGAACATAAGGAATAAAAAGCTATATTTGAGATTTGTTTATTGAAGCTTATCGTAGCTTTAATTGAAATTCGTTGTATTACGTCTTATGGAATTCAATTTGATTGGATCCAATGGGAAGTGGTGCGGGTATTTTTATACCATAAGATCAGTTATCAATTATGAATTTTATTATCTAAACCGATTCTAACATAAATGAATTTCCTATTAATAAATCCAATTGTAGGTCTCCTCCAATTAAAGAAGGGTTTTGTCCGAATCTATCAGCAATATAGTTCCAGCAAGCATAATCCATCGGGATTGTTTATGGTTTGCTTTACCATTTCTAGGAATACCTGACTTAATGTTTGTGAGAAATGACAGTAATGCTGCCACAATCCTGTGTCGAAGTTCAAAACAAGCAATTATCTTTGGTACGATGAGGAGACGCAAAGAACTTTATTATAGTGACATATTTGAAGAAGTGATGAGTTTCTGATATATCGGATTCCTAGTCACTCATAATAATTGTGCAGGAGGGGATATAAAAGCGTGTCTTACCATCGGCAATTTGGCTTTGTTTGCCCTACGTTCACTGCTAAAGACTAAATAACTTGCAATCGTCGACAAGTTGAAGTTGCACAAGGTGCTGATCAGACCCGTTGTCATGTATATGGATGTGATTTCTTAATTCCCTATAAGCATAATATAAATACATATAGTACTACCATCATAAGGAAAAAACATTTTACCCATTGATGTTCCAGATGTCGGGTCGATAGAATATCGTCAAACGTTAGAATAAATATATGACATTTAGGCGGTTATACGTATAAACATATTTTGATTATTTTAAAACGATACCAGTAGCGACATCTAGCACGTCAATGGGATACCATACCATGGTAGTATTATGTGTATTTATATTATGCTATATTTTTATGAATGTAAACTGTCAAACCAAGCTGAAACATTACATCTAAAAACTGCGTGGCAGCTACATATTGCTGCTTCCCTTAGATAAATCTTTTGAGTAACTTGTCCGGTCTTATAATATTGGTTAATTCAAAACTGGCCGTTGACTAAAACTTAATAGCAATAATTGCACCAATATGGATCGATCAAAAGTTTAGAAAATTTATCATATCATCAAAGTGCACCTAGCAAATTGCAAATCAATAAATGAAGCTATGGTGAGTGGTAGAGATAAGACGACAACAACTTCATTTCCAACGTCAAGCAACCATTGCTTGGGTTAGTACAAATTTGGGTGACCAAGAAAGTGCAAAATTGGAATGGAATGAACCCTCCCCCATGACAAGCCAGTTATGCCATACTCACCAGCTCTAGGAGCTGGCTAGGATTCAGTGTGCTAATCATTCACTCTTCTGAATTCAATCGTTTACAGAAACGAATACTAGAATAATAACAAGAACACCAGCAAATACAAATATCGACCCTTGGCTATCGAATACGGACGCGAATCCAAAACTGGAACGTCAGAACCCTAACAGAAGTATAGCATAATTTGATAAAGAAATAAAAAGTTACAAAACAGTGAAGTGAGATGAATGAACAGTGAGATGAATGAAACTTCCTGATATTGTCTGGACGAAATGTTACACAGGTACAAGTCATGGACATATTACCAACAGCCAAAGCAAAAAAGGCACTAATGTAATTGAAACCAATAGGATGAGTTCTGCGAACAACAAGCCACTAGACTCTGTGCTTAATAATAATGGAGAATGATTAATTGATTTCTGCGTTATAAACCAGCTGTTCATAAGAGATTTCTACACAAAAATATACACACAAACACATAGACATCACCTGATGGCCGAACAAAGAACGATAGATAGATCACTTAATGGGCAACAAAAAGTTTCTCACGTCGTTACAAGATGTCAAGTCAATGAGAGGTGCAGACATTCGCACAATGACCACTAACTGGTAATATCACACTTCCAAATAAAGCCTATTGCTGTAAGGCGCACCAAGTCAAATCGTAAGAAATTTAATACCGACAGATTGAAAGATGTCGATACAAAAAGCACATTCTACGAAGCGCTCAAGCTTAAACTCCATGAACCAATGAAGCAGCCATCAGTGTAGAACAACAGTAGAAACAAATCGTAGAAGCCTATATTGAAACAGTAACTAACAAACTCGGGAACCAAGAATAAGGACGTAAACCCTGCATTAGTAATAATATTAAGAAAATTAAAATTAAAGAACGCCAACAACTCAAGTTGCAAATGTGTCAACAAACCACGTCAGAACTGTAACGTCAATACGAGCAAACGGTACATAATACACTACAAATTTTCTCAAGGGACCAGAAGAATAACAAGGCCTCTGGAATGGACAACATACAGCCGAAATTTTCAAAGGTGAGATATCCACAAATGCAAGTGTGTTTAACATTATTAATAACAGAAGAATGGAGCTCCAGTAAAATACCACGAAAATGGAAAAAAGGTTGACCATAATGATCCTCAAGAAAGACCTGAGAGAATGAAAACATCGGCGGGGTATATCCCTCCTCTACACAAGTTTAAAGATATTGGCAGTGCTTGGACCGAATTTTACCGACAGTTAACTCGAAACTTAGGAACAAGCAAGCTGGCTTCAGACCAGGACGAAGTTTCACTGATCATATCAATACAACACGCGTCATCATTCCAAAATTCACCATCGACCTCATAATTGGAAGGCACCTTGTGAAATGGGCATCCCAAAGAAATTAATAGAACTCATACAAGATATATAAAGGGATGCAGGGAATTGAGTTCAATACAAAGGCAAACAAAGTGAATACTAGAACAACGATGCTACCTTTGCCACTTCTGTTCCTATTAGTACTAGATAGTGTCATGAGCAAATTACATGGGTGGAAATTAAATCAATAGTGCCCAACAGGGTTAGATGGTTTAGTCTAGTAGACGTAACTTAGAGGTAAAAGAAAAAAAAATTCAGATTTTGAAAAGTGTGGTATTACCTTTTCCGTATATATTTTAATATTGCAAATGGATTTATAGTTAAATCAGACATAACTAACTGGACCTTTTGATTCTTGAGAACCAAAAAGTGTCATACCATTTAAGGCATTAAACTCTGGTAGAAGCTTTGAAATGTTGTTCAAGTCTATCCGGCTTGGCGGAATCTCCACGTTGCTTAATCGATACGCATTGTGTAAAGGTTTGCAGCTTTCACCACAACATTGATTGCTTTGTATCTAAGATGTCCAATCAGAAACAATTACATTGGTAATTTCCCATCAAAATTACTTATACTTTGAAATTATCTTCCACATAAAAATTGCTAAAATTGCAAAATCACTCACTGGATTATCAAAATGAGAACAAACGCCTGCATATCTTGTGAAGAATTCCCCGAGTTATGCCCTGGGGATTTTCCGTGCAATGTTACCGATTATCTGGAAATTTCAAAAGTACTTCAAAGTTCTGCAATATAAAAAAGAAAGTATATGGCATTGCTATTATGAAAGGATATAACAATAAATCTTGTCTGAAAAAATTGTTAATGCATCTCATCTTTTAATTCCTGCAATGTTACAGGTTGTATGTTATGATCATCAATTTTCCCAAAGTTGTTATGTTTTCATCAGCTATTTGCCTTGGTAATGATTGCAAGGTTTCATCGCGGTGAGCTGCAAATAATGTAGATTTTTGCTGGTGGTATGTTGTTGTAGGCAGCTCATGCATTTTGGTTCTTTTTGATCCCAGTGGTGCTTTCCATAGAGAGTAATCAGTGTCCTTATATTCAGTGAGACTCTTAAATAGTTTGCAATGGTTTTGTTCTTTTTTTCTCTTAAGCGTTGTTTAAGTTTCTGAAGCGTATGATGACCTTTGCTAGGTTTTCGTACCTTCTGCTTCTTTCTAACTAATTTCCCGATTTCAAGAGGATAACGTTGGTTCCTACGAGATTCAGTGTGGTTTACAGGAGAACTTGTCCATTCTGCTTTTATGAATATCTTATTCGCTCTTCAATTATTTTCAGGAATAGACCCCAATAAGTTTTACTATTTGTAAGTCAAGGCAAGTTTTCCTTATGAATTATCATTATGCTCAGAGTCATAATAACATGTAGGTGAGTTGACAGAATATATCACCTTGCTGTTTTTAAGGTACATGTAGCCTTCAAAAATTTATTTTGCTACACAAATATCAATGAGACCTGACATTCTATTCATATCTGTAAACTGTAGGCCAGTATAGTCATATATGCGTCCTGCTTCGCATTTCCGTTTGGATCTTGGGTTTCGTATTTATTTATACGAGAAGAAATTTTCCCCTGGTTTGGCTTGCATAATTTTTCACTCTAGTGTCTATAGCGTTTTAAAGGTTCTAGCAAACTTTGTTATGCCGAATTGTTTTTGCTGCTGATGTGCTGGTTTAATGATTTTTTTTCACTGCCCTAAACGGCTAACACTGCCACCTTTTTCTTCAAAAGATCTTTTGTGCTATCCCAATAGCACAAGAGATCTTTTAAAGAAAGTTAGTCCAGGAGCTTCTCTACCTTCCTAATAAAGGCGATAATGCTGCCTGTAGAGGCCAATCTACATTTTTCCGAGGTCAAATACCTCTCTTCAAAATGAAGCCACTTCAGTGTACACAGAGCAACACACTCACATAGTATGTGTTCTGCAGTTTCTATCTCTTCTAAACAGAGTCGGCACTCCGTCTCTGTGGACAGGTTCATTGTGTTTAAATAATATCTCAGGTTGTAGTGACCTGAAAAGAAACTCACTAGCTTCCTAATATTTCCTTTATTTGATTTGACCGCCAAGTCCTTGTGATGAAATGGTCTGATCAAAGGTTTGGCCTGTCTAAGGCCGGGAATACAGTTCCAATAGGTCAAGCACTGCATTTTTCCCCATTTACTAATATTGTAGACTACTGAGGCCCACGGGATGCCACAGAAAGGCTCAGGGCAATTGGAGTAGCTGATGAGCCTGCCCGAGCAAGTTCGTCGACTATCTCATTTTCAGTGATGCCCCTGTTACCAGTTACCCACCACAACCTAACTTTGTTATGACAAGAGAGAGATTGTAGAAGTGTATAACAGCTTTTGACCGACTTTGAATCCAGGTAGTTAGAAGCCAATGCTTTCAATGCTGCTTGGCTGTCGGAGAAAATGTGGATGGAGGCGCACTTAAGACTTTAGTCATAATAGTTAAGACGAAGGTTTCGATGGCGTGAATTTCGGCTAGAAAAACACTGGGATAAGTTCCCAGGGATTTTGATATTTTGTTGTTGGGCCCAAAGACACCAATGCCTACTCCACTATCTATTTTTGATCCATCCGTGAACCAAACCTGGTTTAATGATAGTGTTACTATTATTGCTAGCTGATAGATTGATGTTCTGCAACATCGATTTTTGGTAGGGGTTTTTCTTCTCTTCAGTCGTTTTCTCTCGCAGGATTTTCTTTATCAGCTTGTTTCGTTATAAATGGTTAGAGTGGTTCCGGAAATCTTTATTTAGTTGACCATCCTTTATTCTTCATTTTCTGTTTTTAGTTTTTCAACTTCGTTTCGTAGTTGGGTTGAAAATGTTTGGCTCATGTTGACGAAAGATCATAGTTCTGTGGAACAACAGTGGTGGATTCTACTGCTTTAAATTAATAACAGTCACAGCATTGAAATATGATGTACATAGAATTTATGATTTCATTTAAATTCAAAATATGTTCTACTTACCTAAAATCTCTTTCACACTTACCTATACACATAATCCTATTTCATCTCTCATCGGAAACATTAAATCACAGCCGAAGAAAGTTATTTTTTTTTTTTTTTTTTTGCGAAAACATATAAATCAAAAATTGAGTTTTCACATTATTGAATTTCAAACAGACGAAAAATCGGAAAATAGCTGTCTAAAGTTTCAATAGACACTGTGAACGACAAACGAAAACAAAATGAAAATACCAAAAATATTTAGAGGACGGAAAAGGCCAAGGTTAAGGATAATTTATTTATTTATTTAGGGATTTTCTTGTAATAGGTTAGTTCATTCTAAATATACCAAACGTATATAAAAAAATTCAATGGTTTAGGATAAGGGCGCAAAGGTCGACACGCGATTCAGAACGAATAGGAAAAAGACGAAAATTTCCATATTTTCGCCTAAAATATACTACGTCATATTCGTAGTACGGTGAAGCTTTACAAAAAATAATCAATTTGACATATACAACATAATGTACTTACACATAAACATAAGAAACAAAAATATTTCATTGTTACATATTTCTTGTTTATGGAAATCATGTTGTATTTGATAAATTTTCCGACAAGAAAATTTATTGAATACTACAGATTTGCATTCGTTGTTTCCTTATGGTATATACCAACAGTGAAACGATACGAACGACGTTGCTATTTAAGAAGTAATTTGATAATTTTTATGTTCAACTGAAGACTTTTGTTCACAGTGGGAGTTTTCATGTTTTCAAACCAAACCGTACGATTTATTATGAACAAGTTGTTTAAAATTATATGTTGAACTAGGGAATGAGCTACTCCACTATATATGTGTGTGCTATGATGTTCTTCTTCCCAATCTGTATATAGGGAAAATTAAAAGGTTTTTTTTATAAATTTTCGTAATTGAATAATTAATGAAGTTTAGGTTTTGTGTTCTTATAAATTTATTATTTAATTTATCACGGAAATACGAAAATAGGTAATCAAGAATTTTTTTCTTAATTGTCTTAATTCTTTGTCGAATGCAGCACACAGGTAATTTAAAATTTATAGTAAATTTTCTTAAAGTGATAATGTTGGTTTTGTCTTGGAAAACTATAATTTTAGATAAACCGTTTTGTTCTAAAATAGTTTTTTGGATTTTCATTAGTGTTTTCGTAATGCTAGTATAAAGCTTTCTGGCCAATTAAATAATATTTATGTTTCTATCGTGTTATTCGAAATAACTAAATAAGTGCGATCATAGTAGAGGCTATCGTCACACTACTCCCAACATAATCTTAATCATTTTCTAATCAGACTTTGTGGAATCCGGTATACACCATCGTTAATCTGCTTTATGCATTTCTAAGGTTATCCCAAATTGAAGGAATCTCCTTATCGCAACTTCATTCGACCGATGAATTGGTTGTCTCTCGGCAATCACAGTTTTAGGCCAAATATAACCATTGCACTTTGATAAAATTAGATGTTCGGGCCATATATCATGCACATGATTCTTCTCTCGAATGCCGTTAACTATCTCTTATCGGTCAGGGTCCAACTCTTACACCCATACATGACAACTGATTTGATAAACACCTTGCACAACTTCATTTGGTCGAAATTTGCAAGGTATTTTGACTTTATCAATGGACTTAAGGCATACAAAGCACGGTTGCCAACGACAAGACTCGGTTTATTTTCACTTTTACACAATTATCATCCTAAGGTAAGTAAATTATATGTAGTTCGTTACCAATATTAAAACTTAAGTTCTGACTGATTTCTAACCATCGTTTCTTGAGATTGGGAGACTGCACACTCCTAATACCTCCGTTTCATCAGTTTCTCTGACATTGCCATTGAAATTTTTCACTTGATTATGAACAAGTAGCTGTTTGTATCCAGCGATGAACTGTCTCGGTGTTGGATTGCTATTATTTCCACTTCTCGAATGCAATGCACAAAAAAAAAGTTAGAGATGATCTTGACTTAGCTTGTATGTGAGTAGATATTTTAAGTAGTTCGGTTCGATATAATCTTTGTATAAACTTTGTACCATGATGAGTCGAACGCTAAATTTATTGTCCTTTAAATCTCATGGTTGGGTCGCTTTCTACAAATTGTGGTAATCTTAAATCGTGGTTATAAAATTCTATTGCGGTAGCTACTGATTCGCTCGTTGTTTGAGCTGCGAGTGAAACTTCTTCTTTTTCTTTTGAAAATTTACATGAGCTTTGGAAAGCTTGTTTCAGAGCTTAAATTCCTCTATCATTTTAGTTTCATGTAATTCATTGATATACCTCCATCGTACTGTTCCTTCTTCGGTTATAATTTCTTTTTCAGAATATAAGTGGTTCCTTATTAATTTTAACATATAGCAAGGGTCAAGATGCATGTAGATTTTTTCTAAAGGATTACCTAAAAAACATAAAACATTTATTTATGTACACATGAACGATAAAAATGTAATGAATTAAATTACCGTTAAAATAAAACCAAGGTTAAGCTTCATTTATACTCAGCACTGTTCTTCAATTTTCTAGCATCCATTGGTTTGAAAATGACCCGTCATAGGTTATGGAAACTACCTTGCTACCGGCTTCAAATCATCTTTCAATTGTCATTGAAACGATTTCTGTTTTTAGCGATGTTGACATACCATTAATTAGGAAATCAGCAATTGGGATTTTCCTGTTATTAGTCATCCTACTGCCGTAACTACTAATGCTTCTACTGCCTCTTTTCCACAGTCGGTTGAGTAGTCAATGCCCAATCAACTTGGTCAACTAAGCAACCAATTCCGGTTTGCACATGATAGACCTTTCATCCAACATTAGTGCCACACATAATTCTTTTCCATTCTGTTTATTTAAAGTAGCTTGCTTTCTGTTTAATCGCGGTTAAAGCTTGTTGAGTATCGATTGCTGTTGACGGCTCTTCAGGTATTAGCAGAACAGATCCTTCCGCATGCTTGGCCAACTGTTATCGAAATCTTGAGAAATATTTTCGGAGTTTTCTAAAATATTAACATTTAATTCTCCGTACTCTTGAAATTCTTCCGATTGAATAAAACTTTCCTATAATCAACTAACAATCAAATATAACTCACTGGACTGTGCTGCTCAGATGTGCAAGGATGCATTTCAGTTTCAATTTCGGGATCAAAACATATTGATGTAGTTACTGAGTTAGTACATTCTCCTAACTAAATGTCCGGACTCTCTAACTGTAAGTGTTTCAATTTATTATTTAATATGCCCACTTTATTAAAAATTTGTATTGTACATTTTCAGTTATTATGTTCGGAACAGTTTAAAAACAGTGACGAAAAATGTAATGAACATACGCGTAATTTTACATATTAGGATATCATCCAATGGTCAGTCATGCCTAAATTATCTTCTAAATTATCACACCATTTTTAATGAATCTATTATAATAATGTACTTACGAAAATAATGTAATTTTAAAATCTCAACTTAGTCGAATAACTTGGCACTACACACTTAGAAATACTTCTTTGTTTTAATTGAGTCTTTACAATTTTGCCACATTTTAATTTTTGGAATTATTAAAAAGTTTAAATCCAAAATAAATATGGGAAATATATTTTTAGTTTATTAATTTAAAAGTAATTTGAAAAAAAAAAAAAAAAATTCCAACGAAATAAAAAACAATTGAAAAAATTGTCAAATCAACAATTGTTTTTTATTATTCATATTTTATTACCGAAAATTCGAAATTCAAGACAAGGAAAATAAATAATTTTTTTCTTTGTTTCTTCTTCGTTGTTTTCTTTTTCTTGTACTACGACTTTTTGTGCATGTTGTTTCCATAGTTCTATCTCATTTGTTTTGATGTCCATGCGGAAAGTTTAGTTGACAGATTCACCAAAACAAAATGTACATTTCTAAATGCATATTAGCAAAGCCTTCATACAAAAATTCAAAAAAAATTGTATACAGTTTATGAATATAACGGTATACACAGGAACATAGAGAATTTTATATGTTCGCTTGTGATACGCGGTAATGATGTTTTCTATTGATTTGTTAGTTGAAAATATTTTTTCATATTGATTTTTGTCGCACTAATACACCTATACTAAGTACAACTAATATACTTAATATACTATTACACCTATTGACTAGGTTACATTTTTAATATGGTATATGCGTAAGGCAGGAACCTATAGGCTTCTTAAAAGAGATTTAAGACGGCTTTGCTATTATATAAAATTATAATTTTTGCGTCGCGAGGATAAAAAAATTTACAATTATAACGCCGGTGGCCGAAGTATGGGTAAATAAGACCGACCTCCTACAATATGCTTATCTCGGTAGAGGCGTGGTAAAGTCTCTTTGCGGTATTTACTCTATAATTTAAATTTAGAGAAAATTGTGATGGTGTCTTTTTACCATTTGTGAGTCTTCATTTATCAAATTTACAAAATTTCTGAGTAAATTTACGTTCTTAACCAAACCATATATAGAATACCAAAGTAAGCGCTTCAATTTTAAAAATATTCACATCGTAGTCAATTGAATTGCCATACGTGTTATATAAACATATCTGTTATACTTTAAGATGATTACGAACGCTTATGATTTCGATGATTATGATACCGGGATAAATGTATGTACATATATCAATATTATATTTTATATGTAACACCCAAATAAAGACAACAATACCAAAATTATAAACATATATGTATATATATATGTACCTATGTTCATACATAGAATAAATTCGAGAAAAGCTCCAGAGATTTTGTAAGTCTGCAGAGAAGAATTATTTTTGAGGAAAAAAATAGAAAAAAAAAAGTTTAAAATTAAGTTTATTTCCTTTTGTGTTCTACATTTTTCCTAAATATGGGAAAATTTATTTATCTTTTATGAAGCAATAACAGCAATATTATCAACAAACAAGAAATTATTTATTTATAAGTGTACTCAACACATATAAGATTTTACATATACATACATATATTATAAATATGACACATATTAACGTACGAGTGTGTATGTACTTATTGTGTGTTATATGATAACAACATTTAGAATTTTACAGGATTTGCCTTATTAAACAATGGGTGGCAAAGTAAAGGCAATTTAGGTCGTTTCTATATTGAATAGGAATATTATGAGGATCGTTTGTTTGTGTTGTCTGGGTGCGAAACATACCAAACTCTTTTGCTGTTTTCTTTAAACGTTCACGAATATTACTAATGAATTTTTCACTATATAACAGTAACCCCCTGTTAGATATGTTCATCGTTATCACCAATCGTAATCCCTTGTGCGAAATGTTTTTTAATAATTAAAGAGTGTTCAATCATGTTGGAACATGAGTGTAATTTTATATCGTTATCACAAAATGTCAAAGCCATGCCCAATTCATTTACCAAACTTACAGTAACTATCGTCTGAAAGCCAGGGAACTACTTTATGGCGAAGCTCGTTTAGGACTTTAACGAATCAGATTATTAAATAATTCTTCTTCGCAAAATTCGATCACTTAAAATTGACGATCAATTTAGTCTATGGATGGTCATGTTGCCTTTACAAAATTATTTGGGAATAATAGATGGAACATTGCTGAAATTTACATTTTTTTTTCAAGAATTGTGCCACATATTGAAGTGACTGACAACTGAACTTTTCAAAATCTCCGATTGAGTGTTGACATTATTAAGACGATGATTCGTTTGCACAATGCTGTTATCTACAAGATTTTGATAGAAGGTGTTTTTATCTTCGTTTATCAGATTTGCTTAGTAACATTTGACATGTTTCCCGTGAACCGAGTAGTACATCATTTTACAATGATGGTTACTGACGATCATTGTCGATGAATCTTGTAGCTGGATGATATGATCTCACATCCGAAATCATCCCTTTAAAATTAATAGTGTGTACTTATGAATACTTTATTAGTTCTGATGAGGAGACGTAGCTACTTTTTCACACAAGTCGATCAGACTTTACCCAGTTGTATCATTAAAATCACTAATCACTTACTATTCGTAGGCCTCCATAGTATTACTCATATCACAGGATCCGTGTTCTAGTTAATACTGTTATGCTACAGAGATAAGACCATCAAACAACCATCAGTTTGTTCATTGACTTAAGTTGGGTCCGCATATGATTGCAGTAATATTTTTGCGGAATTAACGAATGCGCGTCGACAGACCACGTTTTCAACTGGTCAAGAAATTTAACATAAGAGAAAAACTTTCCTCCACATCCAATTTTATAACGTACATATAATTAAACGGGGTTTTGTTTGTTCTATGCGTTTTGGGACTAATCTCATTAAACAATTTTGCGGCTAATTTTAAACGTTCTACTTTACAACGTTATCATCTACTTTCCATATATGGCAGATGATAACGTGTAAAATTCTATGGAATCAGCAAAATATCACCTAACAATTATTTTTAATGAAAACGAATCAATGTTATGCGAAATAGAAGAGTTTGGAATTTTAGAACACTATATGTTCCATTTTTTCAAGCAATAAAGACGCAGCCATCTTGACTATAAAATACTTTTTATTTGGGACCCCATTAACTATAAGAGCAGCAAGCACCTGATCATAATATAATTAAACAACTTTAACAGACTATACTTAAGCATGAGACGATTTTACATCATTACAACAGAGATTAAAAAGGCACGAGGGAATACCTAACCTATAAAATAAAAATGGAACACACAGTTCTAATTAAAGAGCCGAACACACATTTAAGTTTGAATAGCATTTCGGAAAGGATTTGAATTTAGGTTTAGCTAAGTTTCTCTTCAAAGGAGGAAACGTATCAAAAATATGAATTTTGCCGTTATTATTGTTGCTAGCTGCAATCTTGACGATGTGTGGAGCAACCTTTCAGCACTGAATACGAAAAAATATACATCTTGAAAATATAAAAACACAAATCTTAGAAGATCTCCATAAGGTTCGTTAAAGGACCGATGAGCTGCGCTTTTCTGCAAAATATGCATTTAGAATATGCGGTTAATGTACTTCCGCAACACCTCAAAACAATCATCGGCCAGCCCGATGGATGAACAACCTCCTATTTGAATCTATATACCAGGAACCAACCTGCACCAGATAAATGGAATGAACGATTAAAACGAGCTATAGAAACTATAGCAAAGGAAATTGCTGTAAATACTGACTTTGTCCCGTATTTTCGCAGATAAAATTTTGCAACCAAAATTTCGCAGATAATATAATTATGCAAAATAATTCCATAATAAAAATGTCGAAAGCTCTTTCATCAAATGTTAATAAAATCGCTGTGACTAAAGACGCAAAAAAAATTCCGCAGACAAATATCGCAAAACAAAAATATCATGGGGAAAAAAAATCTTCTTATGCAATAAGAAGAAAATTTCGATTAGCTAACCGGCATGGTAGGATTTTAGAATCTAATAGAACTGCTGTACTTTATCAAAGGCTTTTGCTATATCTTAGAACATACTTGAACATACTGTGATTCTGTGGACCTGTTCTACAGTCGAATGTTTTTCTCTAAAACCAAATAAAAAGAGAAGAGTGGGAAGGAATAAAATTTCTTCGTTCTATAACTAATTTTGAGTCTCTTAAGCAACATTTTTTCAAAATATTTTGAAAGTAAAGAATTCGACCTTTACGATTATTTTTTTCGTTATGTATGGTTTGTTTAGTGTTGGTATGGGGATCATTATCACATCTGTCACTTTTCATTGGTGTGAGACATAGTAAGAGTCTGCCTACTGCATTAATTATTTTAAGTAACTTTCGTAATCCTTTTTCTGGTATTATTTTAGCAATTTTTCGTGTAATTAGATCATAGGCAGGAGATTTGTTTGGTCTTAAGTTAACTATTAACTCTTGTAAAATACAGGTTTTATGATTTGGCTATCGATATTGCAAACAAATCGATATTTTTAGGATTTTTTAGGTTTTTTGTTGTTTTCCAAAGAAAATAGTCTGTGTCCTTTTGACCAGTAAGGCCAGTTGGGTAATTATCAATCGATTCATGCTTATTTTTTTTGATTACAAATTTTAGATTATTACTGAAATAATCTTGATCCCCAAAAACCAACCAAAACGTATTTTTAGCGTTAAAATCCCCTCTAATAATGAAATGCAACCCTAGTGACTTAAACAACGAGATGTTGTAGTACGAGAAATTTGCTTTCCTGCTATTTATTTTATTTGTACATACATTAATAGTGGCCTTTTGCCACTATGCACAAAGTGGACTAGTTTCTAATTCTTTGCAGTTTTTTAGTAACTTTACATCCTCTAAATTTTGCAAAATGCTACCTTTTATAGTTTATGCATTTTGCTAGAATGTTTTTGCTTAAATGCTTTAGAAATATATTTCCCTACATATCTGACGCATTGAGGCTCTCGTCCACATTATCACTGGGTGGTAAAACCTTGGCATTTTTTTCATTATGGAATTAGGCAAGTTAACTTTCTAAACGGTTATATTCTGACTCTCATGTTAAGGATGCATTTTCTCTTTTTTTGAGCTTATTGGCTGTATTTTTAATTCTTAAGTTCTTTCCTATTAGGTTATTCATTATATCCTCCTTTGAACAGGTTGGATAAAAGCCTCTAGTCATAACTTTACCTAGGTGGTCCGTTTTATCTTTTGAAGTCATTGTTGTTAAGAGATGTAATCTTTTATGCTTTGTCAGTAACTGATTTTATTTTTGATTGCACGGAGAAATATTTTAATATACCAATGTTAGTAATCGGGGACGGCGCCTTCTTAGGTTTTCCTGACTATTAACTTCTTATGTGCGTTTTGTTGGGTGCCATCTATTTCGATAGTGTTTGTGAGAAAGATTTGTTTAATTTCACCACTTTCCGAAGACGACTCCGCTTTTCTTTTCTTGCTTTTGGGTTTGCTACACTTGCTAGTTCTTCTTCATCATTATAAATTGCTAGTCTTAGGAGGTTTCTCAGATTCTTTAGCTTGTAAAACGATTCTAAAATTTTTGTTTAGGTTTTTTTAGGAACACTACTTCGTTGCTTAGCTGCGACGTTACCTTTTAAATTTCGCTTAGTTTACTTCGATAATTTTCGTCACCTGCTTAAAAATATTTTTAGTTGAAGATGTTGGTAATCTTGTAAGCTTAGAGCTTCCTGAAATGGATTATCAACAAGCAATAGTTGTCTCATCCTAGAAAACATTGGAATGACATTCGAAGTGAGTGGTTTTGTTAGCATATCTGCTTATTTACTACCTGAGGTGTAATTTTTATCGTTACTGGATCACGGAATCAAAACAAGTGAAATCGATTGCAAACTAAGCATACAGGAAAGCGTGTCGAATCTCTCACTTTGCAGAAAACATTAAACGAAGACTCCTGTAAAATGGTTCAAGTTACATAAGCCAAATTCCACAAATTATTTCTTGTAAAAATTAGATTCCAGCATGATACAATTATGATTACGATACAAATTTTACGAGAATTTTAAATCTACTTTTACGGTGTTCTTTTTTAAAATATCAAGGAATCATTTGGGCCGGTCACACGTCGCGTTTGTTCCTTCAATAATTCGTTACTACTGTAACGATATTGTAAGGTATTCTTATCCTATGGTTCATAGGGCGCAGATGTGAATAAAGACACACATATCGAGACCCAACATAAGCGTATCAGTACATGATAAATTTTTTTATCATAATTAATGGTGACGTATCAGGTTCGTGGAAACAATGGTTATAGCAGTTTGAGTGGTTTGAAATCGCTACAGAATTAGCAAAAAATCACCTGAAGTACAATATGCGACATTCATGATGAGTTTAGGTCCCGATGTTATTACAATTTATAATAATTTTCGACTAGAAGACGCTGAAAAAAACGATCTCAAGGTGATTAAGAAAATGTTCAACGATTATTTTGTTCCAAAGACTAATTTAACTTTCGGACGCTTCACATTTAATAATATGCACCAAGAAATAGGCGAAACAATAGTCGAGTTCTATAGCAGAATTTTGAAATAGTCAAAAAATTGTGAATTTAAAGATCTTGTCGTTAAAGACAAAATTGTTATTGGTATTAACGATAATTCATTACGCCAAAAACTGCTAGCAGAACAAGCGCTTGACCTAACAAAAACGGTATATGTGTGTAGAGCTACGGAGCAGGCTCAAAAACAAGGTCAAATTTTAGAACAAAAGAATGAGCAAGGCGTTAACGTTCTTAGATCAGACAACAACTATAAAAAAAAGGCGAATACAAATAATTCATGGGATTGTTCGAGATGCGGTCGAAGACATGATAACAACAAGTGCTCTGCACTCAATGAAACGTGTAATAAATGTCTGCATTTCGCAAAAATATGCAAAACATCTAAACGCAAAATGAGGGCAAAGCAATCACGGCATTAAAAAGACAAGGTTAAATCGCGGATGATTTTGATGAACAAAATTCTGATGCAAATAGTGAGCATAAGTGACTGTCTAAAGGAAGTTGACTGGGTCGAATTTGTTATTATACGTGATAAACCAGTGAAAGTCAAACTGGATACGGGTGCAAGATGTAATGTGATGTCCAAACAAATAGTTAATTTATTAGGTATAAATATCGAACCTAGCAAAACAAAACATATTGTGTCGTTTAGTGATCATAAAATCGAAGTCCTCGGCGAAATAGAAGCGGTTGTTAAGCATCAAGAATGCCAAAGAATGCTGTCATTCAAAATAGTAGACAAACCAACAGTTACAATTATGGGTTATGAAGCTATCAAGAATATGATTTCAAGAATATGACGGCATTGATTTGGTTAGCAACCCAATATTTTAAATCAAACCAGCCAGAAGAATTTAGTTGGCCATCAAAGACGATGTTAAAAACGAACTGAAGAAAATGGAAAAATTGAATAGGAAAATAACAGAACCTACTCCTGTTGTCAGCCCAATTGTTATTGTTCGTAAAAATAAAAAAACAAGAATCTGTATTGATCCAACAGACGTTAACAGAAACATAAAATGACGTCATTACCCACTTACAACACTGGAAGTGATTGCGGCAAAAATTCATGGTGTTAAATTTTTCATCAAATTAGATTGCAACAAAGGCTTCTGGCAAATAAAAGTCAGCGATCAGAAAAATACCTAACATTTGCCACTCCATGGGGTCGGTACTGTTGCACAAGACTCCCATTTGGATTGTGTTCTGTTCCGGAGATCTTCCAAGAAATGATGTCATCGTTATTGAATGGTATAAATAATGCTAAATGTTCGATGGACGATGTCCTAATTAATGCCGATACGGAAGAGAAAATTGCCGAAATTACAACGATTGTACTAGAAACATTGCACTCCGTAGAACTAGTACTAAACAGCATTTGATAGAATCTCACTTGAGATTGTTTTATCTAAATTGCGGAAGGTCGGTGTTCACTCAAACCTGCTGCTGTGGTTGAAATCTAACCTTTGTGATCGTAGACAATGTGTTAAGTTCAATGAATGTCTCTCGGGTGAATATGAAACCACATCTGGGGTTCCTCAGGGCAGTCACCTAGGTCCGTTGCTATTTTTATTGTTTATCAATGATGTAGATACCTGCATTCTTTCATCTAAATTTTTGTTGTATGCGGATGATATGAAGATATTTATTAAAATTGATAACACAGCTGACTGCGCGCGTCTCCAGGACGATTTGGATAAGTTTTTTGTATGGTGTGAACTTAATAAATTGGAGCTAAATGTTGGAAAATGTCGAGTTATGAGCTTCCACAGAAAGAAAAATCCAATTAGGTTTGCATATACATTCAACAAAATTATTATTGATCGAGTTACTGAGTTTAAGGACCTGGGGATCGTTCTCGATGATAGCCTAACGTTTATCCAACACACTGAAAATATAATAAATAAAACTAATGCAATGATGGGATTTATGTTTAGAACTTGCAAGGACTTTAAAGATGTGGCTACTTTTAAAACAGTTTATGCCTCATTAGTAAGATCACATGTTGAATACTTGTCAATTATATGGGACCCTCAGTATGATATTAGAATTAACCGTATAGAAAGAATTCAGCGCAGATTCACAAGTCGCTTATGTCGCTGTATTTTAAAAAATAAGGATCATTTTGCTTACATGAATCGGTGTAAAATTTTTCAGTTACTACCACTGCGCCACAGACGATCAATTAGTTCGGCTTGTTTTATCTATGATTTATTAAAGAGTGGCATAGACTCAGTTCATTTGTTGTCTAATCTCGACTTTTTGGCAAAAAACTTGAATATTAGAAATCGTTCTTTATTCCAGCCTCGATTTCATAGAACTAATTACGGTACGCATAACCCTTTGGATATTGCTATAAATAATTTTAATAATTTTTATAACGTTTTTGAATTCAATATAAGTAAACGCGAATTTAAAAAGCGAATTATTAACAGCCTACAGATTCTGTGATTATTTTTATTTAAAGTTTTAACTAAATTAATTTTATTTTATAAAGTTTTTGTATGCTCCCGTTGTTTTGGTTTTTGATAAAGAGTCTATTGTTATATGCTGTATATATTTAAATATTGTAATTGTAATTATGTAAATATTTAATTGTAATTATTGTAATTGATCAGTTTAATTTTTATTATGTTGATCTCAATAAATAAATAAATAAATAAATAAATAAACAAAAAAAAGTGCGAGTTCAAACAAACATCGGTCAAATTTTTAGGCCATATTCTAAGAGCTGAAGGTATGAAAGCAGATCCTGAAAAAATTAGCGCAGTAAATAAATTGGAAATTCCATCCAATAAAGAGGAACTTCAAAGAATTTTAGACATGGTAAATTACCTGTATAAATTCATTCCAAACCTCTCATTGATAACAGATCCGCTTAGAACTTTATTGTCGAAAGATGTTGCGTGGAATTGGGAAGACAATCATGAAAATTCGTTCGAAAAAATCAAAAATCTGCTAAAATATGACGTAAATGCGGATGTATTACTTTCAGTAGATGTCAGTTCAAAAGCAATTGGAACAGTTTTAATAAAAAATGGTTGTCCGGTCGCATATGCCACGAAAGCCTTAACTAAATTGCAACAACTGTATCCTCAAATCGAAAAAGAAGTTCTTGCTATCAAAACGGGATGCAATAAATTCCACGAGTACGTTTATAGTAAACGACTAATTGTTGAAACGGATCATAAGCCGTTGAAAACTATTTTCAAAAAATGAATTCATAACGCGCCTCCTCGACTACAAAGAATCCTACTCGATGTTCTACAATACAATCCGCAAGTACTTTATAAAAAAGGTTCCGAATTGTACATAGCCGACACGTTGAGTAGAAATTGCCGTAAGGATGAAGAAAGCACAATGGCTCACTCAACGATAGATGCTAAACCATTACAACATGATGCAGAGTTTAGTTCGACACCAGATGATATATTGCCACGAGGTTCACCAATAATTACACGGTATGGTATGGTGAGCAAACCGGTTAGAAGATTAAGTTTGTAAGCGTAGTCATCTTGAATTAATTTGATTTAAATTTCATTGCTAATATGTATAGATTGTAAGTTTTTAAATTTGAAAAAAAGGAAAGATGTAACGATATTGTAAGGTATTCTTATCCTATGGTTCATATCGAGACCCAACATAAGCGTATCATTACAACTACCAGCAACAAACATCTCTGACGAGAACAATCTGTATCTCTAAAACCACTGGGATCGAGCAATTGGCGCAGTGGTTAAAAGTGCAATGTTTGGGGCGGGAGGCACCGGGTTAGAATCCCAATGGGAGAGGGATGTAAAGGAATTTTTCATCACTTGATTGAGTTCGGTGATGACGATGAACAAAACTATGACCCCTGTTGGAGTGCAGAATCCATGGGTCAAACCATCGTCCACGCCAGTACAGAATGGCTGGAGCAATGATTTGGCTGGCGATGGCGCAAAGTAAAAAATTAATCGCGAAATAGTTGGTTGAGCTACGGCCCCAGAACAGATTGTATGGAGTAAAAACTAAAATCAAAAAATTATAAAATATAAAAGTGGAGTAACATGGAGCCATCAGTTCACCAGCCACAGGTATTAGCCGTAATTATACATCATAAATCGTGGTAAGAACCAGTACTTCTGACTGGCTTGTCGCCACTCAGATTGCCACTATACACAAAGTTTACAGATATAATAGAGCCACTGACAATCGAATTTCCGCTATTTCTAATTGCTACCAGAGTTAACTCTAAAGGTTAAACTCAAGACAATGTGGAATGTCGATCAATAAGCTCCAATGAAGGCAAAACGAAATATTGTTTGTTTTATGCAAATAAAAACTCATTTAGGCCAAAAAAGATGATTTGGCTACATACAAATACCCTTCGAATAGAATTTGCAGTCAGTTTTATAGTTTGTCTATCGTTAAATGCATTTTCATTGTTCGAATCATTTTCTAGTTTCCTCCATAGGTTTTCCATTTTTCTATTTTTATTTTATTTTATTGTTTTACATAAAAATATGTATAAATGCAAATAAATATTTTATATTTTTAAATACTGGTTGAAATTGATAGAATTGTTGTTTCGAATCCAAATACGTATACATACAGTAGTTTGAAATATAGACCATATAGCTTTAGCTATAGTCTACATAATATGAAAAGCTTTCATTTTTTTGTGAGTTGTTAGTTTTGTTTAAATTCATTCAGTTTAGAATGGATGCTTATTTTTGTAATAAAATGATAACAGTTTTTAAATTGAAAATTGTAAACAGCAGTAAGTTTTGTTCTATGACTACACATCCATATATAACATAGAAGAGTATGAACGAACAGTATATTAGGTACTGTGTTATGTATCTTTGGTAAATTTTTATTTTATGTTGAATACAAAAGTTTACAGTTTTCTAGCCGTTATACTTTTGTAATGCCAGTGTGCTTATTATTTAGGATGGAATCATTTTTGAATTATTATATATCCGAGAGTGAATTTCAATTATGACCGAAATTATTTGAGTATAAGCTTCCTGTGTTAATCAATTAAATTATTGGACGTATTTTTATTATTATCTATATTTTAGTATTAAAGAATTACATTTTGCACCGATGACCGAATTGCATATGTAAACAAACCTTCGAACCATCATCGCAAACTGTTGCTCATGTAGAATTCATACCATTACAGCCATTAAATCAGAACCCATCAGTGTAGTTGAATATTCCAAGTTCAGCCTTGCTCACCAATTTGCAAGCATAATAATGTGTGATAAACATTAGCTTTAAAACTTAGTTAACAAAGAATTTTATTGAGTCCGAAAAACCAAGCTGCTAAATATGGTTCGTGGTTTTTTGCTGGTTGTCAAGCATTTCAACTTAATTCGGGTATTTTGGTTCTTTTTAATTGATGTTTTGTTCATCATATTGGCAAAGTGAGACGACTATGGTTTAAGACCATTACACATGGTAAGGTATCCGTTGTTCCAAGATCAAATTTTGCTAATACAGAAACCCCTTGACAAAGTTTTCCTTAGGCAAAATGGAAGTGTAAACGCTACTTGAAAATCATCCAAATCACCTTAACTTTAGAAATTCTCGTAATTTAATTTAAAATTTTTCTCGGCAAAATCACATTTTCAAAGGATACCAATATTGCATGCAACTGGAGCTTTGCCGACTAGCCAGGATCTCTTCCGTTTAAGTACCAACAAATCAGTACTACCCGTCAAAATTCAAGATAATTTTTAAAATTTTACGAAGTCATTAATAACAAGATCTCCTTTGATATAACAAGATCTTTGATCTTTGGAGAATTATGATCTAATGGTTCAAAGAGATGGTGAATTAGAAAAAAATCCGAAAAAGCGTGACAAGTGGAAGACTTAAATCTTAAGAGTACAACAACTCAGCAATGAGAATAAGCAACATGGAAGTCAACCTAGGTCATTCAGGAGCAGCATGGAAACCTCTGCGGAGATGTGCATAGAGGATACATCCTACAAAGAATTAACACTGGCTTTATGCAGGGACTAAAACGAAACCATTCCCCTGTGGTTGATTGTATTGATACCAAGCTCTTGATGTTCGGAGGTAATACTTTGTGAAACTATCTTTTGGACCTTATTCGATTATTATGGCAAAGCGAAGTTATGCCTGATGAATGGAAAGTGGCCGCATTATGCCCTATTCTTAGAAAAGGAGATCACTCAAAATTCGAAAACTATCGCGGTATAGCTCTTCTTTTCACAGTATAGAAATTACTGTCTTTCATAATACTGGAGAGAATCATTCCAATGGCGGAGAAAATTGTAGATGACTACTATGGAGGATTTTGTCCGAATCGGTCAGTCATTGATCAATTTTATCGCTGAGGTTGATTCTTTCTAAATATTACAAAACATTATGTGACACACATCAGTTGTTCTTGAATTTTCGGGAAGTCAGCTGTGACTCAATCAATCGGAATAGCAATGGTTTGCTTTGCGACGTCTGGGAATAACTGACAAATATGTGTGTTTATGTAAAATTACAGTAATGCAGTCACAATGTTGTGTCAAAATTCAAAACAAGCTATCATGAGTTTTTGCAGTTAGCTCTGGTGTCCGACAAGCAGAAGGTCTGTCCTCGATACTCTTTAATCTCTTTTTAGCATTCTTTTGTAAAAGTGAAATACCTAAAGGGCAACATCTTGTACTGTCACTCTGTCATTTCAACCAGGTTCTGGCATATTTAGATGATATCTGTATAATTGGATTGAATGGCAACGATGTCAAGGAACTACTGGATCTTATTGTACGATTATCGGCTTCCGTCGGTTTCAATTCTAATGAGCCCAAAGCAAATATATGATCACTGGTTTTAGAAACCAAGACGCAGAGGATTTTAGTAGTGATGACCACACAATTTGAAGGAGTAACAAGTTTCCGAAACCTAGGGTCCTTTGTTACTCATGATAATTGTCTGGGAGGGGATATTAAAGTTCGTTTTGCCGCTGGTAACCGTGCTTTGTATGCCTTACGCCCCTTGCTAAAGTCAAAATACCTTCCAAATGCCGACAAACTGAAGTTGTACAAAGTGTTGATCAGACCCGTTGTCATTGTGATAATTCGACCCTGCCGGTTGTGTATGGGAGATGGTTAATGACATTCGATGATATATGGCCCCAAACGCGGCGATGACGACACTTACCGAATTCTATTCAATCATGAAATCAGGAATTAAATGAAAATTTCCGGTTTGGTTCATGAAATAAAAGGACAGCGAAAATGTCTATGATGACCTAAACATTCATTCTTAATCTTTTCCCAAAGTATCACTTTCGACATACATTTTTTATTTATCGCTATCAGAGTTGAAGCATTAAAGCTTACCTTTATCGACAGGGACCTATATATAATATATATAAATTGACACAAAATTTACCTATAATATCAACACAATCTATAACTATCCAGAATCACGGCACAATATCACGCGATCAAGCTTCGACTCCGGGTCGGTGTGACGATAATTCCGAAAATACACAAAAAGCTTTTTCGTTATTTGTAAATAAAAATAGCGTTTACGGCTTGTACGATAATTTAGTTTGTCTATTCATACGGAGATGTCACTACTTTGTTAACGATCAGATTTTCTAGCAATTATATTTAGATTTTATAGCAGTTTAATTGTTTGTGTATATACTTTTTTTTTGTTTTCATCAACATTCAACATAACTCAAACGACACAAGATGAAGTAAAAATAAAATTTTATTTATTTATAAATATTTAATAAAATTGTTTATTTATATAAAAATTAAGTATATATTTCAATTAAAAATTAAGTGTAGTTTCTAATTAATTTAAGTTATGTGATAGAATTGTGTATTTTATATGAAAAAACAGGACAATATGATCATCAGTTCAATATAACCTCAAAAAAATTATTTTTGCTAACATAAAGTGTTTTTAAACCATAAAAGACTGATTTTTTAGTAATTATTTTTAGTAAATATATATAAAATAGAAGTTTATAATGTTTTCGTGTTTTAAGTGTGTTAAAAATAAGAAAAATATTAATTTAGACAATGTATACGTACTGGACTATTCGCATCAGAGTTTGCAAGATGTCCCAGCCGAAATTTTTGATTACGAACGCACTCTGACCGAATTAAATTTAGGATCAAATCGGGTATGTGTTATCATGTATAAATAGTAAATTCATTATGTATAATGTTCTTACATATTTTACTTTTCCAGATCATAGACCTTCCACCACAGCTATTTATGTGCCATGAGTTGAAAACATTATGTCTGAATAATAACGATATTGTGACCATACCATCGGCAATTGGATCGCTAACGAATTTAACGTATCTAGATTTCTATCGCAATAGTATGTATCGTGTCAACTGTATTTTAAAAGAATGACAAATTTTTAATGTGTGATATGATCGGAATGTTAGTGAGCCGCTATAGTTGTAGCAACAAGTAGTTTTTACCTTGAAATTAAAAGTAGAATTTACGATTTAAGATAAATCCCACTCGTGTAATATTTTGCTGGGTATTGTATTGCGCAAATTTCTTATCTACCACTGGGAAAGTTTGTGTTTGATTTTAATAGGTAAAGCCGGGGCATACATATTGAAGGTGCGTTTTTATAAATGAGTCAGTCCTTTGCTGACACTAAACGGTTCGATTGCTGTGCAGACAAGGTTCCATGTAATAAAAGTTATTTGGATTTTAAAGCAGTAAATAATCGTATGTGTAAGCTACGTTTAAGCATGTTACTAGCCAATCTGTCCATGGAAGTTAGCCAATCGATATATAGATATTTTAAAACAATTCCCACATAAGACGATATAAAGACAATTTGACGATGAGTTGAGTTCTAAGGGACGTTCTGGGGTCAGCCAAGGTGTGAGGTCTTCTTATTGGTCGGTTGTGACGTACGCAGAGATCATTAATTGTCACTACAAAGGCTACGATTGCACATTTCATACAAGTCAAGGATTACAAGCAAACAAACTTTACGTTTCAACTGTAAACCAAGGGTTCTTGCTAGGCCAAAATGAAGATAAAGTTTGAATTAGGTAGTTTATCTTTGACTTTATTCGATTACTTTGCGCAGTAGAAGAGAGAAGCTACTGGTTTTACCGTCATCGACGCGTTTGAGTCATACATGAGAGGTTTCACGAAATCAGTAATTTGATGAAATCGACGTGGAGTACGCTGACTCTGTTACATACCGATCATAAACGGATGGTTTTGCGTTTTCCAAAAGGAGAGTCTTTATTCAGAAGGCGCAGAGGTCGCTGACCAGATTTGTTGTAGACCCCTAGAGCCAGGTTGTTGATACGGCACGGACCGATCATGGCCTGTAAAAACCTTTCATTTTTATTCTTATTATATTCGAAGTTAAATTGGGTTGTAAATGTAATTTGTCATTCGTAAGTAGTCTAAAAAAAATAAAACTATTTTTATTTCCAGATCTAGGTACCACATCGATTCCAGACAACATAAAGCAATTAAAGCAGCTACGCTACTTAAATTTATCAGTAAATCTGATAGAAAAACTACCCGATTCGGTAACGTGTCTTATAAATTTAGAGGAGTTGTACTTAAATGATACGGCAATTGAATATCTTCAGGCAAATTTTGGTCGGCTGGTTAATTTAAAAATTCTTGAATTACGTGACAATCGACTTTTAACATTAACCAAATCAATGTCACGCCTCATGAATCTTCAACGACTCGACTTAGGCCATAATAAACTGCAACAATTTCCTCTTGTGATATGCTCGTTTGAAAATCTTTTAGAATTAATATTAGACGAAAATATGTTAGAATATTTACCGGATTTTATATCGAATTTAAAAAAATTAATATATTTCGATTGTAGCGAAAATGATTTGATTAAAATTCCTAAGGAATTGAAAAATTTAGTTAAACTTCAGGATATAAATTTATCGTTTAATCAGTTGCAAGAAATTCCAAGTGATTTTGCATGTCTAGTAAATTTAGTGACATTAAAATTGAACAATAATCAATTGACTTCGATCCCCGACAGTTTATTTAACGATATGAAAATGCTCGAAGAATTGACACTCAATGATAATTTCTTATCGGTTATACCTTCGTCGATTGGTCGTTTAAGAAAATTAAAATTTTTAACACTAGATAGTAATTATATCGAATATTTACCCCAGGAGATTGGAAGTTGCGTCTCATTATCGATTTTAAGTGTAAGATGTAATAATTTAATCGAAATTCCACCGGATATCGGACATTTAAGTAATCTCAAAGTTTTAAATATTGTTAACAACAATATTAGAAATTTACCAATCTCAATTTTAAATCTGGCGAAACTTTCGGCTCTTTGGATTTCGGATAATCAAAGTCAACCTATGGTGCAGCTTCAAAAAGATCACGATGGTGATTTCAATTATTTTTTGACGTGTTATATGTTTCCGCAGTGTAAGGTTAATCGAACTACAGAGTTTGCTTCTTCGTCTGATGATGATCTATGTAAGTTAAACCGTTAAATTTTTAATTTCGTCATTATTAATTTTTTTGTTCTTGTATTAAAGTAACATCAAGAAATCAGTTAGAGAAACAGGATGAAATGGTTCATGTTGAACCAAAACGCAGAATATGTTTCTCGGGCGAAACAACAATTCCCAATGATCGTCCTGGTAGACTTTTAAGATCTCCCACACCATATCCAAAAGATCTACGAACAATGGCAAAATCGTTAAGTGAAAATCAAAATAAATCTTTAAACTCAACATCATCGTTGTCTTATCGACAAAATCAAACGTTGGCGTCACCTACCTCATCAAATGATGATTTACTTTTTAACCAACCCAATCCGTTACAATTATCGACGCAGGAACCCATTCAGATAAAGGAAGCGAAAATAGCGAATAAAAATACAATAACCTCGCAAAAGAATGACATTCCAAACGAAACTACATCATTACTTCCACCAGCAATTATTCATCCTAATAATTATAGCATTCAAAACGCGTTAGAGATAACAAAAAATATGTACATTGTTCCGCCGAATATCGACGAATTCGACTCAGCCTCGTCATACTGTCACAGTCAAATGGATTTGGCGATAAATTCAAAAAATCCGACAAATGATTACGATGACATGTTAAGCGTGAATAGTTCTGTGAGTCAAAATATGATTATTATGACGACAAAACGACGAATTTACGATAATTTCATATACGATAATCAAGTATCGAGATTACCTTTCGATCAGCAACAGCCATTACCCGTTCCGCCTTTACCGCAACTGCATCATCAACAACTACCATTACCACCGGTTCCACCGCCTCCCGTACAAATTCCAATGCAGCATCTTCAACCGAATCATTATGGGATAAATCAAGGTCCAAGGTTACCGCCACCCTATCATATTGCAAAAACATATTCAAAAATATCACCACAAGATTTATGTATTTACGAAACTGTTCGTAATCGAAATCAAAATGGAAATATTTACGAAAATACAAAAGACTTACAAGATAGTATGGTTCGTATGCATGTATCGAATCCAATCATAAATCAAAATGGTTATTCGTTGATGACGAACGGTAATAATATGGAAACAATCGGAGAAGAGTCTATCGAAAGTTCAACTCTCGACGAAAATTTAAATGATGAAGTTGAAAAACTGACGGATGTAGTTGATGGCGCTAATCGAATTTGCTATATTAATGCGGACGAAAATGGTAATTGTGGATCTCCTTCATCGAGTACAATGTCATCTTTATCGATTGAATCTCAAAAATCTAAAACAACATCAACACCACCTCCAACGCCACCCCCGTTACCGATCATAATGACGGACACAACACCATCTAAAATGTCACCGTCGAAGCCATGGCTTTTTGGTTTGCATAAAAATCCGACTGTGGTATGTATTTTATGCCTTTATAGTTTTTACAATAAGCATAATATTTGTTTTTGTAATGTTTAGATTCAATTGATGATTCGTCGTAATTTTTTATCGACTGGGTTTAATATTATTGAAGTTCCAAATATGGTAAGTCCCGCAATATATTTTTCGACCAGTTCTTGTAAAAATATTTGTGTTCATTCTAATCGTATAGGGAATTTACATCAATGAAATTGAAACAAACTGTGATGCCTATGAAAAACTACATAGAATGGATAAAATCCTCGATATCGATGGTTTCGACTTCACAAAGAATATAACCATAAATGAGGCTACCGATATTTTATTAAATTCTGGCAATATAATAAATATAATGATATCTAGAAAATAAGAAGACAACACTCAATCCCTTCTCCCTTCATCTATATAAACCTCAATCTTTTTCATCTCCATCCATTATGTATAATCACTATCATACCATTTCTCATTACTAATTGTGCAATAATGAATTTATTCCTTAAATTAAAATACTCTTCCTTAAAATATAATGTCCATTCTTCCTTCCTCCTAAATGTAATTGAATTTGGGATATATATACAAGGAAAATATAAACACTCAATTTAATTTTTTGTGCCGTAATTATGATATTAGCAGACGAAAAAAAAAGAACGAAGTAATTTTCTTATTTTTATTTTATTTTTATTTATTTCTATTTTTTTATTTTAATTAATTATAATTATATTTTATTTTTATTTCTGTAATGAAATTGAATATGCAAATGAAATAGAATCTGTTCCTAAATGATAAAAAAAAAATGTGGAATATTATTTGGTCATAAAAATGTATTTAAACCTAAATCGAAGATTGTTCGGCTTTTCTGAGGTGAGTAGATGGCTAATTACGTGGTAATTCTTTAATCATCGGATTTCAAATTATAGTTAGTCTTAATTTTTTCTCGAGTAAAAAAAATGTATTAAAACATATACACAACATATACCATAATTTAAATACATAATAGTACTACCATTAGAAGAAAAAAACAGCTTACCGCTTGATATTCCAGATGTCGGGTCGATAGAATATAATCAAAATTTAGTATAAATGTATGACATTTGGGCGATCATGCATATACAAATATTTTGATTATTTCAAAACGATACCAGTAGCGACATCTAGCACGTCAATGGGCTAACATACCATGGTAGTACCATGTGTATATTATCCATAGACTGAACGTTTTTTACTTGGTTTGGACAAAACGTTTAGTTTTGTCTCTACTATGAGGCGTTGTTCTTTATTTTGAAAAAGAGGAATACAAGTAAATTTTTATCAAGCAATTCGACTTTTTTTATTTGCAGTGGCTAAGTAAAACATGGCTCAACCATAACAGGAAATTGTAACTATATCATATACATAAAGACTTTCATTAAACATTGCCCCATCATCACTGTGATCACTAAATGTAATATTTTGTCTTCCTAAAAGTATGATTACTTCAATAATTGGTTTGAGTCCCTCCCCGTTTCTAATATTTGATGATTTCGTTTTAGATCCAACAAATCTATCACTGTTTTTTAAAGTGTTCATATGTGCGAAAAAACCAAACGGCATCAAACTTTAAATCGTCATCTTTTCCTAAAAGTTCAAATATTATTGGGATGTAGAAAAAATTGCAGAATTCAGTTAAATCTGGAAAAATGAATACCTCTTTTATTTGAGCAACTGACTAACTTGGTCGATTTTATCTTGCACCGACATTTTTATACTAGAACACGTTTTTACCGTAATTAAAATTTAGGGACTGATTTATCTTCGAATCGATATTTTCTAAAGCTTTAGAGGGGTCTTCAAAAAATAGGTTAGAAAATTAGTTATGTTCCTCCTAAATTTTCTCCGATCTGGACTAATACATACACCACTAAAATACTATGATCTGGACGATAAAAAGCGACCACAATTACTATGTCTGATGAACGATTTACTTCTTGGGGAACAAAAATTACCTTTTGCAGTTTGTGGAGCAGGTTAAGACGTACTATTTGAAAAAATCAAATCGATGGTAAGTAAAAACAAATTAACGAAATTTCGTAAGCGATCAACAACTTCCAGCGCTCCCGATCACCCAGCATCGGACCGTATAATTATACAATTTTTTATTCCTGTGATTGGCATCACTCAAGGTCACGCTCGCAATCCGGTAGTCTATCTTTTGAAGACGGAATTTGCTGGTACTACGTCAAATACAATGACAAGACGATCAAATGTGGCCACTGTAAGTTTTCTTCCATTGAATATATTTAAAAATAGTTTGCTTATTTATTGTGGCGGCAGTAAATGATAGCCAAACCCTTCACCGCCTCATGATTTACGACACTGTGTCTAGAAGAAAATCAATATTAAAGAGAAACTTAATATTAAATGTCAATCTCATCTTGTCGATGCTAACGGAATACCAGTTAACATCTATGGTTCAACTTACTATTATTCAAGCACCAACTCTTCATTTAATTAATGTAAATTCTATTAATCCAGTCGTGTTACCAATTCTTCAAGATTTCAAAGACATCACGCAGGAAAATTCATTTTTTGGAGACTAATGAAAAGAGGAGTTTGAAATATTTCTGTTTCTACTTGTGAATAGAATGCCTATTTGTGCCACAAATGCCTATTTGTGAACCCTCTAGTAGCTCTTGGTCGAGCCCTTTTTACCTTGTTCAAAAGAAAAACAGCGCAAGGTCTCCATTGCTGAGAATCATTGAATAATGTTACTATTCCTGACAGATACCTATTCCTCATATTCAGGCTTTTTCACTCGATCTTTGTATTCCTAAAACCGAAATATCAATTCCTTTCGGAATATTTAAATTTAAACGCATGACTTACTTTGGAATCAAAGCTCAAACTTTGCAGCGCTTCATGCATTCTATTCCAAGGTTTGGACTTCTCCTTCGTCTATTTGAACAACATTCTCATCGCCTCACGATCACTTGAAGAACCTTTAAACTATTTCCCAGCGATTAATGGATACCGGGCTAATACTTAATACCTACAAGTACATGGGATGATCGAGAGTTGGCATCGTTTTTTAAAGCAGCTATCATTATGTGTTATGATCATCCGGATTGGGCTCGAATTCGTCGATCAGTACTATTAGATCCTCGTACGGCTTTAAACTAAAAAAAGAAGAGGTAGTAAGGCTTTAAAACTAGTGAACTCATGAATGGCGCAACTATTCGCATCGCCGGTCAATTTTGCGAGAACGCTCATACGGATTTAATTACGCAGTCTGAATACGTTACGGCAAATAAAAAGTCTTTTCTAACAAATTAAACTTAAACTGAAGTCTTTCCAAACTCCTCATGCTATACCTTGCAATCAATCGCTCAGACAAATATTTAACGGTAAGTTTTAAAAATGAGCAGGCTAACATTTCGATCAACAGACTCAAGCAATGCCATATGGAGGCTATTGATTCATCGGAAGAAACACTTTCATCCAGACTACAAGAATCGATTTTAACACCAATTATTCCTAACATTCGCAATCATATTACATATACTTATTTAAAAAAAAAGAAATTGTTGAAAAAATTAGCAGAAAGGTTCGATTTGATATTTCTTTTTAACCTCAGTTTAAACATTGACAACAAAGCGTTGTCCTGCACGCGTTTGTTTATTACAGGGCCCAGTTGTACATCTATGGGATGTTCATCCTGAATCCTGATCAACTAAGTACTTGAGTTGCAAGTTTTACGCGCTATTTTTTATCGTATGGTACAATTTGAAACCCGATTTTATCTCGCACACATAAAGCTTTTGAAGGACTGTATAAATGTTTCCTTTTATTAAATTTGGGAAATCAAATATTATAAAGCCATCAAAAAAGTAAATTTCATCGCATTTATTAGATTTTAAATTTTTTTTTGTTTATAATTAAAGTAATAGTTTTTTAAATGCACAAAGAAGAAGAAATTTCTTTACCACAAAATTCTTCGATATCACTTCACATTCTAGTAATATTTATCGGTTGTAGCTATCCGATATGACAAATTTTTCACACCATAATTGATTTTTAATTGAAAAATAATAGAGCATGAAGCGAATGATACAGAATTAGCTGGGTATGAAATTAAGTGGTCAATAGAGGAAATAATCGAATAACCATTACCAAGACCAACCGTTTTATTATACATATACACAGATAGTTTAATAAACAATCCAAACCATAACTTTTGTCTACAACAGTTATATAGATAAATTCTTAAGAAAATCCTGCAAATAAAATATCCCTTGGAGGAATATTATTAGTTTTTATTCTGGAATTGTTAGATTATATTTCTATTATTATTTCAATTTTTATATACATATCTTCTATTTATTATTCTCAGAGTTTTTCCTTGAGGTAATTTTGAAAAATTGTATTCCCCTACTGAATTGGTTTTCTTTCCAATATACATATTAGGTATATACATATTATATATATATATATATATATATATATATATATATATATATATATATATATATATATATATATATATATATATAAACGAGTATATTCAATTTGAAATTGATGATATGATAAAAATTTGGTATAGATAAATAGTATATGTATAGATATTTAGCTTTCTTCGTATCGTTTATTTGTTTATATAAAATTTTATTATTCAATTGATTTTGGTAATGAAATTATAAAATAATTAAATGATTATAATTTGTTTAGTTTCCATCGATCCCACACGTCATAATTATTCGCATTCAGTTTTTGTTGAAATTTTCCTCTTAAATTTTGGTCAATTTAAGTTGTCAAAAGTTTAAATGTCGTTTAATTTAAATGAAAATTTGATTTTGTTAAAAACTTAATTAAATTATTAAATTTGCATTGTTCAGTACTCACTTTTGCCCAGAGAAAAGCAAAAGCAAATTTAACACTGTATGACTTTAATGTGTATAAAAAAAGAGTTCATTGGCACACTTTATATATATATATATATATATATATATATATATATATATATATATATATATATATATATATATATATATATATGTATATATATATGTATATATATATATATATATATATATATATATATATATATATATATATATATATATATATAAATACCTACAACGTATTGGTACAATCACTAGTAACTGGTACGAAAAGTCTCGCAAGATACACATTTTAAGCTCCATAAATAATTGCCCATTACTTTAATAAAAAACGTTATTTAATTTAAAATGCTATAAATATATAAATACAAAATAAATATAAGCACATTGTGTGATGTTCAATTTTTTTTTATTTTTTGAAATATTTATTTAATATTTATAATTATAAACTGAAAAAATATTATGTCAATTTATATTTTTTAATTTAAAAATTAAATGAAGTATTATATGTATTATTGCATAATTTAATAATTATTGAATATAATTTTTGTGTGTTTGCGATATCAAGTTAGGCTATGTTACTAGGAATTACCAGTACATTATTAATGGAGTATAATCCGGTATACTGTAGTATATATATATATATATATACATATATATATATATATATATATATATATATATATATATATATATATATATATATATATATATATATATGCATATATATATATATATATGCATATATATATATATAAGCTCAATAACACAATTAATGTGGTAGAAGGCCAAGTTTGGATTTAAATCCTAACAATTTAAATTTGATCAATAACCAATCAAAGTACTGAAATATGGTCATGTGATAATAAAAATCTGATGATTTACTCAATCATACCAATGAAATATTTGCTATGGTCAATGGTCAATGTTCTAATATAAAATGTATGTGTTATGGAATGCTCCAATGATTCAGTTACAAATTCATATACATATTTAGTTTTAATGTTAAAGCTGTAGTAAACTAACAAAGTTTTGTTAAATTTTAGGGCATTTTCAAAAGGACCTGTCGAATCGTAGTCTATATGAAAAGTTACTATTTTAATAGAATCATTTTAAACTTCTGTAAGATGTATGGTGAAAATTTTGGTAAGCAGGGGTCAGAATTATGTTGATCTTTTCCCTTCATTTGCACCATTTTTGTATCATTGTGTACTAATTTTTAAACTAGCTGCCCGTCACTAAAAACCACTAAAATTTATATCAGTTGTGGAATTTTAACATATTATAATTTGAAAGTAGAAGAGTTTGTTAAATATTAACGTTCGAATCATTAATTAGGAACTTTTTTAAACCGTGAGTACCTAATATTTTCGGTTACAATCTATCGGCTTTTGTAATGTGGAATTTTTTTTCTTTGGTTCAGTTTTATTCGCTTTACACATTTTTCAGTAATAGAATTGCCTTGGAAACCATAGTCTCTTTACTATGTTAGTAAATATATATATATATATATATATATATATATATATATATATATATATATATATATATATATATATATATATATATATGTATATATATATATATATATATATATATATATATATATATATATATATATATATATATATATATATATATATACATATACAATAATATACAATATATATATATAGGATGCATGTTTATTGTAATGAGAATACGTGAAAAATATATGATAAAGTTTTCCTTATTCAAATTGCAGACTTCCTCTCGATGACAACACTTTTTTATTGTTATTTACGTGTTCTATATAAAAATCTATTCGTTATCAGATGAAAATTTTGCCTTAAATTAAAAATATTTCTACATTAAAAATTTTTTCTACATTTCTTGTATGTCTTTATAATTTACAGTTTAATATAATATTTTTATTTTCTTAATAAAATTTTCGTTTCCAATTAAAATATGAAAAATGATTGATTTTCCATTTTGTTGATGTTGAAAATATTCAATTTAAAATATATTTTTTGTAAATGTTTCTCTTTCTCTCAGCCTGAATCGGTTGTTGTTTTCATTATTAATTGCACATATGTGTTATACAAATTACATTAAAAATATATAAAAAATGGGAGTAAAATGTACATGGGAGGAAAAACAACTTAATGAAAAACAACACAAAGGGAATTTTCTTAATTTGATAACAAAAATTGTATTAGAAATAACAAGAGGCAAATAATAATATAATATGTATATATATATATATATATATATATATATATATATATATATATATATATATATATATATATATATATATTTATATATATTATATATATATATATATATATATATATATATAATATATATATATATATATATATATATATATATATATATATATATATATATATATATATATTATATATATATATATATATATATATATATATATATATATATATATATATATATATATATATATATATATATATATATATTTATATATATATCAGGGATAAAGCGTGACATTTAAATACTAATACTAATTGTAAAGTCGAATCTGACCTTATAAATGGCAGTTTTAATGGGTAAATCTTGTATGTATAATAAGTATGTAGAATAAATTCTCGACATTGTCCATAATATAAATACTCATAGTACTATCGTATGTTAGCTCATTGACGTGCTAGATGCTGCTACTGGCATCGTTTTAAAATAATCAAAATATTTTTATATGTATAATCGCCTAAATGTCATATATTTATTCTAAATTTTAACGATATTCTATCGACCCGACATCTGGAACATCAATGGGTAAACTGTTTTTTTCTTATAATGGTAGTACTATATGTAGTTATATCTTAGCTTTGTCATACTAAATTAATAAAAATATTATTTCTGATTTTATTATGGAAATCATAAAATCAAATTGTGGCTGTCCTTCCGAGTGAAATTTCTTCAATGCCCGAAAGTACTATCCAAAGTGAAGTAGAGAAATTACAGGGAGATCCTAAAATTGAGTTCCAGGAAAAACACATGTCAACAGGTTAAATGGCAAGTTCAACAAGGTGATCAAAATTTAGAAACTCACTACAAGTCGAACAGAATTTTCAACCATCGAAAAGGAGTTACTTGAGTTCAAAGTAAATGGAAGAACGTCGCAAGTAGTTCAACATGTGCAATCAATTAAATTAAAATCACCATCGTATGACGGAACAATACCGTTTGAAATTTTCAAATTCTAATTTAAAAGAGACAGTCTTTGGTAAATGTGGTGGGGTATTGAAAATTGTGAAATGCTGAAAGAAAAGTTATATTAACAGAACACAAGAGCAAAATATAACTGTAGAACATCTTATGCAGCAATTGGCCGAAGATGTTACAACGGTACAGATAAACTCTGGACATCAAAGTGACAAGAGCACGTTGGATCGAACAACTCCAAAGCTATGATTTCGGAATCGAGAATCGAAAAGCGACCGCACATAACTATGTTGGTGCGTTAATAAGGTGGCCGCATGTCATCATCGATATCCTGAAGTTGTACTCCATTATATATATATATATATATATATATATATATATATATATATATATATATATATAAATAGGTTATATGGAACCACCTAACGGTTGCCCAATATCACATTGTTTTTTTCGCTGAAGTCCATTTCTATATTGGTCCTATCAAAGTAGTCCTTTGTAAGTTTCTTTGTGCATACTTTCCTTCGACTTGTTTCATACGGGGTGCTGAATGGTTGTCTTTTGCACGCGAACCGTGAATCATCGATCCACGATAATATGATTTAAGGCTGCATTCAAATCTTCATTTGCAATTTCCGCGCTAGCTACAGTGTCTACATCTTCTGGTTCATCTTGCAACCACCAAATGAAGACGGAAGGATGTATACTCTGCCTGCTTTAAATTGTTGTTGTTCTACTTGTTTGTGCACATAATCCATTAGAGCACCTAGGCCTTCACCCTGAAAATATTTTTGGCGCACGTATAGTTTAACACTTCAATCGGTTTTTGTACTATAAAGTTTAGGATACATTCCTTGGGTTGAAATTGTTTATGCTTTCTTTAGTAGTAAATTTGAAATCCACAAAATAAAGATGCAAATATATCGCTTTATTTTTGCTTTGTGGCATGGTATGTCTGTGATTGGATTGCGAATGTCTGTAGACTACCACGAAGCCGTTATGATTTGTATCTAAACTTTGCAAATCCAAAAGTGTATTTCCGTATATTCTATCAAAACTATTTTGAGATTGCATCCGTATTTCTTAACCATGATACTACACTTTTGTCACTGTCCCACTTTCCACTATTGCAGCAAGATCCAAATGTGTTTCTGTAGTTTCTCTCCCTTTAAAAAATGTCGAGTTCCGCAGTAATTACATTCTTGATTCATATCATCGAAAAAAATGTTCATTAGGTTTCTTTAAGAATACAGGATTTAGGATTGAATTAGGAATAATAATAAGTTGTAATAATTATAAGTTTACACATTTTTCGCACAATTCTAAGCAACTACCACATCGTATTGTCATTGCCATATTAATGTTCAACTGTTTCAATTTATAAAATTGGTTGCAAGCAGAAATTCATTTTAAAATATAATTTTGAATCATGAAGTTGAAGCAAATTTTTCCTACAACGTTAACACAATCGTGGATGCATAGCATCTGCGAGTGAGATGGAGGGAATTAATAGAAGAGAGATTGACTGGCAAAGATATATATATATATATATATATATATATATATATATATATATATATATATATATATATATATATATATATATATTATATAGACACATTTGACTGTTTATTTGTGCCCAATTTTTAAAGGGTTAAGGAACAAAACAAATTAAATTTCCTACGTAAATTCGAAAGGCCATACATTTACATACATAGTTTTGTGTTGTTTCTATTTCTAAATAGGACAAATTGAATCGAATTGGAAAAATTGGAATAACGAATTTAGGGGAGTAAACTTTATGTTATTTTGACAACAAGTTGTAAAATAATAACATATTCATAAATTACGTTTGCATGTAACATTTAGAGGCCAAAGAGTTAACATTAAGTAAGAGATGGTAATAATAATAAAATTGTTTTGTACGCAAGCCATTGCTGGTTCGAAAAAATAAATTTTCAAATATGTATTAGATAGCTGCGTTAGGTTATGATTATGAGTCTTTTGTTTTTGTGGGTATCATCTATTTTTCGTAGTGGGTAAAACTTACGACGAACATTTATTTTGAAATAGAAATGGAATTTATCTGCTCAGATGTGGATCCCTTTTGTGTTATAAGACGTTATTTATAGTTATTAGTATTACAGTTGGTTAGGCACAGTGAATAAATACATTTTAGGGTGCGTTATATTGTTTTCCATGATGGCACATATTCAGTTCGTATCACATAAATATTTAGCGAGATTAAACCATATTATAGCCTCGCCATCTAATTTTTTTCAACTCAACAAGTTATTTTCATTTATTATTTGTCAAAGACTAAGTCTTGTGTATACCACCATTCAGCATTTAGATAAATCAAATGATTAATGATAAAACATTTTCATGTTGATGGGTATATGTATATACACATATTATATGTGAAACATGAATGTAATTGAATATTTTTCGTATGTAAATACAATAGCTTGAAAGTACATTTACACTGATGAAAATGCAATCAAAAGCTATCACAATTCATGCACAAACAGAAACAAGTATAAAAGTCATCTCAAGAAGTGCTAAGACGATGATGGAAAAATAAGAATCAAAAATATCTATATATGTATAAGAGAAAATCCATAAAATACAATCGACATATTCATATTCGAATTTTTTTGCTTATCAATTTTGAAAAATTTTCAATTTAATTTTTTTTTATTGGTACACACAGTAGATAGATTTTCCAATTTATCTTTTTGGAAAATATAACATTTTTCGTTGGGTTTTATTTTTATTTTTATTATATTAAATTTGACTTTAGAGAAGTTGTATGTATAAAATAGTAAGTGTAACAAATGGGTCGGAATTGGTTACAAAAGTGTGTGACATGCGAATATGCGATGTCGAAAATTTTGGAGTTTAATCAACAATACTAAGGTGTTAAATGTCAATCAAATTTAGGTTTAATATAAAATATTTATTTGGTTGATTTGAACATAGCGTTGGTTCAATGATCTCTGTTATTTGAACAAAATTAAAATCACTTTACGGTAGGTCACCAACTTTTCTATATTCATCACTTTCGATTTACTTCCTTTAGCTCTGGATCCAAAAAACTAAATTGTTCGTCCTGTATGTAGTTTTTGATGACAAACCTTTTTTTGCATTTTTTTGAAGTCAGGCAATTGTCCTTGAAAATGCAGGTATTTAGACGATGGCTAGCTCTTACCACATCTCTAAAAGATACATTTTAAACTTCTTGTTTCGAATTTAGGGTGCACGCTTTGTATCTTAATCATCGCTAAATTACTGGTGAACTAGATATAATTGGCCCTGATTAATTACAAAATCTCATCTTTTCCAATTTGAACTGTCAAATATTTACTTACCTTTAGACATCGAACCGTGGTAAGATTACTGCCTTGTTTTTTAGAACATAACACGACAGTTTGAAATGTCTTCAGATCCTGAATTCTACCAATCAATGTATTTATTTTTAGGATCTATGTGAAATCAGAGATGTAAATTCCTGAAGCGTTTTTTCCGGTTTGATAGTGACCCTTCTATTTTAAGAGCTACGATTGTATACTAGCAACCTTTTCGAATTGAAACTTAAATACTTTAAAATAAAGCTCCTAGGCTTACAACACTGTAAAATATATTCCTAATCTGTCATGTTTAAAGATCTGCTGGGCCGTAAATAAAATGTATGCCTATAAAAACCGAATGACAATTCAATAAAACTCCAGAAATCTGAATAAATTAAATTGACATAAAAATATACTTTGAGCATATAAAAAAGTAAACTACCCCAAAATCTTTTATACCCTTGTGACAATGACATCGCATAAAATAAGAACACACACACCAAAGAATAGCGCATAAACAAAATATAATCTCGTATCTGTCATAAAAGATTGTATTTAATATAAACATAACTTATGCTTTTGTATCATCATTTATGATTTAATACAGTTAAAATTTCATCGTTAAATTATTTTTCGCCGAAACATTCACCATGCTATATAAAACAAGACATGCACAACACCATACACCACGATGAAAATCGTAACGTTGATGATGGTAATTTTATTTCTTTGTTTACGATTCCTGCGTATAACATGTTTACCCGAAAAATTTTGTATCCTTCGGGTATCATTCATATAATTACAAACCATTTAATTATCAAACCACGCGAACGTCATGTACTGCGGAGACTACTGAATGCTTTACAGCGCAACACACAAAATGATGACTAATTTACTTTTATTATTATTAACATACTTAATGAATATTGAATATCTTTAAGTCTCTTGTGTAATCATGTTTATGATCCACGGTGGCCTATTTTGCTGTCGACATAATTTCCGCACTTTTAACAATGGCATTGATGATTGTACCATTTAAAATACGAGTATCGTATTTTTTTTTACACAATACAATACGCAACCCAACCACCAATCCAACTGTGTTTAAAAGAAACTACACAATTTGTTGGTATTATGAAAAGTTTATAATAATAATCGGTATTTACGGGCCATTGCTGGCCCATACCGTATCAACAATCCAACACCTTTGAATTTAGAACTTGCGTTTTGTATTGTTTAGGACAAAATAAGCCAAGTTGTTCTGTATCTCGAAGTATCATCTATTAATTTAGAGTAAGTTAGATTAGTTTAGACTGAGTTGAATGGCTTAAAATGCTGTACTGGGTTTCCCCATCTTCATTTATTAGAACTTCACAGTCGAAACTATGATCTCTCACTGGTATGAAAGCCGATTTTCCACGGACATAACTCTGTTTCCAACGTAGACGTTGGGAGTACAAAGTACAAAGTACAAAGTACAAAGTACAAAGTACAAAGTACAAAGTACAAAGTACAAAGTACAAAGTACAAAGTACAAAGTACAAAGTACAAAGTACAAAGTACAAAGTACAAAGTACAAAGTACAAAGTACAAAGTACAAAGTACAAAGTACAAAGTACAAAGTACAAAGTACAAAGTACAAAGTACAAAGTACAAAGTACAAAGTACAAAGTACAAAGTACAAAGTACAAAGTACAAAGTACAAAGTACAAAGTACAAAGTACAAAGTACAAAGTACAAAGTACAAAGTACAAAGTACAAAGTACAAAGTACAAAGTACAAAGTACAAAGTACAAAGTACAAAGTACAAAGTACAAAGTACAAAGTACAAAGTACAAAGTACAAAGTACAAAGTACAAAGTACAAAGTACAAAGTACAAAGTACAAAGTACAAAGTACAAAGTACAAAGTCATATTCAATAGCTTCAAAGATGGTTTGAGAAAAATGCAGACAACTATCTGTATAAATCAGCAGAGGATCAGAATGAAAACATTAACTATCAACACCAGCTTTCCATTGGAAGGAAATATGGTAGCCAAAATCCAGAGGAAAATACTTAACTGTATGAAAGCTACACACACCTGTTGCGTAAAGCACTCAAATTTTACAGACGGTGTTGCCATATATAATTTCTCATCATTCATAAAGTTTCCAGATCTGAGCTTAGTTATTCACCAAGATATTCTAAAATGTATTTTGTAGAGGTGTGACAGCTTACCGAACCTGTTTTAAAATTTCTCATAAAACTAAACTGTTTTCAACAAAATTAGGTTCTGAGAAAATCAAAGAATTTGTAACGCAGCTACCTGAATCCGTCGGCCGTACATGTACAATTTTGTTAAATTTAGATGATCCGTTATCGAGTTTTAGTGTTACAAACACACATAACTTTATAGATATACGTTCGTTCAATAATTCCCTTTACTAACCCAAAGATGGTGCCTTCAATTAAAAATCTTTATAATTTTGAAATCGTAGCAAGCTTCAAACGAATTGTCTCAAAATTGACATAACAATCGAATCATAGCATACTGAGTTTATGGTCATAGTGATCATAGTGATTTTGCAATTTTGAAAACAATAGAAAAAACCGTATCGTGTGATAATAAAATATATTAGTAACGGGAAATACACCATTCACGCTCAGCAATAGCTTTAAAATTATTATTAAGACTTTGTGTCGTCGAAACCAACCATTTGTCGATGTTATGCTGATTTTAAATGTAGGCGTACAGACAGAAATGATGCTGGATGATCGGGTCGTCTAAATGAAGTATATAAAAATTCAGGAAAACATCAAGCAAGTCCTAAAAATTGTGATGAAAGATCGAAAAGTGAAAGTGCGTGAGACAGCTGAAATCATGGGATTATGTAAACATTTCGAATTTCAAATTATGTAAACATTTCGAATATGACATGTCAATCACTTTTTTAAAAAATATCGGCCATCTTGACGAATGTTGAAATGTGACAAAAGTGTGTTCAATATTTTACATAAAAATTTGGTCATGAAAAAACTTTTTTCCATGACCAAATGTTAAAATCTCCCATAATAGAGGCCATAGACCTCTATGGCCTCTATTATGGGAGATTTTAACATTTCAAATCTAAGATGGTATACTTGGTATTCTTCCCTTGTGATTGACTTGATCTTGGAGGTTCATCGAGTGTTCATAGTTTACCATTACACATTACTGTAATATTTGAAAATTGTATTTATATTAACGTAGATTTTAATTTTAGGTGTTTTTGAACTTTAAAAAGGAAGATTATGGTGCTCTAAATGAATTTTTTGACAGTATTCAGTGGAATCGATGTCACCTGTCTAATTCGAATAATCGTTAAACTAAAGCTTATAAGATATATAGATCAAATACGTTCACTGAAAGCTACAACAACTACCTTGCGACGATAATATTTATTTAAGAATGTGCTTGCTCAGTATATCTAGGTCATTCTGTGTTTCTACTGTTCGGACTACGATATGTCGGATTCTATTTTTACTGGGTAGTCATTAGTCAACTAGGCAATCCAACCATTTAGTCGTCATTTACGACAGGCAAATAATAATGTGGAAGAATTCTAATGATATTATGAAAAATGCATTTTACAAGGTATGCGCGAGTGCTTTCCGACCACAGGAGCCAAAAAAAAGTTTATATTGAAGAAAAATAGGAAAACTTTTAAAGTGTTTATGAGTATTTCATTCTATTGTTTTGTGTTTTCTCGTTTTTATTGTAAATGTATTTCTTTGTTGTTCGAAGTTTTTTTTATTCAATCTCGTTTGAAGAAAATCAAACTAATAAGTCGTTTTGTTTTTCTTGTGCACCAAAAAAAAATAAGAGAAAAACTATTTTCTTTAATTGTGCAAAGAATGAAACCGAATAAAAAAAAACGCTCATAAAAATTATTAAAACATTTAAAAACTTCCCATTTCTTGGAGTATTTTTTTGCAGGTATTTTTATTTCTTAATATTTAGAAGTTTAAATAATAAAATTGAAAATGAACGAAACTGAATAAAAGTTTAATTTTATATTTAACTTTTTTTTTATATACTTGTCTTATAGTACATATATATAGATTTCAGATTACACAGTAGCAAGGAAAATGGGAAAGTTTTTTTTTTAAATTTTTTTTATTTTGTTATACATATTTTTAAGAAATAAAAATTTAATTTCAGATTTTTAAATTTAAGTTTGTTAAGAATTTTTTGTATTTTGTATTGTATATAGTTGAGAAGTTCTTTTTTGTAACTAACCCAAAAAATTTCCACTTAAATTTGCAGTCGTGGCTTAGGTTACTTACAAAAGAATGTTTGCTGAGTCACAATCGAATCGTTTCATTGTGATAATTACGAATATTGTGAATGCAGTCAATGAAAGGAAAATTTTCTATATTTTATAGTGCCAATTTAGATGAGCCTGGGTTCTAGTTGATCTTAATTATTTGATAGATCTTTGTGGTTGAACTGTTTGCTTCAAAGAGTTTTTATTGGAATACTCCTTCAATTGAAAGGAGCTTACAACAAAAACAAATCTTTACAAAGATGGAAACAAAAATGGAAAGTTATTAAGTTATCAAGATCAGTTATCAAGTGCTATGATAGCCGATATTATAGATGACTTAATCTTGGGAATGGATTTCATGAAGACAAACGGATTTGTTATGGGTATTGGTCGAGGTTTCTAGGCTAAAAAAACTTGAAATTGACTTTGCATAGGAACCATAGAGATCCAGTGATAAGACGAGTTTTATTAGACCATCAAGAAAATTTGCCATCCGACGCTAAGAAAGTTGTGTGGAAAAGATTGGAGGGAGGTTCTGCAAGCAAGTGATGAATAAAGTTAAAGGAGATCATTGGAAAAGTAGAGCCAGTAGACCCTAGTAGAACCAGATCACGACTTAAGAGTTCCTATACGAGCTCTTAATTTAACGAATAAGACAAAAATTATCAAGAAGGGAATTATTAACGGAAAATACGAGGAGGTATCCGCAATAGTGAAGTGTGAAAAATTGAATCCGAAAGTAAAGGCCAAGGAAAATCGGCGGCAGAAACAAGTTAAAAATCTCACGCAGAAACGGACAAGACACCGAAACAGCAACAGACTGCAAAAGGCTGAAAAAATACATGTCATTTTTCTGTAGTGCATCAGAGAAGAATGAAAGAACAAACGTATAGTTCAACACCGGATCGACACAGGATCAAAGAAGTCAATATGTCAGGCGTCGAAAAAAATTTCCCAATAGCAAAGCAGACGGTGGATACAATGGTAACCGAAATGAAAACATTAGGAGTTATTGAGCAATCGAGCAGTCTTTAAAACCAGCAAGTGGCTTTAACGGAAAAGAAACATGTCAGTCTCAGATACCCTAAAGAAGAAGGATAGTTACCGGTTACCATAAGATCGATGACATAATAGATGCACTAGTTGAAGCACGAATCTTCTCTACACTCAAATTGCAGAGCGTGGCAGTTGGAAGTCGTTGATGAGGATGAAGAAAATATAGCGTTCATGCCATTCATGCCTTGCTCTTGGCTTATGTACTGCTTCTGTGACGTTCGAAAGGTTAATGGTACGTACACTGAAGGGATTGTACTGGAAGATGTGTTTAGTAAATCTGTAAATCATAGTAATGGGAAAATACTTTTATTAACCCCTGAGGAATTTGGAAGAGAGAGGATTCAGCTGGGCTAAAGCTTAGTCGGAAGAAATTTAATTTGTTCCGAGGTTAAATATTTAGGACATAAAGTAACAAGACTCGGAATAAACACGGATGAGGAAAAGCTTTGAGTGGTAAAGGGCTGGCTCAGACCTAGAAACAACACGAACTAAAATATATTATAGGACTTTGTACCTACTATTGGTCATTCCAGAATTTTGAAGGAGCTGACCAGAAAGTACAAGGCATTTGAGTGAACCAAAGAACCGAAGTGTGCTTTTGAAGGAGTTGAAAAGACAGTTATATATGGAAACAGTACTAACATAGTGGCATACAAAGTACTGATATAAACGGATCATGGTATATTTAGATGGTTAGTGCAGTTTTAAACAACCCGTAGGGACACGCATTAGATCGAGCAACTGCAAAGATCGCATTAGATCGAGCTTTGCAGTTGCTCGATCTAATGCGTAACGCATTAGATCGAGCAACTGCAAAGCTATGATTTTAAAATTAAACATCGTAAGGGAACCCTAAGGTTAGGATCGTAAAGATTTTAAGTGAGTACCATTGAGGTATACTTGTTACAGCCATCTAGGAATCAGCAAAACCCTAGCCTTAATAAGAGGAACATTTTAATATGATGTCGGCAGTCATTAGCAGAATGATGTCAAAAGTGTGTCAATTTATGTTGATTAAAGGGCTCATTCGAAGAAGTCGAGGAATGCGGCACTACAACGTTTGCCCACCATTCGAAAAGATGACGATTTATCTTGCTGGACCGTTACCAATTAGTGATAGTGGAAATAATTATGTGTTTGTAGTAATGGATTACTTCAAAAAATGTCCGGAGGCATATCCAATCCAAAATTAGGATACCATCACGAATGTTATTGTGAACAATTGTATTAGTCGTTATGGGCTACCGATGGAGGTTCATTCGAATCAGGGACCGAGTTTAGAGTCAGTTGTATTCCACGAGATGTGTTAAATGCTATGGGCATAAATAAAATACAAACGACAACTATGCATCCAAAATCAGATGTCATGATAGAGTACAACTCGCCAGAGTTGCAGCCTGGATGGTAAGGACAAGGTTATAACAAGACATCATTGAATGATATCATATATACGTAACTAAAATGGGGCAACCCATTATATAAATCTAAAGTGGTCTTGTTAGAGACGAACAAGCTTAGGTGGAGGGTAGTGTTTCGAGTTTTCTAGAGTTAAGCCTAGAGACATCTATGAAGTAAAATTATCATTAACAAAAATTGAGCAAATATGTATTTTATAGAAAAACAAAAGAAAAGGGTAGTGACATCTAAAAGAGTAAAAAGCAAAAATTGAATAAAAGAATATTCGAGATATTTGTAATGTTAGTATTTTTGTGCATAGAGTGGAATTGTATTTTAAACTCAAAAGACTTAAGAAATATTAGTATCATGGCTCCCCCAGTGACAAGCGGGTAATCTAATGAATTTAAAAATGTTAAGACAAGTAAATTTTTGTAATTAACATTAAGAACTATTTATTGTTATGTAAACCAAGAATATAATTGTGTTAAATATCGAGGGAATTATTGTGGTTAAAAGTAAACAGTGCTACGAGTGATACGACCCTGAAATAGGCAAAAAAGTAACACTACTTTAGATAATAGAATAATTGTGGTTAGTATGTCAGTTAAAGTTACTTTGTAACGATTATAAACTATCAGTTTTTTTTAAATGCCCCTCAACCACAATGGCTTATACATTTATATCCAAACACATTTGTGTATATAATGTTACAAAATTGTGATGATACTAAAAATTGGATTGCTTTTGACAGACCAATTACGAAATAAACAAGTTAGGTATTTTCCTTTTTCCCTTTTTTCTTAAATGTTATAACTTGGGTATTATATGTATTGTATGGTAAAAGACAATTATAACTTTAAATTGGATGATCAGAATCTTTTATTCTTAATTTACGGATAGTGTAACAACTTACTTCAGTTAAAAATTTAAACTTAAGACTATATTATGATATATAGCATAAAATGGTAAATTTACGAGTTTTTCTTCATCTTGCATACATTGTTTATATAGTGTTTTGGTATGACACAATGTTTTAGAACTTGATGCTCTCAAAATAAATATCCACTTAAACTCCCTGTGACTTTCATTAATCTTTTATTACATGTAATATGTTAATATACTTGAAAAACTTTTCCCGTATTACAATACAAATGGAATCAAAATGAAAATCATGCGTGTGATATGATTAATCGATTTCGCTAGGTGTAATACGATATATGTATATAATGTTAAGGGGCTTAAGTTATGACTTTTATATTTTTAGTTCGCATATACCAATAAATAGAACAAAAATTGTGAAGTGAGAAAAATGACTTATTGAAGTAGTTACGGTAGGTATATTAACATTTTTATAGTCACGTCGAATCGGTCGTTAAAAACTCATAAAAATCCTGTAGACAAATCAGAATTATGAACTAAATTCATAATTCATTTTTAATTTTGAAGTTAATAGCAGTTTAAAAGTTAATATTGGTAGTGGTATATACCAAATAGTTTTGTGAAATTATGATTGATTCATTGATTGGACTATGTGGCCTGTAGGTGGTGGTGAAGGTCGCTCCCCGTTTTCTAGAAGATTTTTTTTCTTCTATCATGTCAATTATGATCACGTTTTGACTGTCGAGGATTTTAATAACAATATGCTTTCCAATAGTGCAGCTACGCAACGCTTTCAGAATGCATTGGTCTCAAAATATTTTATATTTTGCACACGAGCAACCAACATATTTTTGAAGCTCTTTGTGGCCTAGAATTCTCGTTTTCGGCATATGGCAGTACGTCATGATAGACAATCGGATCAATGAAATCGCTATGATATCAATGAAGTCGCTATCATTCCAATGAAGTCGCTATGAGCTTTGTAAACAAAAACGGAAAGCCATAGTTTGAAGGACACATTCATATTTATTCCACAAGGCCCCAATCAAAAATTCATCACACTTCACATTTTATCTCCAAATATGAATTTAATGACATACTTGATTATTTTCTCTTTTGGGGAGCCAGGATGGCAACCATATTGGCGGTGTGATTCATATGAATTTGTCAAATAAAATAGAGTTCCCAACAATATCAGCCAGCTAAAATTTAAATGTACCTTAACAACCATTCGTGATCAATTTAATCCTATTAAACAACTTGAATTATATAAAAAAGAATCAAAAACATCTTCGAGCTGAACAATATATTGGACTAGCAGATCACGTTGCTAACTAAGCAGAAGAACCAAATATTCCAGCTGGTGTGTTATTCTTTCATCGAGTTTTGAAAGATCCCTACGAAACATGAGTGACAGATGTTGTGAAAATGAAGGTCGCGAATTGCCCAAACTAAGGCCAATGCTTCTTTTTCAGTTTGACAGTATCTTTTTCCAACTTCTGGTAAACTTTTACTTGCATATGAAATAATACATGTTAGTTCCTCTTTGTACCAATACACCAATACTCATGATGCATCTGCAATAATTGTGCTTTCATGTCGGACATTAAAATATTCCAAAATTGCCTCATCCAATATCATATTCTTAGTATCAAATAGCGTCAAATCGAACGTTAAAGTAGCCAAATCCGAAATAAATCGAACGATTTACATAATTCACCAACCCCAAAAAACTAAGGAAGAGGGTCGTCTCGATTCTTTGGTTCACTAAACTGTTTTACAGCAATTACTTTTTCAGAATTAGGGCTAATGCCTTGTTCGGACAATTCATGACCAAGGAACTTAATTTCTTATCTGACAAAACGCATTTCTCCACATTTAGTTCAATTTTCATAGCTTTTAATACTGCTAAAACCTTTCCCAATCGATTATATCATGTTCCTCTTTGTTTCGCCCTTATACATAAATATCGTCCACAAATTCACGCAACTCTCACAACCAGCAAATATTTGTTCCATAATTTTCTGAAATATTTCTGGCAAGCATGATATAACAAACATCAAACGGTTGTACCTAAATAGATTCTTTTACGTAATAAATGTTGTTATTCGGATGATATCTTTACCTGATAAAATGCGTTCGGGACATCCAACTTTGAAAAATTTTAGCTCTACCGATATGTGGTAGAAAGTCGTCAATAATTGGCAAATGATGATTATCCGGTTTAATAGCTAAATTCGGTTTTCTCATATCAACACAAAGTCTTTCTCTTTGCCACCATCTTTTTGGAACAATAACTAATGGGGATACCCATTCTGAAGACCCTTTGATAGGTTCAATAATATCCAACTCCACAGCATCTTCTATAGTGGCACTGGAACACGACGACATGGTTGAATGACCAGTCGAATGGTTTCATCAATGGGAATGTTGACCACAATATCTGTCATTTTACTTAAAGGCTTAATGACTGAATCTTTATCCTTCATTTCACTCAGTGATTTATCAGTCGAAACTTCAATTTCGTTTATAACTGACGTTTTGCTGATTTTAAGCATGTTCAATAACAAAGCCTACATAGTATTGGTTTTCCTTTCCATACAGTAGAGTATTGTAACAGAATCCATTCTTATAACATAATCCAATTCTTCCCGTACGGACATTATTCTTGCTGAACTGGTTCGCTTACATTTGGTTAGTTTATCCTCTAAATTACAAGTCATGCTTTGCAGTATTAAAGTAAAATATTGATAAATATCCTTGCCACATTTCAATCTCCAAAAAATTATTTATACACTTGATATAACCGTTTTATTTTACCATTTTAACATAGTTTTTCCTAACTCTCACACAAATCCATGACTTTACTCGAATTTGTAAGAACTTGACTGCTCGAATATAAACATTCAGGCGCTAAATTATATTGACCAATAAATAATAAAAAAAAAAATATTCCTTCCGGCTAGTTCATATCCGGGTTCGAAATCAATAAAATCCAAAATATGACTTTATATATATCCCGATAAACATCTATGGTATCGTTAACTATGTACATCTTTCTTAACGATAGTGAAAACCTCACTTTCCATGAAATATCCGTTTAAGTCAAACAACAAAATTTTGTTTTTGTGGAAAATCTGACAAACAACAGAAAAATTATGAGAAAAAATTTCTTCGGTATCTGTTTGAATATTTCAAATATTCTGTTGTTTTGTTGCTGTAGTGAACAGGAACTAGATACAAATGTAACTCTGTATGTATATCGAAGGATAAATAGGATATTTATTTGAATAGCATAAAAATACACGATACATATATTTGGTGATCGAATATCCTTTTTCCGATTTTCGTTTTGTATAAAATAATTTTATATCCCTTCTACTCGTTTAAATGGACTCGTCTAGATATTCGAACAATAAATGAAAGGTATTTTCCATTACTGTGGGCTAATTTTATTCAAAAGACCGCATAGTGCGGACAGTTGATTTGGTAGTATGGGGACATAGTATATGTGCATTATATATATACACACACACACTTATATGTATAAATTTCAAATCTAATTCAATAGAAATATTTTTTATACGTTAGAGGATATCTAATACAATTCTAATGAAATGTGTGTTGTGTGTGTGTATTATGGTTTAAAGCTGATATTAAAAATATATTTAAGTATGTTGTTAACATAATCAACAATCCGAAATAATGTTTTACGCAACATATGTTCAAACATAAAGGAATATTGTTGAATATATTTACAATATATCTACAACATATATTAATGTAATTTTTGTCTTCTCTACATAGATTTAACCGCATTTATTATAGATTATATAATTCTTAAAGCTCTTCGTTCTAGAGTATTCGATCTGTTTAAAAATTTCAAATATTTTCCGCCACATATTTTCAAACTTTTAATGCCAGAACAAACAAACTTATTTGTCTATATTTCCACCACACTCTTAAATCAATAATTTAATCAATTCAAAATTGCTCGAAATATGTGTATATATGTCTGTGTTTACAAATTATTTTATTTTTTCTTGATTAATTAAGACTTTTAGTAAATTAAATAAGAAATTTTTCGGTTTGAATGTTATGATAACTTAATTAGTTTGTTTACACAAAGCCAATATATTTTCTTTTTTGTGGTAAATCATAAATATATATATATATATATATATATATATATATATATATATATATATATATATATACATATATATACATATATATATATACATATAAAAAGGATGATCATTAAAACACCTAACAGGAGTGATTTCGTACTGGAAAGGGTTGAAATATTTATTTTTGTGAAAAGCTTCTAATTATGTTACACCTTTCCCTGAAATGTTAAAATTGACATGAACCAGAAACATGAAGAATGTTTTAAAATTGCTTTAAATAGCAGTGGGGCGTTGTATAATATCACTTTCGATATAATGGCGAGAAACGTGATAGCCGGTTTCTTGTATCATTTTCGACCGATAATCGATACATATATTGCAACACTTTTCGAACATGACAGTTGTTTTGAGACATCTTAATATTATTCATCTAAACAAATAATTTTTGCATTTTTGACCTTTATGTAAGATTAAAGAATAATGTGCGATTAAAATAAAAACAAATTACTGTTTGTTCACAACATTTTCATAATTACAAATTTAGTAAACCTCCTCCAAAACCCAGAAACACTCAATTACCAAAATTTAATATTAAAAATAAAAAGACCAAACAAATAACTCAGTAGTCAAAAGAATTAAAAATAACCAGCTTAGTCAATACTGTGAAAATATTGTAAAAGGTGCAGACCAGGGAAATCATATTGGAGATCAGTTTAATATGGTTCATAATTCAGTCATCGATAAGGATATTGACAGAAACCGAATCTCAAATATTATGACCTCATTGAATGGCACTAATATTTTTTCAGTTGATAGAGATAGCATTGTGAATTTAGGTTTGGAACCGATTTCATAGTGGCCACCATGTGGTTGAATACTGTAACCACTTACGGTAAATAAATATAATAAATTTCTTCCATTGACATCATGTGATTTTCTTTCTAAAACCATTTCTTGTACAATTTCATTTATTTCTTCTGAAATTAATACAATAAAGTTTGATATGAGTTTTGATAACTAATGTTGTCATTTTCTGCACTGAATGGTTGTTAAAAAGTAATAAAACGATAATTGAACGTACATTACATCTTATGCCTATGCATTATTTGACAGATAAATACATTTTTATCACCGTTCGCACTTGCAGATTGTAGCGCCTCTAGTGCCTGTTAAAAGGCGAATTACCTCGTTTTTGAATAATATTTAAAAAAAAATATACATATATATTTTCTAACCGGCAATTTGTTGCTCCATTTCATTTTCAAATAAAAAATTTTTTTTTTTCATAAATTCAAAATTATTCTTTGCATTTTTTTCACTGCAATCTAGTCATCATAGTATTTTATATTTTGCCAATTTAACAGTGTATCATCGTTTATTTATAATAAAAGAGATCGATTCACAACCAACTATAAAATTTGGTTTCGACATCTTCATTTTTCGGTTCGTTTCTCCGCTTACAGATGTCGATTTTGACGTGAATAAGTTTTTAAATTTGTTTTCATAGGAGGTGCAATTAAAAAAACTGATGATAACAAAATCGGGGGATACAGTTTGATGCTGCAGGCTGCAGCTCTATATTTATCATCTTCATCTAAAATTTAATTACACCACTCGATAGCTAAAGGGTCAAGAATTCGTTGAGTGAGGACTGTGACGCATCGCCTGCGGTGGAGGGAGAAGCACTGCCATTTTTATAGCTATTTTCTTCATTGTATTATAAAATATTTTTTTGTGTTACAGTCGAGTATAAGACTCTATAAAATATTTTTCAAATAGCTACATAGGTGGTTGATGGTAGATGGTAGATGGTAGATGGTAGATGGTAGATAGTAGATGGTAGATGGTAGATGGTAGATGGTAAATGGTAGATGGTAGATGGTAGATGGTAGATGGTAGATGGTAGATGGTAGATGGTAGATGGTAGATGGTAGATGGTAGATGGTAGATGGTAGATGGTAGATGGTAGATGGTAGATGGTAGATGGTAGATGGTAGATGATAGATGATAGATGGTAGATGGTAGATGGTAGATGGTAGATGGTAGATGGTAGATGGTAGATGGTAGATGGAAGATGGTAGATGGAAGATGGTAGATGGTAGATGGTAGATGGTAGATGGTAGATGGTAGATGGTAGATGGTAGATGGTAGATGGTAGATGGTAGATGGTAGATGGTAGATGGTAGATGGTAGATGGTAGATGGTAGATGGTAGATGGTAGATGGTAGATGGTAGATGGTAGATGGTAGATGGTAGATGGTAGATGGTAGATGGTAGATGGTAGATGGTAGATGGTAGATGGTAGATGGTAGATGGTAGATGGTAGATGGTAGATGGTAGATGGTAGATGGTAGATGGTAGATGGTAGATGGTAGATGGTAGATGGTAGATGGTAGATGGTAGATGGTAGATGGTAGATGGTAGATGGTAGATGGTAGATGGTAGATGGTAGATGGTAGATGGTAGATGGTAGATGGTAGATGGTAGATGGTAGATGGTAGATGGTAGATGGTAGATGGTAGATGGTAGATGGTAGATGGTAGATGGTAGATGGTAGATGGTAGATGGTAGATGGTAGATGGTAGATGGTAGATGGTAGATGGTAGATGGTAGATGGTAGATGGTAGATGGTAGATGGTAGATGGTAGATGGTAGATGGTAGATGGTAGATGGTAGATGGTAGATGGTAGATGGTAGATGGTAGATGGTAGATGGTAGATGGTAGATGGTAGATGGTAGATGGTAGATGGTAGATGGTAGATGGTAGATGGTAGATGGTAGATGGTAGATGGTAGATGGTAGATGGTAGATGGTAGATGGTAGATGGTAGATGGTAGATGGTAGATGGTAGATGGTAGATGGTAGATGGTAGATGGTAGATGGTAGATGGTAGATGGTAGATGGTAGATGGTAGATGGTAGATGGTAGATGGTAGATGGTAGATGGTAGATGGTAGATGGTAGATGGTAGATGGTAGATGGTAGATGGTAGATGGTAGATGGTAGATGGTAGATGGTAGATGGTAGATGGTAGATGGTAGATGGTAGATGGTAGATGGTAGATGGTAGATGGTAGATGGTAGATGGTAGATGGTAGATGGTAGATGGTAGATGGTAGATGGTAGATGGTAGATGGTAGATGGTAGATGGTAGATGGTAGATGGTAGATGGTAGATGGTAGATGGTAGATGGTAGATGGTAGATGGTAGATGGTAGATGGTAGATGGTAGATGGTAGATGGTAGATGGTAGATGGTAGATGGTAGATGGTAGATGGTAGATGGTAGATGGTAGATGGTAGATGGTAGATGGTAGATGGTAGATGGTAGATGGTAGATGGTAGATGGTAGATGGTAGATGGTAGATGGTAGATGGTAGATGGTAGATGGTAGATGGTAGATGGTAGATGGTAGATGGTAGATGGTAGATGGTAGATGGTAGATGGTAGATGGTAGATGGTAGATGGTAGATGGTAGATGGTAGATGGTAGATGGTAGATGGTAGATGGTAGATGGTAGATGGTAGATGGTAGATGGTAGATGGTAGATGGTAGATGGTAGATGGTAGATGGTAGATGGTAGATGGTAGATGGTAGATGGTAGATGGTAGATGGTAGATGGTAGATGGTAGATGGTAGATGGTAGATGGTAGATGGTAGATGGTAGATGGTAGATGGTAGATGGTAGATGGTAGATGGTAGATGGTAGATGGTAGATGGTAGATGGTAGATGGTAGATGGTAGATGGTAGATGGTAGATGGTAGATGGTAGATGGTAGATGGTAGATGGTAGATGGTAGATGGTAGATGGTAGATGGTAGATGGTAGATGGTAGATGGTAGATGGTAGATGGTAGATGGTAGATGGTAGATGGTAGATGGTAGATGGTAGATGGTAGATGGTAGATGGTAGATGGTAGATGGTAGATGGTAGATGGTAGATGGTAGATGGTAGATGGTAGATGGTAGATGGTAGATGGTAGATGGTAGATGGTAGATGGTAGATGGTAGATGGTAGATGGTAGATGGTAGATGGTAGATGGTAGATGGTAGATGGTAGATGGTAGATGGTAGATGGTAGATGGTAGATGGTAGATGGTAGATGGTAGATGGTAGATGGTAGATGGTAGATGGTAGATGGTAGATGGTAGATGGTAGATGGTAGATGGTAGATGGTAGATGGTAGATGGTAGATGGTAGATGGTAGATGGTAGATGGTAGATGGTAGATGGTAGATGGTAGATGGTAGATGGTAGATGGTAGATGGTAGATGGTAGATGGTAGATGGTAGATGGTAGATGGTAGATGGTAGATGGTAGATGGTAGATGGTAGATGGTAGATGGTAGATGGTAGATGGTAGATGGTAGATGGTAGATGGTAGATGGTAGATGGTAGATGGTAGATGGTAGATGGTAGATGGTAGATGGTAGATGGTAGATGGTAGATGGTAGATGGTAGATGGTAGATGGTAGATGGTAGATGGTAGATGGTAGATGGTAGATGGTAGATGGTAGATGGTAGATGGTAGATGGTAGATGGTAGATGGTAGATGGTAGATGGTAGATGGTAGATGGTAGATGGTAGATGGTAGATGGTAGATGGTAGATGGTAGATGGTAGATGGTAGATGGTAGATGGTAGATGGTAGATGGTAGATGGTAGATGGTAGATGGTAGATGGTAGATGGTAGATGGTAGATAGTACATTTGAGTAAATTAAAGAAATCCTTCTTCCAAGTGTAGAGCACAGCATTGATATTAACACATATAAATTAATACAATTTTGAAATCCAAAACAGCCTTTTTCACCTGGGGCCTAGAAGAAAAAACCAAATCCAAGATTGCCGTAGTCATCTCCATTGTGACGCAACGTTAAGCCTTGAGACACTTGGTCTACAATTTTTGGCTATCGACTTCCTTGGCGAGTAACGAGTTCCAAACGATACACTTTCATGGCCGATACGAGCGCCTGGTTTTCTTAGCGATTGCACGTACCACTACCAATCCTTAACCGCGTGTCCGTTAACATAAGTGGGGTCGGGTTACAATTTTGCGGTATCCATATTTACTTTTGTTGATTTTTTGACACTAAAATTTTTTAAAGATGCGGGCAGTCAGCAAAGTTATCCAACCTTTATTTCGCCGCCTCCAAGCCAAGGCTGCTATGTTGGAGTTCTAAGGATAACATGCTATTTAAATTCGATTTGGTTGGTTGTCACTGACCTATTTAACCAGTAATTTAAATAGGTAACGCCTGTAAACTGTTCTACTGGCCATACGATATATATCCCATTTCCCTATTCATTCATATATAAAGATATAGAATGTAAAAATCTTGAATGTCATGGATATTGATTTTTCTATATTGTGTGTAGGAGTCAGAGAGACACATATTTATTTTTATAATTGGGTTAATTAAAAAATTACTTAATAAAGTAATTATAAAATATATATGTATATGTTAATGATGATATTCATTAAAGTTAAAAAAAAAAATCGTGTCTAATTATTCTTAGAATTTTTTGAATGAATTTTAAAGCTATATGTACGCATAATATAAATACATATAGTACTACCATCATAAAAAATAACTGTTTATAATCTAAACTGTCGGGTCGATAGAATATCGTCTACATTTAGAATAAATATATGACATTTAGGCGATTAAACATATACATATATTTTGATTATTTTAAAACGATACCAGTAGCGACATCTAGCACGTCAATGGACTAACATACCATGGTAGTACTATGTGTATTTATATTATGATGTATGTAAATTAAAAATGCCACCATATTCCATTGCCACACACACTCACTTGGTAAGGCAACCACCGCACACGCTTATCTTGAACTCATTATATACGAGTTCTATAAATAATATTCCGTTACCGTATTTATTCTATTGGTGTCGCTCGTTTTAATTTCATTAATTATATTCTATGTCCTGTACGTTATCTATACTTGTATTTCCTATTAGACGGTTTTTCTGTTGTTGTGCTTCGATTTAGGTTGATTGAAAAAATGTTTACTGTTATGGAATAACAGTTCGAACAATACAAATAAAATGGGTTTCCACGATATTTGATACGAAAGATATACTCGTACGTGTAAACAAAAAAAAAAAAAAAACAAAAGTGGTTTACCTATTGTCACCTAATCATTTATGTAATTTACAAATATGGGCCGAACCTTTTACGGCTTGATCTAAATACGTCGCAATGGATACGTTATGAAAACTTATTTTCTATGAATGGGAAAAGTTGGATATAGGATTACAAATTTACTATTTAACACACACGAATATACATTCCACATACACCTATTCCATATTGCTGCTCATAAGATTTGAATACTGTTTATCTTGAAAACTTTATGATATGGAAATGAATTGAACTTGCCATAAAATAATAGTGATATATTTTCATTTTACGAAAGGACGTAATATACACGAGAGTTTTTTTTATAAAATGTGAAAATTTTATATCAGGAGCTGTATAAGATAGAAGAAATCGTTGAGTGTGTAAGGATCCTTCTAGTGGTGATCTTGAATGGCCTTGATCAGTTTTGAAGGTCTAAGCTTAAGTAAGGTATTTTTAAATATTTACTATCCTTTTATAGCAAATATAATTTGTGTAGAAATTAGCTAATTGTTTGCTTTAAAATGCATAAGACGAGGAATTTTACGCTGATATCTATGAATATCAGGAACGCTAGCACTTGGGACAAGGTAAATGCAAATATAAACTTCTCACTATTGAAACCTTAGGTTCGAGAGAACGAGAAACACACATCAAAATGAAATATAGTGGGTGGTACAGAAATATGGCAAACAACTAGAGTTAGTTCAAGAGTTAGCGGAAAATGATTATAATAACAAAATTTAGATCAATGATAAATTTTGCAATACTTTACAACAACAAGTACACATCTCAGCAGCTGATGAAACAGTTTAAACGATTCTGCTGTCAGAAGGAAACGAAATTAACCTGTTTTTAATTTACAAAAGCTTAGCAAAGAAAGCAGGAACACTTTGGCATATGTTTAACATACAAAGACTGTGTCTGAAACTTATGATAAATAATTGTTAATTTACATTTTTGACATTTACTTTAAAAATATTCCCCTACATTCCTAATGTTTTACTATACGCTGTTCGAAAATTATAATAAGTGAAATATTTCAGTTTTTTTTGTTTGGAATATTTCTCCGCCTAATATGTTTTTAAATTCGCTGTTTTATTTATTGAAATTGCCATGGCAACAAAAATGTTCAATTTTGAATGGAAGTAGTTCGTATATATCCGTATATATCCAAGTATGCTATGCAATGGAAAGTTTTGGTATTGGTCAAAAATGATTATAGATATAGCTTACTATTTTATGAACAAAGAATACAATCGCCATTTGTTCATGCGTAGTTTTATGTGATATTTTATTGTCTTCGACTTACAATAATGCAAAAAAATGATAAATTAGGAAATTCAAATTTGTATGAAATATAAATATAACATTTTAATTAATGATTTATAGAAAACTATAAGCAAAATTAAAAGTAATAGGGGCCAAGACAACACGAAAGAAAATATTCTATAGGAACATGATTTGTTCAATTGTTTATTTGTAATTTAATTAAAATAGATTAATGCTGTGTGCCTCATGCGGAAAATTGAGTCTAAATCGCCGACTTTTCTAAATTGTACTTTAGTTATTCTATTAACCACCAGAATTTTTAATTGAGCCTGCTCGTGAGGTTGCTTTTCGTTTTAGTTGTCAATTTTTGTGTAGGTACAAATAAATACAAATAAAATTTTACAGATTTGTATTTAAGAAGTTTTGAAACTACACAAACATCAATTTAATACAAACATTTAAAACAAATATATTAAAATAATAATATTTATGTGTAAGCATAGTTGTTGTAAACAAAATATTTTTTAACGAACTGAAGTTTGAAAAGTCAATTTAGAATCGTGAATAGTAAGGCACAGCTTGTAATATTAAAACTAGTGCCATCTATGAATCATACGAAATAACCAAAAATTTATAAAAGTCGGCGATTTAGACGAAATTGTTGGCATGAGGCACTCACAATAAGTATTTATTTATCCCCTTGATCAACTTACCTTGATCAATTGCACGTTGCTTCCAGTTTTGAGATCCTATGTCACGCAGATAGTGTTTGATATCGTCACGCCAGTGTAGTCTGGGTCTTCTCCTTCGACGTAGTCCAGGTTGTTGTGACAATTTTTTAATAGTTCGATATGATGAGGCTCTTTCAACGTATCCAAACCATCTAATTTGCTTTAATTTGATGAATCGGATTTAATTTGATGCAATATTCGAGGAGTTCTTAGCGACTTTCATGGACCTTAAAGATCGATCGCATTCTTCCTCTATATGAAGATTAGAGTACAGGTTTTAATTCCCTAGGCGGCAATATTAGTAAAGCGAGAATTTGCGAGAATTTGCGAGAATTTGCATGACCACGATAGATGTTTCGATTGCAGAAGCTTCCACAGTGAAAACTCTCCACGCAGCTGTATTAGTCACGCCCATTAGTTCCAAAATTTGTACTGAAGATATTATTCGGCCTTTGACCGATCAGAACTATATCATCTACATAGTCAATAATTTGACTAGATTTATTGAAAACGCAGTTCATTGTCTCATTACGATTGTTCGTTATCACGAAATGAAACTTCAGACGGAATAAGGTAATTTTCTCAAGGGGATAAGATTTTATTACTTCGATTACTATTCTAAAAATCGACCCAGATGTAGTTAACTTGCATAAAGACCATCCTAATCGTAAAGGTTTGAACGGTCGTTTTACGGTTGGGTCGAAACCCACATTAATAGACTCTAATGATCGCTTTAGTGAAATATATGAATTTGGCGAGTATATCGGTAGCAAATAACATTTTGTGTAGTCAATTGTAGTCAATTGTGGGTAAGATCGTTCATTGGGCTAACCTGAAAGAACTTGTTAAAGATTTCAGTAAAGGATCAACCTATAAAGCTGTAAAGCTGTTGATTTTATTCATTTTTTATTTGAAAATTACAAGCATATGACTGGTGTCCATGTCAGCACCTCCAAAATATAAATTTTTTGAGATCATAACTGGATCGATTTTGTAGTTCTTCCATCATTCGTTCCTCCACGTACCATTTTGAATTCTGTTATGAGAGAAGAATGTGGGCGATATGATTAGAATATACATCAAAGCAAGCTCAAAGGTGTAAAATCCGTTATTGTTACTCACTTGATGTAAGGTCCTATAAACTAAATTGTGAATTGAATTGATCTACAGTTATTTTAATGACATGACGCTGGATATTATTTATGACATCTTCTAGTTCGACAAAGAATCAATCTTTTACAATATCTGGTTTGTCAATCTGAGCTTTTGCAGAGCCAATATGTCGGGTTATGGAAGTAGTTACCCAATCAAAACATTTATGGTACCAGGTTCCTGGTACTTTGTATTTAGGATCAGCAAACGGTAATTTACTTAATTAAGTCAATTGCTCGCGGTTACAGTAAGGTGGTGGCTTCGGTTTAGGTTAGATTGCCGTCACACAGGGTCGTGGTATATATAGATACTAAATGGTCCGTAGCTCTAACACAACGAATTTTCTTACCACCTCTCGCTACTGAAACCAATTCTCCCTTCTGGGGATGAAAACCCCTAACACTCACTCTGCTGAGGTCTGTGTGGCTTTGGTTTAGAAAGGAAACTTTTCACCGAGACGTATTGTTTAGATTGGTGCTTAATACTTTGAGGTTTGAGAGCTTCAACCGAATTCATTCGTCATTGCTAAAAAAGTTCAAGAAATCCTCAATTGTTGAGAAGTCTTGTTCTGACGATTCTAGTCGTTATTGTTGCAGCTTGTGCTTTCATTCAGTATCTTCTCAGCTAGGTGTACCAGCCAACATTTGTTTCAACAGATGGTCTTGTAATTTGCGGCTGCTTTATGTTTATGTTTCGATAAATTCATTTACTATAATGCGCTTTCTATAGTGATGTTTAACGAGTTTTCGGAATGCTTCTATATGAAACTAGGTCATCTATATGGAAATGCCGCACTAACAATTCAATCGGGCCTCATAATTGGCCTACCAGGTACTGGATCTTTTGCTCTGAAGATAGACTTGTTTTTTATGGATGGTGCGTTTAAATAGGTCATAGAATGCGATTTAAAAGGTTTACCACTGAAGGTTGGTAGCATTAAACATGGTAGTTTAAGATCTGCTGGGGTTCTAAAGACGATGCGTTTAGAGTATTTTCGTTTACACTGTAAATTGGAGTTTGAATAATGGTTCTAATTAGCTTCTGGAGACCAAACACTCCGCATCGATAGCAAACATTTCATCCTCTATGCTTACAAAGTTTTTGTAATGATTTTCTCCAGCCTTGTATGCATCTCGTCGATGGTGAGACATCTCAGCTTCCTTATTTGACCTTTAATAACTGATCGTCATTCCAGTAGCTCCTCCATATTAACCTTGGGTAAACGTGTCTAATATGGAGGTTATCATATTTTCACAAATATGTTGGGTCCCCTTCATAACTATAACTTTATAAATCGCTCGCGGTTTACTAATTGTGAATGTAGAGTTTTTCAAACGACATACGGAATAAATTTGGCAATAAATTAACTGGATCTGGCTTGAAGGATCAATCATCGGTATCATGATGGTTGAAGTTGAATATTTGTGATAACCAAACGTACGAGCAATACTAATTTGAGTGAGTATTATAAATACAGTGTGGTTAAGATTCCCAACACTCATATTTCAGTTCTCATTTTATAATTTTGATAATGATTTACCAACATTCTCAGCTATATATTGGTGGTAACTTTCCTAAATGCAAATATCACCTGAAACAGTTCAACTGCTTCATTGAATAAACTTAAAAAATGGGATAATACTAAAGTTTCCCGTAGAGTGACGAATTGATTTTTGAACGGACATAGTATTCATGGCACTACCATCTTTATCTTACCTTAGGACTTTTGTAATATGCGATAGTAGACGGTAATTAACATTCACCGCCTAAATGACTTATTGGTGGCAGAACATTAATAAAACGTAGCACCGTTTTTTTTTGCATCTAGCGTAAATCAAAATACTTATAGGTCAAAAATATAAAAGCCATCGAGGCAAAACAAAATGGTTGACCCCTGAACTAATGATACAAATTTGTAATACCTTTTACTAACACTCCTTTTTCACACCCATTTCGCCCGTTAACATCCAATATTTCATGTCCAAACATAAAATTTATAACACTTTTATTTTTTATTTTTTGTGGGTTGCACAATGGAAAAGGCTACTCTCGAAATACAAAATAACTTCATTAACACGGTAAAAAGTAATTATTTCAATTAAAATAATTACATTACACACCCAATCTTATACCCATCATTTCATCTTTCAATCCCAATTTTCATCCTTTTCATTTTCCCATTTTCACTTATTATTATTTTAAGAAGATTTTGTTTTGTTTTATTATTGTTGTAATAATATCCTTATAATAATAATAATAATAATGAATGTGTAAATAGGATAATGCTTTTTTACACTTTCCTCGTGTATAAATTTCTTGAGTCGGTCTAATTTTTAACTCATACCGACTACTGCGATTGTTACATTCGACTGGGTGAATATAAAAACGAAATGGGAATGGCAGGGGAACTCAAGTCGTTTTCATTCATTGCGTTGGATGGTAATTAGGAATGGCTTAAATAAATATAAATTTAATTTGATAATTATCTTTCTCGTTGTTTGCTTTCGTTTTGGCGTTATTATCCTTAATGGGGGTTATCAAGCCCGATTTTATGGTGATGAGATATAAATAGATAAACCGGAAGAATATATTTACAATTGAACTTAAATTTAGAACCAGATTGTATTGTATTCGTTTGAAATGCTTTCGGAAAATATTCGTAGCTTTATAACATTTCATTATAAACAGACTAGCGATTAGCTAATCGAGTTTATCTAATCTACTGATAATCTATGCAATAAGCTATAGAGGCTCGTTTCAGTTAAGTTGACAGTTTTATTCTCTATCTCTGTCTAATACAAAATCGCAAGAGGATCAAATTTAATTTTTTTAAATTTATGATCGTTGAAGTTTGTGTAGTTAGTGATAGTCAAGTAAGAGGCACACGAGATTGCTTACAGAAATACATATGGAAGAAAGAAGCGGTAGAAGATAAATCAGAATGGCAAAAGTAGCCGCAAAATGATCGATAAAAATCGAAAACGACCAGCACGACCAGATGCGAGTTTTTGGTTACAAAGAAGGGGCGGTAACGTAAGCTGAACTAAGAAAAGTTAAGTCGGACTAAGGAACTTACTGGTCTGTGATACAAAAAATAATATTCGCCAAACTAAGAAGGCCGATGTTTTGCTAGAGTTGGAAAGCACTGAGACCCAACTGCTTCCAGCTTTTTTCAATCACAAATGGATAAAATTATCAATCAGGAATTTGATATTAAAGCCTTGATTTAGGAACCCCTTCTTTGTAGAAATAAGGGGCATTGATGTAGTCGCTACACAGGAAGAAGTACTGCAGGCACTTTAGTCGCTGATCTTATTGACATAAATTGCTGTTGGTAGCTTTCGAAGTCAAATAGCAGATATAAATCATATTCAAAGAGAAAATAAGGCTTGGTTAGGTGATTTCCCGTACTTGAGAAGTAAACGGGCCTTCAAAATGTTTTAAGAGCCTCGAATATGGTCACCAATCTCATATGCATTAAAGGATAGTTCTAAGCTGCACTTCCCCAAAGTGTAGAGAGGACTTTGTATCCCTTTGTTGATTGTGGTCGGCTTTAATTCCTTGGCCGTTAAATGGGGAAGTCGAGTTACTAAAAATAAAGGTAAAGTTCTACTTTGCTAGAGGTTCTAGTTCGAAAGTTGATCCCACAATGATTATTGCTTCTTTTCTAACTAAAGTATTAAGTTGGGAAGTAAGTAATTTATACACACACACAATTAACACCAAGGTATTTTCTGTATTTTGCATGATTCTCTGCTCTACAAAATAAAAACATGTGTTTGGTAAGGTAAAGGTCGTTACACCGATTCCTCAACATAAAGAACGACTTGATTTATCATGTTGGTTTAAAATAACGCGAAAAGCTAACTTGATCAGATTTTGTTGTTAAGATTTATCATTTTTCTTGATAAGATTTTGTTTTTCACAAAACAAAAGAGATCGTCAGAAACAAGCAAATGTTGAATCGAAAGATAGATTAATTTCGTAGCCTACTTTGTTACCATTAAAACGTTATGATTTTTTTATCAAAACTTAATCGTACAGTCTATCGCTTAATCAATTAATCAATCAACCCCAAAAAGCTTAACTTTCGCAGTTAAAAGTTAAGAGATGTACCTTTCTCATCTAAGCTGAGCAATATTGGCTTACTTGAAATTGAGCATCGAAATTGTTTGTGTATCCATACATTATCATAAAAATGTATTTCAAATCTTATTTGATGTCCAATAAATCAAAAGCTGAAAGGAATAAATAAAAAATTGTGTTACAAAATTGTATTTATATTTCAAATTTAGTGAAAACCCTAAAGACATTAACGACAACATTTATTTATTTATTTTGTGTATCCTTTTTTTTTGCGCCCAAATTTTTGTTACAAATAAAAAAAAAATCGGAAAAAGGTTTTCGCTTTGTATGGTACACATAGAGATACACATACGTATATGATTTATTTATCTTATGACCAAAATAAATCAATTGGAAATTTTTAAAGAAAATATACAAAAATAAATTATAAGAAAATAGCTAGGCAAATTGTTCTCGATATATACATAAAATTCGGTTAATATTAGCCATTTTTGTTGTTGTTCTTCGTTCTTTTGGTTGTTATACATACAGATATTATATGTTCAAGGATTATTCGGGGTAAAAAATAAAAAGAAGGATTTTCAAGTATTTAAACGGAAATTGATTTTACATAATATTTCTAATCGGATAAATCAATCGATAAAGTTAATCAGGGTTCTGGCCAAATTTATTCAAGGTTATTAGGTTTAATTACGTTTACCAAAATCGAATATTATTAAAACATTAATGTTGGATGTTACATAAAATTGACATTAACCTTTTAAGTGACATTGAATATTCGAAACCTATAATATACAATACTGAAAAGGGCCTAATCCATCAAAAATGAATAATTATATGTGTTGTTCTATAAAGAAGATTTAAAAATCACAAAGTAAACTTTTATGATTATGCTTATTGGGTCGACATAAAATTTCGTTCCTTAGATTCTAAAACAAGACAAGATTTATTTATCTATACGTAATCCTACACTAAAACCAAAATAAAAATTTGTGTTGATTGAGATGGATATTAAATTTTATTTTACAGAATGCAGACATAAAATCCTTTTCTAAAGTTAGATTGATGGAAAAGTTTCGTCACAGTTTAAAGCAACATAACTTTAGATTTGCCACTTAACAAATCATTTTTAACCAAGCGTAAATTACGGTTTATTTTTAAATTGATTTCCTCATTGATTCCATCATAAACCAATTCTAAATCATCTGCAAATGCCATTCATTTGCAATGACCATCCCGGCTTAGTTTTATCAATGCATTTGTATATATAAAAAATAGTAACGAACCCAATTCGGTTTTTTGGCGAACACTACAAATTAAAACTGTAGGTATGCTTAGTTAACCATTTACCTTTACCACTCGTGTAAACATTTAAACCAGAGCTTATCCAAACTGGTTTACGAATAAGAATTTTATTTTATTATGAAATGATATTACTTTCAATATCACACACTTTTCAAATATTTTGGCAAACACGGACAAAAGTGATATGAATTGGTAATTCACATTCAACATTGGAACACATTCTTTGATCACTGTAAAGATTATTGCATGTTTCATTGCACTCGAAAAATCACCAGTTGAAAAATATACCAAAGTGATACTGAATAATCTTTGCCATTTTTTTAACATCCAGCAGTCAATCATCAACAATCAGTATTGCTATTTAAACTACTGTGTTATCAGAATTAATTCTATTTTGAGTTACAGATTTCGAACATGATCTACTTAATACACTATTATTTTGATCACCGGAAAAATCGTCGAAACTTTACTGATAAAATTATAACCTTAAACGTCCAGTATCAGTTTTAATTTTCCTGCATATTTTATTTTATTTTAATATCCAATTGCTCTTTATAAAGATGTTTAGATAAAATGGGTGCTAAACTATTCTATTTTTTTATCGCCAAAATCAATTTATTGGTCCTTAGTTTTACTCTATTTTAAAATAATTAAACTTCTATGTTTTGCGAACAATGATCTATATGGTTTTCACAATTTTTATAGACATTACTTAGAAACAAGTGGCATCAACAACAAAAAACTAAAAATAAAAAAAAAAATTATGGTCCCTTTTGTTTTTTGTGACTCTAGCATATCGAAAATTGTTTAGTAGATATGTACACATTAATTTTTAGTGACATTCGCAGAAGAATTTTTTTTAAAATAATTTGTATTTTAAACGAAAATATTTAATGATATGAACCGTTACATCTATTCAGAATAGAATAATTAAAATATTATGCTGAAAGTTTAAAATATTTTTTTCAATGTGAGTATACCGCAGTTATTGATGTTTTTTTTAATTAATCATTCACTAGGATGCAATTAGTCAAAGTCGTTCGAGCCTTTAAATATTCTTAGATATAGGATATTAGCTCAAAAAGGTTATGTCGTGGCTGTTCTAAAGAAAGAACTTCGTCAAGGCATAATTATATTGTTTTATATCCAGAAAATTTGAAATCTTTATTTCAAAAGTCCCTTCCCAACATAAATTTCCGTATTCTAATTAAGAATTCACGGATGCATAATATGACATTCGTAAAATAGAAATAGGCAACGTTAACCGCAATAATAATAGTTGGCGTACTACAAAATTAAGCTGTCGTTTATATTTTTTATATGGTTTTTCCAGCGTAGTCTGATGTCAAACATAAGACATGTATTATGTAGGAAATCATTTGTATCATAATCAAAAGAATGGGCAAGTATATTATGAATAAGAGATTTCCCACTTCTACGGTTAAATTGCATTGCCTGTGTTTTAAAACCACCTCGCTCTTTTTATTCTCGTATACGCTTACGGAATATCATCCGCGAATACAAATATTTTTCCTTTAAACTGTGTTCAAACAAAGAATTGATATAGACTAGTAAAATAACGGGTCCTAACATCGAAACTTCTAGTATACCACATTCAGGTAGAACTTGTTATTAAGAATATTATTACTTTTGACACGTTGTTTCCTTTGATGAAGATATGACTTAAAAAATGCCGATTTGTACGAAAACCTGTATATATTTTAGCTTGCGTATCAAAAATGCATGCAATCGACACAATCAATGGCCGTGATAATGTCAACAAATAATCAAAATACCCAATTTGATTTTGGAAAATTTTCAAAATCCAGAAAATACAAGAAGGTTATGCTATTAGTTTTGTGAAATTTTTGCAAAAAATTTAAAATTTATAAAACCCAGGAACTACGTGATGGTCTATGGTTAGCCCATTAAAACTGTAAGTTGTATGGTAAAAGTCGAACATTTTCAAAATCCAGAAAATACACTATGGTCGGTATTAAATCTGTAAAATTTATGCCACAAATCGAAGATTTAAACAATTCAGATAAAACGTGATTGGCTGGTTAGCCCATTAAAACTGTAACTTTTATGGTAAAACTCGAAAATTTTCAAAACCCAGAAAAAAAACAAATTTTGGCAAAATTATCACCGGCTGCTTAAGCCGATGATAATATCGCCTAAATTTGACAAGTCTAATTTTAGAGGATCTACATTAAAACATGACCTTTCTTACTTTCATACACGGAGAAGTCAAACAATCAAAGCCTCAATTTTTTCTGCTTCCAGTTCTTAGAACTACAGATGAAACTAGTAGATCAAGTCCAAATCATCCAATCACTAAAACAGAAGCAAATTTTAATATTTCAACTACCAATATATCTACAATAACTTCCAAAAAAAGTCTAAAAAATTTCTGGAAGCGTGGGAGAAATCTTTCAGCATTTGACGTCAATAGACTTAGCAGACCTACGCAATTTCCTAAATCCATATTAAAACAATGTAACTTTTTCACCAACCTAATATGAATTTGTATATATATATATATATATATATATATATATATATATATATATATATATATATATATATATATATATATATATATATATGTATATATATATATATATATATATATATATATATATATATATATATATATAATGTGAGATTTGAGTTTTTGATAATTTTTGTACATGAGCTTTTATGACAAACAAAAAATAAAAGGACATACATACATAATGTCTAATCTTAGACTAGATTCTTGTAATATAGAAAAGGATTCTCTTTGTCTTAAAAAAGGAGAACCAAAAAATAAACTCGTATATATATAAATATAAAAGTCATTTTATAATTTTTAAAACTTTACTGTAAAAAAAGGATATTGAGCTTTATTTTTGGGTTTTGTTGAACAGGGTGCCACTTAGCATACAAAAAAATATGAAGTACTCAATAGAGGGCGTTTATATATTTGCGATTGTACTGTACCGTTACAGTCACTTTTAATTTTACGCATAATTAATAAAATTTTGCAATTACATTTCTTAAAAAAATAATTTTTTTGCCACAAAATGAAAAGGCATTATTTTTCCAGAAAAATTAATTAATTCATGAGGAAATACTCAGCACTTCTTTTAAAATTACTACTCATTCTCATCGTACCAATTAACTTGATTAACTTTCAGAAGAAAGATAACGAATCCCATTTACCATCATTAAACTGCTCCAATACTGCTCCAACCACCCAACTGGATAAATCAGTTGTAATGTTGTAAACAATATCAAGTTTTGAATGGGCTAGTAAAGTAAAGTCAGTTAATGTTTCCTTACATTTTAGGAACCAATTTTGATGCCATACGGACATGCAAAGGTGCTAACAAATGATAAAATGCTACGAATGAATCTCCTTCTTTAGTTTATCATCTCGATGTATTGTTGCAATTGTTTTGCAGAAGAAAGAGAAGGGAAACCCCATTTTAAAATTTTGTAAGTGTGCGATGATTACCTGTCAGGTGTTGTAATGATGTTAAGGCGTCTGTAAATATCGCAACAATGCCAATCTCGTTCTAATCAGTTTTGCAGTATTATGTTTTATTAGATCTAATCTTCGAGGATTGCTAAACGGAAGGAGTCTATTAGTAATAATATATTGGACTACTCCATATTTTACAGGTCAGCTGTAATTTAACAGGCTATCTGTAAAATAACTTTCTAGCGAGTAGAAATTGGGGTGACACATACTGGATGACAATTCGAAAATTTTGCCAGCTATATATATCAGTTCGAAAATGTTTGGTCATCCTTAACTAATGAAATAAGAGCGACATTAGTTACTTGAGATAATTTATGAAGCCAACGGTTTATAATTAAATTCCACTAAGATATAAATCTGATTGCTTTTTATCACCGAGCCCTGTATTTGTTAGCAAGTTTTCTAACGATGTTTTTGAGATATTACTTTCAGGCCTTTATAATTATCACTTTGCGGTAAATTTTTTATATAATCTATGGCTGGAGCGACCGCGGTTTGTGATAATGAATAAATAACATAGCTAGTTTAATTGAACCTAAAATAATTTGCGTTATAACAAACTGGGCTTCCGCTACCACGTAATTGAAAGAGAATTCAACCAGAAAAGGGCAATCTGACAGACTCCGCCTGAGTTTCCATAACCAACGAATCACTATTTACATTATTCTTGTTATAATTATCTAACGTCATTGAAGTTTCTTTCTAATCCCAATAAATATAATTAAGGGTCACCCTTTATAAACCAAAACAGTTTAGTACTTTGTGTCCAAGATAAAATTTCATGAATTTTTGAAACCAAAAATGGATTATATCCTTTTTTTAGTGGTGCTTGTTCTAAAACTGCTTCGCCATGAATTTTTTATGTTTTCAAACTCTTTAACTATTAAATGCTTTAGAGAGTTGAAATTTATTTTCGAGTATTTCATGAAAAATTGAAGAATTATTAAAGCGACACTCTGTAAACTACTAGAACGAATTCATTAGTGGCCGTAAAAATCAATATGGTTATAGACGATAAACGGACAATGCATGTTAATAAAATAACAAAGACAATATTTATTTTAACTTTAGAAATACTCGTAATAACAATATGGTCATCAACAGCTTAGGTGTCATTCACCGGCCCATTTATATTTTCCCATTTCCATATACTACATAAATAAATACTATAAATACTAAATACAGCACAAAAGAGGACAAACAGACAGACAAACAGAATAATAAAAAAGGCCAAAAAGATATGAAAATATATAATTTTCAATTTTCATTTCTTTTTTATTATTTTCCATCAAAAGCTCTTTTATGTTTGGCTTTTTTGTTTGCACAGTATATAATATGTTCTACGTTTACAGGGTGTCGAAACGAAAACTATCGATTTTCCGTGTCGAAAATACTTTAGTTTTATGAGTTTACGAGAACTGGAAAATTACGTAAATATAGTTTGAATGGGGGACATGGGGTGGCATATACCTTCTTAGACCGATAGTTACCCATTTGAATTTTGTTTATTGTAACATACCAGGTGTGACACATCGTTTGAAAGGTAGTTTAATAAGGAATTTATTGAATTTATACAACGACGAGTTGGAATACGAGTTAGGAAAAAAACAGAAATTACAATAAATTTTCTGGTGTCGTTCAAATCCACAATTTTAGTAAAATGGTTTAACCGTCCATAGTTTTGAACCAATAAAAAGTTGAATTATAGCTCAGTTCATGCAGTGTTTAAAATTGTTTAATTTACTGTGGCTTTTCTTTGTGGCTCTTCACACAAAATTCTCTTCGGATAGTAAAAAGTCAGTCTAGTATACTAGACATAGCCTGGACCATTGAGCTCTATTAAAGGTTATTGATTTTATTTCCGCCTCTGATTTGTTTTGTTTTTGCTAACATCGTTTTTTCAAGTTTATTGCTGCTTCTAAAACTTGGGAAAGCCATTATTATATTATTATATTATTATATTATTATATTATTATATTATTATATTATTATATTATTATATTATTATATTATTATATTATTATATTATTATATTATTATATTATTATATTATTATATTATTATATTATTATATTATTATATTATTATATTATTATATTATTATATTATTATATTATTATATTATTATATTATTATATTATTATATTATTATATTATTATATTATTATATTATTATATTATTATATTATTATATTATTATATTATTATATTATTATATTATTATATTATTATATTATTATATTATTATATTATTATATTATTATATTATTATATTATTATATTATTATATTATTATATTATTATATTATTATATTATTATATTATTATATTATTATATTATTATATTATTATATTATTATATTATTATATTATTATATTATTATATTATTATATTATTATATTATTATATTATTATATTATTATATTATTATATTATTATATTATTATATTATTATATTATTATATTATTATATTATTATATTATTATATTATTATATTATTATATTATTATATTATTATATTATTATATTATTATATTATTATATTATTATATTATTATATTATTATATTATTATATTATTATATTATTATATTATTATATTATTATATTATTATATTATTATATTATTATATTATTATATTATTATATTATTATATTATTATATTATTATATTATTATATTATTATATTATTATATTATTATATTATTATATTATTATATTATTATATTATTATATTATTATATTATTATATTATTATATTATTATATTATTATATTATTATATTATTATATTATTATATTATTATATTATTATATTATTATATTATTATATTATTATATTATTATATTATTATATTATTATATTATTATATTATTATATTATTATATTATTATATTATTATATTATTATATTATTATATTATTATATTATTATATTATTATATTATTATATTATTATATTATTATATTATTATATTATTATATTATTATATTATTATATTATTATATTATTATATTATTATATTATTATATTATTATATTATTATATTATTATATTATTATATTATTATATTATTATATTATTATATTATTATATTATTATATTATTATATTATTATATTATTATATTATTATATTATTATATTATTATATTATTATATTATTATATTATTATATTATTATATTATTATATTATTATATTATTATATTATTATATTATTATATTATTATATTATTATATTATTATATTATTATATTATTATATTATTATATTATTATATTATTATATTATTATATTATTATATTATTATATTATTATATTATTATATTATTATATTATTATATTATTATATTATTATATTATTATATTATTATATTATTATATTATTATATTATTATATTATTATATTATTATATTATTATATTATTATATTATTATATTATTATATTATTATATTATTATATTATTATATTATTATATTATTATATTATTATATTATTATATTATTATATTATTATATTATTATATTATTATATTATTATATTATTATATTATTATATTATTATATTATTATATTATTATATTATTATATTATTATATTATTATATTATTATATTATTATATTATTATATTATTATATTATTATATTATTATATTATTATATTATTATATTATTATATTATTATATTATTATATTATTATATTATTATATTATTATATTATTATATTATTATATTATTATATTATTATATTATTATATTATTATATTATTATATTATTATATTATTATATTATTATATTATTATATTATTATATTATTATATTATTATATTATTATATTATTATATTATTATATTATTATATTATTATATTATTATATTATTATATTATTATATTATTATATTATTATATTATTATATTATTATATTATTATATTATTATATTATTATATTATTATATTATTATATTATTATATTATTATATTATTATATTATTATATTATTATATTATTATATTATTATATTATTATATTATTATATTATTATATTATTATATTATTATATTATTATATTATTATATTATTATATTATTATATTATTATATTATTATATTATTATATTATTATATTATTATATTATTATATTATTATATTATTATATTATTATATTATTATATTATTATATTATTATATTATTATATTATTATATTATTATATTATTATATTATTATATTATTATATTATTATATTATTATATTATTATATTATTATATTATTATATTATTATATTATTATATTATTATATTATTATATTATTATATTATTATATTATTATATTATTATATTATTATATTATTATATTATTATATTATTATATTATTATATTATTATATTATTATATTATTATATTATTATATTATTATATTATTATATTATTATATTATTATATTATTATATTATTATATTATTATATTATTATATTATTATATTATTATATTATTATATTATTATATTATTATATTATTATATTATTATATTATTATATTATTATATTATTATATTATTATATTATTATATTATTATATTATTATATTATTATATTATTATATTATTATATTATTATATTATTATATTATTATATTATTATATTATTATATTATTATATTATTATATTATTATATTATTATATTATTATATTATTATATTATTATATTATTATATTATTATATTATTATATTATTATATTATTATATTATTATATTATTATATTATTATATTATTATATTATTATATTATTATATTATTATATTATTATATTATTATATTATTATATTATTATATTATTATATTATTATATTATTATATTATTATATTATTATATTATTATATTATTATATTATTATATTATTATATTATTATATTATTATATTATTATATTATTATATTATTATATTATTATATTATTATATTATTATATTATTATATTATTATATTATTATATTATTATATTATTATATTATTATATTATTATATTATTATATTATTATATTATTATATTATTATATTATTATATTATTATATTATTATATTATTATATTATTATATTATTATATTATTATATTATTATATTATTATATTATTATATTATTATATTATTATATTATTATATTATTATATTATTATATTATTATATTATTATATTATTATATTATTATATTATTATATTATTATATTATTATATTATTATATTATTATATTATTATATTATTATATTATTATATTATTATATTATTATATTATTATATTATTATATTATTATATTATTATATTATTATATTATTATATTATTATATTATTATATTATTATATTATTATATTATTATATTATTATATTATTATATTATTATATTATTATATTATTATATTATTATATTATTATATTATTATATTATTATATTATTATATTATTATATTATTATATTATTATATTATTATATTATTATATTATTATATTATTATATTATTATATTATTATATTATTATATTATTATATTATTATATTATTATATTATTATATTATTATATTATTATATTATTATATTATTATATTATTATATTATTATATTATTATATTATTATATTATTATATTATTATATTATTATATTATTATATTATTATATTATTATATTATTATATTATTATATTATTATATTATTATATTATTATATTATTATATTATTATATTATTATATTATTATATTATTATATTATTATATTATTATATTATTATATTATTATATTATTATATTATTATATTATTATATTATTATATTATTATATTATTATATTATTATATTATTATATTATTATATTATTATATTATTATATTATTATATTATTATATTATTATATTATTATATTATTATATTATTATATTATTATATTATTATATTATTATATTATTATATTATTATATTATTATATTATTATATTATTATATTATTATATTATTATATTATTATATTATTATATTATTATATTATTATATTATTATATTATTATATTATTATATTATTATATTATTATATTATTATATTATTATATTATTATATTATTATATTATTATATTATTATATTATTATATTATTATATTATTATATTATTATATTATTATATTATTATATTATTATATTATTATATTATTATATTATTATATTATTATATTATTATATTATTATATTATTATATTATTATATTATTATATTATTATATTATTATATTATTATATTATTATATTATTATATTATTATATTATTATATTATTATATTATTATATTATTATATTATTATATTATTATATTATTATATTATTATATTATTATATTATTATATTATTATATTATTATATTATTATATTATTATATTATTATATTATTATATTATTATATTATTATATTATTATATTATTATATTATTATATTATTATATTATTATATTATTATATTATTATATTATTATATTATTATATTATTATATTATTATATTATTATATTATTATATTATTATATTATTATATTATTATATTATTATATTATTATATTATTATATTATTATATTATTATATTATTATATTATTATATTATTATATTATTATATTATTATATTATTATATTATTATATTATTATATTATTATATTATTATATTATTATATTATTATATTATTATATTATTATATTATTATATTATTATATTATTATATTATTATATTATTATATTATTATATTATTATATTATTATATTATTATATTATTATATTATTATATTATTATATTATTATATTATTATATTATTATATTATTATATTATTATATTATTATATTATTATATTATTATATTATTATATTATTATATTATTATATTATTATATTATTATATTATTATATTATTATATTATTATATTATTATATTATTATATTATTATATTATTATATTATTATATTATTATATTATTATATTATTATATTATTATATTATTATATTATTATATTATTATATTATTATATTATTATATTATTATATTATTATATTATTATATTATTATATTATTATATTATTATATTATTATATTATTATATTATTATATTATTATATTATTATATTATTATATTATTATATTATTATATTATTATATTATTATATTATTATATTATTATATTATTATATTATTATATTATTATATTATTATATTATTATATTATTATATTATTATATTATTATATTATTATATTATTATATTATTATATTATTATATTATTATATTATTATATTATTATATTATTATATTATTATATTATTATATTATTATATTATTATATTATTATATTATTATATTATTATATTATTATATTATTATATTATTATATTATTATATTATTATATTATTATATTATTATATTATTATATTATTATATTATTATATTATTATATTATTATATTATTATATTATTATATTATTATATTATTATATTATTATATTATTATATTATTATATTATTATATTATTATATTATTATATTATTATATTATTATATTATTATATTATTATATTATTATATTATTATATTATTATATTATTATATTATTATATTATTATATTATTATATTATTATATTATTATATTATTATATTATTATATTATTATATTATTATATTATTATATTATTATATTATTATATTATTATATTATTATATTATTATATTATTATATTATTATATTATTATATTATTATATTATTATATTATTATATTATTATATTATTATATTATTATATTATTATATTATTATATTATTATATTATTATATTATTATATTATTATATTATTATATTATTATATTATTATATTATTATATTATTATATTATTATATTATTATATTATTATATTATTATATTATTATATTATTATATTATTATATTATTATATTATTATATTATTATATTATTATATTATTATATTATTATATTATTATATTATTATATTATTATATTATTATATTATTATATTATTATATTATTATATTATTATATTATTATATTATATATTAGTATTATTTTTTTTTAGAAACTTTGTAGATTACAGATGAATTTTTGGTTGCAGACTGGTGATGCTGAAATTGCATAATCCAGGGCAGTTGATTAAAAATAAGATTGTGGTGTGTTGTGTAATAGTAGATTAAACTATGACTTTCGTGAAATCGAACCAATTTTGTCACTAATAACATACCTTTACTATCCTTCCGCTCAGAAAATAAAATAAAAGTTATTGGTCACTTAGTGGTCAATAACCAGGTTGAATTAGTGGAAACTAGCATTCCAATTCAATTATAAATGTTAAAATGCAAATTACATGATCAAGGGCATTGGGAATCAAACGTCAAACGTTAAATTAAAAGTTTCTACAGTAATCCAATTACTAACAACTAACTTCAGAGCCAATTTAGATTTATTTGTTTTCAAAACAAAGAAGACGATTTACCAACAAGCAAATTGAACATTGAAGAATGGAGCATACTAAGCGACATCCAAATTTAAATATTCCTTAACGCATTAATAGAGAAGATATTTGGGTCGATATCGATATATTGTAAAAATACCCATCAAAGAAATAATTCTGGAGTTGGATCAATCCAAATCAATAGCTGCCAAAAGATTTTATTTTTTGGATAATAAACTCTTGAAAAGTTGAATCTTGAAAGATCAATATCGCGATTAAGCGAGAATATATCCAATTGGGTCAAATGAGACCATATTTAGACCCAAATGTTGAAGGAATTCAAAATTTTATGCCACATTACGCCGTTTTGAAAATCGGAATCACTACAACCAAACGGCGCGTTCTGTTCAACGCATCGACTCCAACAAGCATCGATTTGCCAAGATCTATTGACAGGTGCTTGTTGTTGAAAGCGACCAACAAATCTTCTGGAGGGATACTTCAAATTAATCAATTTTAGCATTTTCATGAAATACGGTTATCTATGGCACTGCATGTGCACCGTTTTTAGTAACACGAGTTCACCAATAACTCACTAATGGATTAGCAAACTAGATTTCCAATTGCAGCCAAAATCTTAAAAAATGATTTCAACGTAGACGATGCCTTTTCTGGGAATGATCAATTACCAATCGCGATTGAATTACAACGGGAATTGATCAAAATGCCGAATAGAGGGGGCTTTCATCTACATAAATGGTGTGCTAAAATAACTAAGCTATTAGAAAGCATTTTGTTGAATGATCGTAATCAAGAAGCAACTATTTCTTAAGATAGTACAGGGAAGACGTTGGCGGTTTGGAACCCTAAATCCTTTGTATACTTTGTATTTTCAGTCGACAAAAGAACGAAAAGTGACAAAGCAAACAATGAAATTTGTCCGATATCGCAAGATTCTTCTATCTATTAGGGCTTACTGGCCCTATAATCTTGATAGATAAAGTCTCATCTTAACAATTGTGGCAAGTAAATATGGAAAGAGATTAGCTGTTGCCCAAAAAGTACGAAATTGAGTGGCTGGAGTTTCGTAACCAATTTAAAGTGATGCCAAATTTGGTAGTTCGTTATACCATTTAAGAAGTGTAAATCGGTACAACTACATGGGTTCAACTACATGATTCCTCTCAAACAAGCTATAGTGGAATAGGATCTGTATAAGAAATTCAAATAAATCATTTTAAATCAAGACAAAACACCAGATTGTGCTACCAAGAAATTAGTCATAACCGAATTTGTCACCGAATTAGTCGTTCAATATCTTCATAAGAAACATGGCCATGTTTGTCAACAAGCGCTATTGTTAATTGTATGAAAATCCTAATGGTCCATAAGACACAAATGACATAAAGAAAATAAGCAGAAAATAAGTACCACTTCTGGCATTCAGTTCGAGTATTTTGTTTCACCAGTATATTACAAGTTATTTGAAGTGGGGTAGTTTTTGTTGCTGCACCCTGTAAAGTATTCTTCTATGTTCTGCTAAAATACACATTTTTATTGTTTAGTGTACACATAAGACATAATATTATGTCATACTTATATAAAACTGTACAACAAATAAATGAAAATGGAAAAAAATGGAAATACAATATACTCGTGTACATGTGTGTGTTTTTCTATATTGTTAAGTTGTGGAAAAATTATAATCTATTTTCATTTCATTTATTAAAGTTGACAGTTTTAAGTGATTATCCTTAAACATTACTAACTATATACTTGTATATCATATATACATATACTTATATAGTGCCATAATTTTTTATTTTGATGAATTATAAGTTTTAGCACTCCGCACAGTGAACAAAAAGCTCGAAATGTTATATATTTTTATACGTACTCAACAGGTGTAACTGTTTACATTAATTAAAAGTTAATTTGTCGCTTTGACAATATAATCAATTAAATTTAATATTGAAAGGTGTAGTATAAATTAATTTTGTTACAATTTTATGTTGATGACAAATAATTTTTAATTATCATAAATTTTAATTAAAATTTAGATTTTGGTTAAAGTTTTGTTATTGATTACGTATAGTGGGTGAACATTTTTAAGGCAAACATTAAAAGAGAAACTCTTATTTCAATTTTAGCTTTTGATTTCATACAGCTTTGGAAGTTCAAAATTTAACAATCGTATTAATATTGATTTCGAGAGCTTTTGATTAAAATATTATTCATCAAAATTGGACCATTATTAAGTGTTTTCAGTTTATGCGAATTCATAATTTATCAAAATCAGGCAAGGGGTTAGACCCGTTGTACATTTCAGCTAAGCTAAGCGGTAAAAATATTTCAGCATAGCTCGCTTAGTTCATTACGTTGCACATTTCAACTATAACAGCGCTCACACATACATGAATGCAATTGACGCACATTTAATATTAAAAATAAAATTCGATTGTTTTTTATTATAGGAGGCGTTGATTTAATATAAAAAATTTCAATTTACGTATAACCGATATCGCTCGAAACAAAAAATATATCTCGCATAGATCAAGTGTGCAACGATCCATTTAAATACGTAATTAATATACAACCTAATAACGATAACATATTTCACATTGCTTAGCTTAGCTTAGCTGAAATGTACAACGAGCCGACTTCTAGAAATATATACATATCGTATTAGGCAAAAGGCCTACTTTATATTGGTTAAAATAAGAATTTTGAGTGAAAAATAACTCGCTATCCCAGAGTTTTGAAGGTTTGCTTTGTTGCCTTGACTGTGTTAGCTCTTTCTATTGCAATTTATTTTTCTATGGTAAAACCTCTGTCAGTTGCGGCATTGAGTTACATTGTTTTTGCTTCCAATTGTCATTATATTGTTATTTCTCTTTCTTAAATTTTTTATGATCAAACCAAAAAATATAAAATGTCATAAACTACAGCAAATTAGGAATTATAAATAACCGTCATCTGTTGTAATTGCAATTCTTTAGGATGTTAAAATACTTTAAGGTGAAAGTACGTATGCGGATATAAAATATAAAAAATATCCACATAGTAACCAATCAAATCAACACATATAAATCATGAAACTAGCGTCACCAATTAAATCACTCGTTTACGGACAAAATTTCCGAATTCTATTTAAAAACAAATTTAAAACAATTTTATCTCCATTTTTACTTTGTTTTTATTTTGCTACGCATTATTATATCCGCAAACGTGTGATTTTATTGGTGAAGCTAGTCATATGGATTATATGTGTTGATTTGATTGATTACTATGATATTTTTTATATTTTATATCTGCATACGTACTTTCGCCTTTATAATGCATTATAAAACAAGTACTGTAAAGCGAGAACGTATTCATTTTAGCGGAGAAAAAACTCGCTATTCTCGAAATGTATTAAAGCAAAACATGTACCATATTAAAGTTTTGTAAATGCCATTACGTACTTCACTGTGTTTTGTTTACATAAGACAGTTAACTATAAATTTTATTTTATTTATTTCTTAAAAGTAGATATTCTTAGGGCTTTATAGAAGATTTGGTTGCAAACAGTTTTATATAAAAATAAAACTCGCTAGTATAGTGAATTTTTTCCTTTGAAGGTTTGTACATAATTACTTAAAGATAAAACGAGTTGAAATTTGAAAAGGAATTTTCTTATCTGCAAAATTTATATCCAAAGCGTAAATTAGGCGTTAAACCGAACTAACAAAGTTCCCATTTTGGCAAAATAATTTGAAATTATTTTATGATATATAGCCAGACAAAAGGATGTTGTCTACATATGTATAATATGCTCGCCTATACATAGATTTCATTATGTTGTTATCTTGTTTAGTGAAAATGAAATCCGGATTTTAATGATTTGAAATTTAACTTTTTATCTGTACATATACTGTTACCAGATTTTATTGATTTTTGTACTAAACACACACACACACACTCACTTTTATTTTTTGTATGTTTGGTGAAGTGATAGATAATTGCTGGTAATCCTTTCGTTTTAGACTGATTGATTGATGTTTCATTTAATCGAAAAAAAAAACAGAAAATTATTTTCAAAATCGGAAAAGTATACGGGCCCAACAATAATAAATATAATTGATGACTGACTACGTCATTTTTATAAAGATATACATTTGATTAGACTTTATGGCAACCGTAATTGCTAAAAAAGAGGCTACAATGGAATGATCAATGCCATTTGAATATAAAAACTCGATGGTCAAAAAGTGATGGCTATATGATTAAAAGCTATAACTAACTTTATTATGGAGATGATTTTGACAATTTTGGGGTTCGATTTCTGGTAGGACCTCAGGTAAATGAGGTTGTTTTATTTATGAAACAAGTTTTATTTTTAACAAAGTTTTATTTTCTGTCCCTGAATGTGTTTAGAAATAAAGATGCAATTATACGAAGATGAGGTGGCAAAAAAGCGTGGTATGGCCAAAGAACCTAAAGTTAGATGATTAGCAAATCAAGCCAAAGAGTCGCTTACCAAAATTCGTACAAGAAATGATGAGCACAATCTACGTTGTACCTCTCAATTAACACCAGATCAATTGCAAATGCATCAAACATAGGCCTTTGAAAATACAGCGTCATCACTTCGAATGCAACCGCATAGCGAGAGAACGACAAAACCATAAGTAAATTGCAATGATGTAATTAATTACGATTAATCCTTAATCGAAGCTCACAGTTGCGTGTCCTTCACCATTATTTGGCAGTTATGCGGATCACACAACTTCCTTGACCAGAGACCTATACTGATAAACAATTTACAAGTTGCTGTAATAAAGGACAAATTAACTACAATATACTCAGCTTTACGTACTGAACAGACTTGAGTGTAAAAACGTCAGGCAGGAACATGCGGTTAACGTTCAATTCCAACAGAATATCTTGGACAAGATCCAACGACGTGGCAATGGTGTTTGTTAACATGATGGCGAACTATCATCCGCATTCAAAAATTTGCATATTTTAAGCCCTAACATGGATCCAATGTCGAATGCTATTTTTAATTACAGCTGAACAATATCAAAACCTAATTGCAGATTATCTTGTCGTCCAGCTTCGAAGGTTTGCCCAGAAATATGCGAGAGCGTTGTCGTGATGCTTTGTCAGTTTTCTGGAAGTAGGAAACTCCAGAGCTCTCTACTACGTTTAATGCTAATTCAATATAGTCCGAAATAATCGGTAATTTTGGACATGGTGCACAAACATCAGATTGGGCCGATTTAAAAAACTTGTTTTCAAGATTAAACTAACTCTGTCATCGCCGATGTCATCAAACACGACATATTGGGACAACCTATAGCTTATGTCTATATCATCGAGTTTAAAAAACGAGATCTACCTCACGCATACATACTGGTCATATTATGAGAAGAGGACAAATATACAACAGTTTAGCGAATTAATCAGTTTGTTTAAACCAATAATCTATGAAGGTAAGCGTATTTAGATTCCGAAATAAATGGTAGCAAATCAAGATAGCGACGATCTTATAAAAACCACCTTCGGAAAAGTGCAACATTTGCAGAGACAGAGTCGATCGTAACGACTCATTGTCACCCCGACTAATGTCCACATATACTTGAAATTAAACGAGAATTTGCTTTTAACCTGGTTATCCAATAATTTATTATAGTGCTGACTCTGTAGTAAGCGAGAATCGCAATAACTCATTCAATTTCCCGATTGTATTTCCGAATTACCCAATTCTTTCAGGAATGCCTCATCATGTTCTGGCATTGAAAAAAGGCGTGATGCTTATGTTTTTAAGAAATACCAACCCGAAAAAGGATTATGTAACATAACGGTTAATAGTGGAAACGCTTGCCCGTAATTTCATTAGTGCTAATTTTATTAAATACATCGGAAAGTAATCATGACAATCTGGTTCTGATTCCTCGAAATGATTTGGCTCCAAGCAACACAACCTGAATTTTTACGTTAAATCGACGCCAATTCCCTATTATACTCGTAAATGCCATTACGATAAACCCGCAGCCAGATGATTGCAAATATGCGACGAATGGGAACAGATGTAGATCACAACACAGCAGATAATTTTTTTTTCTAAGCTTAGACAAACTGCGAACAAAGTGCCACCATGTAAAAAAAGCGGCCAAATTGGGAACCAAGGTTCGGGACTTTTCTTACTTAAATAATTCTATCAATTGGGAATATAAATAACTACCCCAAAATGTTATTCAATTAAAAGTTTCTTTTTAAACGTGATAAAGTTTTTAAACTCAGAACTAAGGCTAGCATGTTCAGAAAAACGATTGAAATTTGTCCTTGTTTGCATGGAGACTACTCATTAAGTATAAGGTATTACTTCATTCTAAATATATCATTGCGTAGGTTTATCTTTAATCTCGATGCATCATTCTTTGTATTTGCACATTGTGATCAACAGGAGGCCACCAATTTTGGTGTCAAAATTTGCGTAAAGAACAGTGCGATTTAATTAAATAAAAATTAAAATAATGAATATCCACATTAAATATAATTAAGAAAACCACATAAATTTCAAATTATACAGTCTAAATGTCTCTCTAATTGCCTAATTATTGCAATTATTTGTTTTCAAATTAAAGTTGGTATTACAGAAATGCATACATTGAGGCGAATTACATAAAAATATGTGTGAAATGAAATATAAAGTAGTACATATTAAGAGTAATAGATGTCAGACTACATCTTCAGTGTAGTTTCACTGAAATACAAGAATCGTTCTCTATGCCGCTGTTTATGACTATGACAGAACAGTAGACAATTAAAAAATTTCAAAAAAAAAAAAAAAAAAAAAGCGTTCGATTCGATGCCATTTGTATTTATTTGAAATTAAAAATAATAATAAAATAAATAAAAATTAAGTACAAATAATAAATAATAAAGGTAAAGATAATAAAATTAGCACTAAACAATTAAGTTAAATACCAAACAGTGTCTGTTAATAATTAATTAACTTATTATATAGCATCATGGAATGAGATTACAGTGGGGGTAACATAAACCATGAAGAGATTACAACAAAAATAAAAAACAACAAGATAGATTTGTAAAACTCAAATTGTTTATTTCGAAATAAGGATCTCAATCAGAGGCGTATCGCCCAAGTACATCTTCATCCACATCAACATCAGTAGTTCAGTCAACCACTGTGGTGGCAACAAACATTAACGAAGCTTGGCAGCGTAAATGGAAACGAAGCAACGAGCGATTTAATATAATATTTGCTGAAAACGAATACGGGTTCGAGTGTTCCATTTGCGATCGATTGTGGTTTCGTAAGAATTTAAGTAAAGTCACTGTGAAACATGTAGATACCACTATAAACTGGCATGTAGCAAACAACAAGCCATTATCTACGGATGAAATAGCAGCCATGCGCATGCTGTATGTTGTGTGTTCAAATTGCAAACGGTCACTGTCCAGCAACAAAATGCCTAGTATGGCAAAATTAAACGGCTTCGTATACCCAGACCGACCACCCGGGCTGCCGGGATTGGATCCAGTTAGTGAGCGCTTATTATTCCACGTTTGCCGTTCACGCAACTGCGCCGCTTGAGGTATGGTTTCGCATACGGAATCGTGGGCCAAGTAATAAACGTTCCGGTATGTATCAGCCATGGTGGGCTGCTTATCTAGGCAGTTGAATGAAGACCTGGCGATAAATGTAAATATCAAGCACAACTTAGCGCACAAGTCAATATATCTAAGCGGCTACGTGAATAAGAGGACAATTACAGCGTGGCTTACGGCACTTCAAAACTCGACTCTATATCGTCTTACAACATCAGAGTAGATTACAATCGACTAAACTCACTAGCACCGGGCGATGGTTCACGAATTAAGTAACAAGAAGAACAAGAACCTATAAATATCGAAGAGGTGCACTCAGACGCGGTACCAGAGTCAGAGGTGTTGGCGTTTAGGCAGCATACACTGGTATGGAACGAGGACGACTGCTTGGATATAGCACCTGGCCACCGAGCCGTACCGTTGTATATCATCTACGACAAACACGGCGAGCAACGCCGATGCAACTTGAACATCTCGGTTACACCTTACATGATGACAAAATTTTAGTGTTTAAAATATAATTCAGATGGCTTTTAGTTTAAATTGCAAAAATGTCGCTCTATATACAAATCGCGAATGTCAAATTTCTATTTGCACTATAAACTTCCAATTTCACCCGCCAGATCTACGACCTGTTCTGAATAGGCGGTTTTGTACGAATATTCGTCAAACATTTGAAAATTACATTTGTTATTTATTTGCAATCATCTAGCTGCGACTTAAACAAATTACAAATATGGTAAAAGCCTGCTATTTATTATTTGACGATTTTCATAATAAAAAAAAAACATTTTGTTAACAAAGCAACTCCAAGCCTACTATGACTGACACAAATCAAATAAATTTCTTTCAAATCTTTTTTATTCAAAATATTTCCATTTTAAACTGTGTAGAAAATAAAACAATATCTGTGGGATCGGTTGTTTTTGTTGGTTGTCAGAATGCTGAGCAAAAAAATTTTGTTTGGCAGAAATTGCATAAAATGAGAACACTGATGATACTTATGAATTGATTTTAGTTCTTAACCGACATTACATGATAACTAATAACAAATGTGTTGCAAACCGATTATTAAATGACACTGTAGGACTATTGTATCATGTGGGGATGTCAAATCTGAGTGCACGCCTCAATTTGACGACGATGCTGGGCCAATCACTCCTCAGACATCATCTATACCACTTAATAAGAAAAAAATTATTCTAGCGAAACGAAAACATTTTCCATTTATTTGTGGTTTGGCAATGACTATTCACAAATCACAGGGAGGTACTTTTATGATACTATTGTTTTCGAATACTACAGCAAACTAGGTAGCAAGAAAATGGATAATATGAAAAATATTAAGTGGATACTTCAATATTAAATTTGCGTAAGATAAAAATCTAGCATTACTTGAATTTTTGAATAAAGCGATGTTACATAACGCAGAAAGTTAAATAAATGAATATTCCTGGAAGAACTAGAACACCTAAGTTGATAATGCGGTAAATGCCAACATTGGCTTTGAAGGCTGGCTTTTATTTTCATGGTATGAATACATATATAATACGTTGACATTTTATGTATACAAATGTGGCAGTGTGCAAAGAACCAAAAATAACTTACGTGGTTTTATTTCCGGTTAAGTCATCAAATTTGAGAAACCTACAAGGAAACCACGAAAATACGTAAAACACGCAAAAATAAAATACGAACACGATACATACGCATATATATGACGAAAAACTGATAACGAAATTTATTTTTAAAAGTCACGATAACTTTTGGGGAAAATTTGTAGCTTTTTTATGTGAATTTTTTTTTATTTTTTATGTGTGTAAAGTGAAACCTTTAAAAAGTTAAAGTTAAAGTATTGACTTTAACAAAGCGAGTATAGTGTGCATGATGGTAATAATGATAAAAAATAATATTACTATTGATTAGCTCAAATGTGATGATATTTATTTAGACTGAAATAACTTTTTAACCAAAATCTGAAATCCAAAAAAAATAAAGAAATGTACATAGAACAAAACTCATGAAAAGAATCTAAGAACTAAAAAGAAATTGTTGGCAATAAAAATTGAATGGATAGATAACGATGGAAGAATAATAAGATATTGCTTATCATATCATTGTCTTTTTGCCAATCATCCAGTTTTTTGTTGCTTTTCTTAGGAAATCGATTACTTTCATGATTCTTTTCTTTAAAATTGTTAGTTTTATTCTTCTTGTCTATATGTAATATGTATAGTGGAGAGATACATACTGTTTAACTTACTCTAGATTTATACAGCAGCATCCTTTTGTTCTTGACTTGTTATTTTTTTTTGTTTCCTTACAAAATTGTTATATTTTTGTTGATTCATGAAATCATTCAAGTTCGACGAAGAAATTGTCTAACAATAATAATAATAATATCGTTCTGTTTTAAGATTTTAGTTTTTGTATGTGTATGCGTGTGAGTGTGCAGAAAGATATAATTTAACCCTTTATTGAGAAACTCGATTATCTTTCAGCACCTAGTTTTTTGCCTAACGATTAATTATGAAATTTGTTCAAGCAACATAACTCCAAATAGCAAGTATACCATACTACTAAAATTCATTGTACCTCGACTTCTAAACTACAAAATAACGAATTTACGATTTTAGTAATGTCTTCAACAAAACTAATATTCTTTTATAAGCAACCATTAATATTCAACCAATCATGGTTCTATACAAAAATTACCTTCATAAATTTTATTTTCAATTACTCTTGCATGCTACCATACATTAAGCTGATAAATTAATTATAATTGCATTCGGTAACAGCGGAGGTGAAAAATAACAAATATCCTAAAAAAATAAAAATAAAATCTCGGATAATTATAGCGCCGAAAAGACGAGATAAGAGGTGAACATTTTCACACAATACCCTATACATTTTTACAGTATGCACTGGAAAACAATCAACAAACAATGTCTCGAACTACGGTTTTGAATGGGGGTTTTGATAGAAATGTGGAAATCAGGGAAGATACGAGTATTTTAAAAATTCGATTTTTAGCATAAGCCATTCTATCCCACTTACCACTCGCAACTTTTGGTCGATTCCTGGATGATATACTTCTACCACTTGGTCAATTTGGATTTCCTCCAGTTTTAAAATAGAGATATAATGTTTTCACATTTGTTTTCGATTGTCTTCCGGCAGTTTCTTATAACTTAAGTTATACCAGAGATCCATAGGGGTTGCCTGATGATTTTGGCTTTTATGAAAATTGGAGATAGCCACCGTTTTGACGACTCAGATAACATTTTTCGTTTGGTAATATTTCCATTTTTGTTATTAAATTAATACAAATTTTTCAATGATTCTGATACATCTTTAATCTGAAAGGCTCGAAGGCTCTCGAGCCTCGATCGGCACATTCTACGAGTTGGGAATGATTGGAAGCCCGTTTTCTCAGGTTAAACCATCCGGATCGTGGTAATTTAATCATTTGGGTTGTGCTGTCTCAGTTTCTTCTATGTTGTTGCTTCCTGATAATAAATCATCTACATAGAAATCACTCCTAATTGTTTTTGCAGTTATTGAGTAATTTTTTCCTCATTATCTCCAGCTGTTGTAATGTTTTGATTGTCAGATATGGTGCAGACGTTGCTGGTACGATTTTATCATTTAGTCGGAGGAAGATAGGAATATAAGAATATAGGAATATAGGAAGATAGGAAGATAGGAAGATAGGAAGATAGGAAGATAGGAAGATAAGAAGATAGGAAGATAGGAAGATAGGAAGATAAGAAGATAGGAAGATGGGAAGATAGGAAGATAGGAAGATAGGAAGATAGGAAGATAGGAAGGTAGGATGATAGGAAGATAGGAAAACAGGAAGATAGGAAGATAGGAAGATAAGAAGATACAAAGATAGGAGTTAAGGCCTCATGAATGTGGTACTGGTTTGATTTCTTCTGTTATTGGTCTGTTTTTCTATAGCTTTAAAACTATTTGCGGTATTTGTGGATATCAATGAAGCTTGATATTAATTAGGTGAGTTTGAAGAAACAAATTGCTTTATGTAGAAGAAGCCATACCTTGACATTGTCTTTTATTACATCAAAAATTGTCACAGCACAGCTAAAGTAAAAAAAATCTCAAATCATAACAAGAAAAATAAAACCTCGAACAATGCTTCTAGTATTGAACATCAGAAGCTATTGAATGAAAGAGTCTATGCTACCTTGTATTTTCTCTACTGTAAAGGAATTTACATCCGATCCTTTTCAAATATTGGAACCACGAGTTGTACTTGATTCAAGCTGATATCATTGCTTGTCTTAGCGTCCAATACAACTCTGAGTTTTATAGTAGTGCTGGTTGTCCTAATCTCATTTGCACTAATTTTCTACTGTCAAAATGTTGGTTAGGTAGAAGCCGTGCCGTATTTTTCAACACCAACACTATTGTTAGCATCTACAAAAAGAGAGATCGTCTCACTATCTCTGCATTAACGCTGGAAATTTTATAGCATTTTTGCTTTCCAGTGAAACAAAAAGGCACATAAAATTCAAGGACCTGTGACATTTGCTCGCTCAGACAAAAGATATTCATTTGGTCGTAAGATTGTCACAATTATCAATTAGAAACTTAACAGTCTTATCAAACTGGTTGAAGCAGTTTATTTTTCTCAAGACCGATGATAGCACTAACAACTTATGATAATTGTTAACGTAGAAATTTCAACACCAAGGCGTTTTCTCATTGGTCGTCCATTTCTTGGTAACCCATAACCAACGGCAGTTTTGAGCTAAATGGTCCAAAGAATACTTGTAAAAAATTATTACAGTATCGTTTTCAGTGCAATCAGCCAACTACCAATATTCCAGAAGCAGTCATTATTAAGGATGACGATCTTCCACTATTAAAATGAAAGTTTGAAAGAAAAATTATTGAACATCCTAGACCTGAGGAATTAGTTTGAGTTGTGTCAGTTAAAATCGCATGCCAGCAATTACGAGCTTTTGTCCAATAAAAATTGATCTACTGATCAAGGCGGGGTAGAATATGAATATGGGGTTTTCTATCTTTTCAATGTATCAGAGCATAGATCTATTTTTTCAATGTATCGTAGCGTAGATCTATGATATTTTTGTAACTTTCAAATTGGAAGATGAATGCACAATACATTTGAAACTACTCTTTGAGAGACTAGTAGATTAAGATATTAGCATTAAATCTTTAAAAGGCGGTTTTTGGCACCAATGCTCTTATCTATTTAAGTAACAAAATAACATTTCAGGGAATATTTTCTTCCGAAGAGATAGTTGTCATTAAATCACTAAAGAAACTGCAAGAAACTTAACTTGATATTTGCGAAGATGATTTTACAATAACAATCTGCGCAATTGTTCATACAACACTTTGGATACTTTTGGTACATATAGATGACGCGATGTTAATTATTACTATACTGAGGCATCAAATTTATCCCCGTTGGAGCTTTCCCAGACCATCGGAAAAATGTATGTCGAGATTTTTAATAATTTAATCATATGATCATATGATTTCGCGCTTAAACATCGATATTTAGTAGAGTGTTGACAGTTTTTCAATTACACCGATCACCAACCTTTTGCAATAAAAACAGAAAGAAGACCACGGCAAGCTCGTCATTTGATTTTTAATTTTTAGTTTACAACGAACAGTCAGATTGTTGTCAAAAATAACGTTGTCACATACAGTTTGTCACGCTTAAGCGAAAACAAAGCAGCCACCGTCAAAAAAACACTTGATCTTAAAACCATTTTGAAACTATAGAAGTCTGGAGTTAACACAAGTCCTTACTTACTTAAGCCTTTCTCATTTTCAGTCTGGGGTCATCTCCTCAAATTAATTTGATCAATTTCTATCAAAATTTGGGGTACCTGTACCTGGATAACAACAGATCAAGTAAGCCAATTCGAGTAAAAGCTGTTCATAGAATTAACTGAAAGCATATTTTAAAGCATATAATGACATTAAATTTTGCCTGGCAGAGTTAATTTATGATCAACCCCTAGAATTACCAATTTCCATAATTGCCACCAATCAGCAACCGAAAGACTGTCAAAGGAAGTGGTTTTTATATAGTATATCTATATGTTCGGCTTAATGTAATCCCGGGGTAATAGTCCAATCAATGGTTTTAAGGAGCATACTTTATACTGTATAACCATAGTATATATATGGCTGAATAATTTAATAATTTTTTTTGTACATTTTACGATTTCCTTGAAAGATTTATATTCATTTGAATGATAATTATGCATAAAGTACCTGAAATTTGTTAAATTATATAATAAGATTAAGGGCAAACATATACCAAGATAATTTATTGAAATCGATCCGAATATACAGACATAAAAATGATAAATTAAATTAATTAATTTAATGATTTTTTATTGAATTATAATCCAATTAATAATAAATATTATATATATATATATATATATATATATATATATATATATATATATATATATATATATATTTATAAATATGTAATAATAATAATTGCAATTCATTAGTTAAATTATTATATTAAATAATAAAAATTATCTCAATCTGTATGTATGTATGTATATATGTTGTGTATATCAATACTATATGTATGAGAAAGCAAAGAAAATATATTTTCACATATTTTCTAATGTATTCTAATACCGTTGTGGTATGGGCTGATATAAAGAACATTTTCACCTTCCTCAACTAAATTCTCTTCATTAAAATGTTAAAGAAAATATTTTTTTTTTTTTTTTTTTTTTTTTTTTTTTTTTTTTTTTTTTTTTATAATAATATTGATTGTTATTATTTTTGTATACAGTACGATTAAAATGTAGTTACATAAAGTAATTTAAATAATTTATGTACTAATAAAATATTTGATATTGATTTGTTACATATATAACATACATAGATACATATTATTTTACATAAGAGATATACTCAACATGCCCATGGTAGTAAAGTAACATAAAGTCAGTAAATGTAATTATGTAAATTTTATTAGTTTTAGGTTTGAAAGTTGCACATGGTTGTTAGCTATGTACATCAGGGTGTCTATGGTCAACCTTCAAAATTAAAATAATTCAAAGTCTGAAGTAAAAATAAACAAGATAATTTTGTTTTATTTTGTTTTTAATTATAGCAGATTTAACTAGCCGGGCGACGTTTATAGTTACCATAGGTACCACCTTTGATTTAGCGCAAACTAAATTGAGAAAAATTATGCGACGGTTGTACAAGCTCCTCGCTCTGCATCCTGGGTAACGCCAAAAGTATAACCATTGATCGGCAGGGTAGGCCCTGATTGGTTAATTTTAAACAGAATAACCTAGGCGTTGTAACTGGAAATGATCAGTGCACGACTGAATGCATGGGCAAATTTACTTTTGTCATCAGTATATGGGTGTGAAATCCAGAATAAAATAATCCATCATGGAGAAAATAGATAAGGAGAAAACGTACGGTGCAGGGAACGGATATCCAGTGCCGGCGACTAGATCGAGTGTGCAAGCGGGCTCTAAGTCGTCGTTATCCAATGACCGCAAAGTTTCAGCAGTGGTGTACTTGGCAGCTGAAACTGATAATACAGCAAGCACTGCTACTGCTGTGGCAAACTTGGCTGCAGTAACAGTAAATTTTACAAGGGAAACCGAGAACCTATTTCTGAGGGGTAACAAAATTGTAGATCTCCAACAATTAAAAAAGCTAATTCAATAGGAGATATTAGAAATAATAATCCATATTCATTAAGAGAAAAGAACGAAGATAAAACTACTTCAAACATAGAGAGTGAAAACCACCGGAATCTCTATGCAAATCTGAAGACTCTAGAAAAAATGGTGACAAAGTTGAATAACGAAGTTATTTTATTAAAAAAAGAAAATAAAGACCTAAAACGCTGGTCACCACACAGATGAAGAAGAACTCGAGCGAGAAATTCATCCGAATAAGAAATCTGAAAGTGATTCTCAGTGGACACTCGTGACAAAAAACCAAAAACAAGATTAACAATAAATATGGAAGTTACTGACGAAGACGAGCCACCAAGAGAAACTGCTTGGGCATTGAAATAAAGCAAGCCCATACAGAAAAGAAGAGCAGAATTATCGCCAAAATGAATTGGACAAGCAGCACCCAATACGAATAATGATAAAACTCAACAGAAAGAAAACCAAAAGCAACCAGAAAATATTGAGCAAGTAACCCGGACATCTGTATCGGGTAATGCAACTACTCAGAGCAATACAAATCCTAAACAAGAGAAAATAATTCAGCCACCACCTATTAATATAGTTGGTGCAAAGACTACCCTACTATCAATGCCTTGATGAAAAATATCACGGATAAAGATTACAAGTTAGTAGCATTAAACAACGATGTCTGGAAGGTAAATGTACCAGACTCAGAAACATGCCGTACACTTACCATGAAACTTAACGCTGGCATGTTTCAGTGGTATACTTATGAAGATAAGCAAGCTAGACCAATTAAGATTATGGCTAGAGGGCTACACCATACCTGTGAAAGCAATGATATAATAGCTGAGTTACAGAATAAAGGTTTAGGTATTCAGGTTGCTGTCAATATGATAAAAAAAGCGGTAGAGTACTACTGCTTTTTATGCTTACGTTTGGCAATAAAGAAAACATCCAAAAGATATATAATATTCGGGCAATTCAAAACATGAAAGTTAGAATAGAGCCAATGAGGAAGAATACTTCAAAGATAGTCCAATGCAGAAAATGTCAAAGTTAAAATCATTCCCAGAAATATTGCAGGCGTGACGCAAGATGTGTCAAATGTGCTGGTAAGCATCTTATGAGCATGTGTACATTAGACAGAAACACTACAGCAAAATGCTAAAATTGTAAAGGACAACACCCCGCAAATTATCGTGGTTGTGAAGTAGCTAAAGATTTGCAAAAAATTAGAAACTGTGCAAGAAATTCAAAGAAACCCTGGTACAACAAACCAACCCAATAATAAGGGATTATACAATCTGCGAGGTAACGCATCATATGCAGAAGTTGCTAAAAATCAAGAATCAACCACAAAAGTAAATAATACTGGCCAAGTTCAAATAGATTTCATCAAAACCATAGAAGCTTTAAGTAAAAAACTTGACGAGCAAGCTGAAATAAATAAACTAAGTAATATGGAATGCAAATGGGCTAATCCATCATATTCCTGAGGTAGAAATATTTCTAAACATGCAAAAAATCTTGCAAAATACCTGGGTACAGTTTCTACCATGCTATTCATCAAGCAGAAAGGGCAACAGGGGCTCTGCCATTTTCATTAAAAATAATATAAAACACCATGAAGAAATGAAGGTTGAAACTGAGTCCATGTAAGTGACAACAATCACAATTCAAACTAAGAACAAAGATGTAAGTATCTCGGCTAAATACTGTCCACCACGCTATAACTTAAAAAAAGAAGAATACGAAGAACTTTTTCACTCTTTGAGACGACTTTTCATTATTGGTGGTGGCTTCAACGAAAAAAACACATTTTGGGGCTCCAGAATTACAACGCCAAAAGGAAGAGAACTGTTTAAAGCAGCAAACAAATTAAAATGCGACTTTCAAGCTGGTGGCGCACCTATTTACTGGCCAACAGATCTAAACAAAACTCCTGATCTTATAGATGTAACAAAAGGAATATCTGACAACTACATATACGAATTGAAAATAATGATGACCTTACATCAGATCACTCTCCTGTTATCATGACATTAAGCGAAACTATTGTTCAAAAAGAAATATCACCAAGATTTTACAACAGGAATCCCAATGGGAACCTTTTTTGTGAATTGTTAAATAAAAATATCAAACTGCCAGTGCCAATAAGAAGATCTATGCACGTTGAGCAAGAAATTGACAGACTAATTGAAAATATACAGCATGCGGCGTGGCAAAGCACTCCACTCGAACCTGCAAATAACATTAGAGGTACAAATTATCCACTCGAAGTAAGAGAACTAGTGGCTAAAAAAACGTAAAGCACGTAAGTTCTGGCAAATAAATCGAAATGCAGCTAATAAAACCGAGCTTAGTCATAAAAAGTCATTTAGACCAATATCTCTACTTTCTACTATATCGAATATATTTGAAAAACTACTTCTGAAGAGACTAAAGGCTATAATAGAGGATAATGATCTTATACCTGCTTATCAGTTTGGATTCAGAGAAAAACATTCGACCGTAGAGCAAGTTCACAGAATCACATATTATAGAACGCTATTATAGAACGTACTATAGAAACGAAAAAGATATATTCAAGCTTGTTCTTGGATGTAGCACAATAATTTGATCGTGTATGGCACTAAGGATTAGAGTAGAAGTTACATCAAGATCTTCCAAAACAATATTATGAAATCCCAAAATTTTACATAACCGACAAGCATTTCCGTGTAAAATATGAAGATGAATATTTGGATCTAAAGAAAATTTCAGCAGGAGTGCCGCAAGGAATCGTTTTAGGCCCTATCTGGTACCTCCTGTACACACAAGATATACCACTAATGAAAGAAACAATCATAGCTACATTTGCTGACGACACAGCAATTTTGGCAGGTAGGAGTAATGTAACGTAAGCTACAGAAAAGTTACAAACATCGATGCAAACATAGCAAAATATCTAGGGATGACACTAGATGCAAAACTTTAATGGAAAGAACATGTCAAAAAGAAAAAGATCGAATCTTGTGGAAACCTGTGTGGATTTACGGAGTACAGTTTTGCGGCTGTACTAAGAAAACGAACGTTAAGATAATTCAGACGTTCCAAAATGAAGTTCTTCAGAGTATTGTAAATGCCCCGTGGTACATTCGAAATGAAGACCTGTACCGTGACTTAAAGATGGAAGAAATCAATGAAGTAATTGCAGTTTATGCTACCACCTCGTATGCTGGACTGTCCGATATCGATATGACGCCTACAAAGAACCAAACCAATGGATCTAGTGATTGCAAACTAAAATAATAATATATTATAGCAAATACTTATCTAAATAAATAATTATATTTATCTTTGGGACTAGCCATTGGGCTTTATCCCAACAAATGTGAATTAAATTAAGATAGAAAAATTGCTAGATGACTTATATAATAAGTCAGTTGTAATAATAATAAATAAAAAAATCAACAAAAAAAAAAAATCATGGAGGCATCGTAAACTTATGAGAGCTATCTTAGGATGTAAATTTCAGAGATGTCATTTGTGCGTAAAAGTCAACCAATTGTGATATAAAGCCAAATTATTTTGGCCAAAGAAATAACTGGACAGACAAATCCCACTGGAAATACTTGCCATTCCCGAAAAAACTAACTACTCTTTTAGGTTGATCCTTTCGGCTGATACGTATAACGGAAACTGTCTTAATCAGGTAGCCAAATTAATCCCAAAGCATTTATAACATCCTTCGCTGACAACACTCAGTTGACTCAGTTGCAACTATTGTGAGTGAACAATAAAGTGCAGCGCTATTAATTTATTTTGAGTTTTTGAATTCAACGGGCCACTAATTATCCAGCCTAGTTTTGCTTCTTACAAGATTTCTAACTAGTTTTCACTCAGCTTAATGGCCAGATAAAACAAGAGATAATGCCAAAAGAGCCCGGATCCAATCAAGAAATCAATTTTTTGACTTTAAAAAAAGTAAGGATCCGTCAGTGATATTCGAGGGAATTACTAAACTGGTTGTTGACAATGAGATTGCTGGATATACTCATGAAGGTTTTCGGCAAAATATCTGCACAAATTTCGAATTTTTTTTTTCTGTCAAAATGAAAAGATATTGTTAGAAAACAGGTTGTCTTTGAGGTCGTTGAGATAGCACCAATTCCAACAATTACGGAAATATTAAACGTTTGCTTGGAAAGAGTCAGAATTTTGAAAATTCCAAATTTACCTCTTCCTCATCTTTAGCAGCTTGACCTTTAGCGTACTGTACTTCCATGTGAATTTCGTTTCTCTAAATCTTTGCTATGGTTTTACTTCGTTCCCGAAATCAGGAAGTTTATTCAAGCACTCAGAGACATCCTAAGTGGGTGTACAACTATAGCAAATAGCCTAATTAGGTCTAATGTCTTTTATAAATCGTCTGTAAATAAATATCAATATACAAAAAAAAATCAAAGATTTATTAAAAGTTATGATGTTGTAAATGCAAAAAACGTTTTAATCCACCATCTCAATAAAAACTCAACAACCCCAACTTAACATAAAACTCTTTTTTGCCTTGTTTTGTTTCTCGGTAAAACATTCTAACCACTGGAAGCAGAAAAAAAAACAAACAAAGAATTTACGAAACATCGTCTAAAGACAGTTAAATGTAATAACAATAACAATAATAATAATAATAACAGTAACATTATCTAAGAAACACAAAAATATTATCCGACTTTTCTTGTATTTTACACGTAATTGAAATATTAAAAAGAAAACTGTGTCGAGCATTTACCAACAACCGTTATTCCATTTTCTCAACTTCTATGTTTCTAATAAAATAATTGCATGAGTGGAAAAACGATTATTTTTTATGATATTATGTAAGATTAATCGAGGCTTATCCAGTTAAACATGTTGTTGTCTGTAGAAGCGTTTTTTCGTTAACCTGAAATTTAGAAGGATCTACTAGATTTGGGCCTAAACTTTGTTGTGGCGTTTCCTTTTATTTTCCAAATGATTTTCTGAGTTGTTTCGCTTTTGCTATTAAGAGCTTAGATTTTCCTGGTTATTCTTTCATCTTTGCTTTTCCCTTATCTGTATTTTCCTTGCATGATATCAATTATTTTAGCCCATTTCTCATAGTTACTTCTTTATTATCAATGAAGATACCCACTGTGCGGTAATGCAATCAGAGAAGCTTCCTTTATTATTGTTGTATATTAAGTAAGGTTACTTGAAATTTTTCAACTGTACCGCGCATGACCATTTCGCAGTTGATACTTAAAATAGCAATCCTAATTTCAGGTACTGCTGAGATTAAACAAAATTGATGTACCTTAACAAAATATTTTTCTTTCGTTTTCGTGAAAAGAGACCTCAACACTGATAGTTTTAATAGGTTGTTGCAAAATGGGGGAAAGAATTAATTAATTCGTGGCTTACGCCAAACAAACCGTTTGAAAGAGTTTTAAGATCCAACATCTTCAAAGCAGGGTGCGCTGGTCAATACATTGGACATTTATTTTAAACGCATTCCTTCTTTGGAATTTACCTATAAAAATTCCTTGACTATAAAAAAAAGTAAATGGATTAAAAAAATCCAATAATTTAGTGTTTTAAAATTTGGCACCGAAGCTGCTGATATAATACAAAATGTAATTCTATTATAAACACGGTGATGTCGTATACAAAAAAGGAATCGTTAAGGTTCCTAGCATGATTATTAGACAATAGCAAACCGCATATACACAGTCACTGTTTTAAAAATGAAATTTACTGAACAAGTAATTTGACTGACAGGTTAGGATACCTTGCCGGTATAGAACCTTGCCGGCAACTGTGTTTTAATTTTGTATATATAAGGCCTTCATTCCATACTTTATCGAGAGCCTGTTCTATGTCCAAAAACGCTGCAGAGCAGTAGTTTTTTTGTTTTAGGGCATTCCTGATTTCAGATACTCTATAAACTTGCTTAACGGTCCCATGTTTTTCTCTGAATTCAAATTGATGATCCAGTATGATTTTTTCTCATGTAGAATTGGCTTAAGTTTCTGAAGGAGCATTTTTTAAAATAGCTTTGAGAGTATCGGAAGTAAACTGATTGGATGATATGAGTTTACGTTTGTTTCATCTTTACCGGGTTTTGGAATCATTATGATTTGTGAAATTTTCCAGGTTTCAGGAAAGTAGCCCGATTTCATTATGGCATTGAAAATGTACGTTATTATTTTGATACATTTTTCCGGAAGGTTTTTAATTACTTTTCCGCTGATTATAGATCATGTCCAGCTGCTTTTTTTGGATCTATGTTTTCCTTGATTATTTTTTGTACTTGGCGCCACTTGTATTTAATTGGCTGGATTTCCAAAGTTTCTGCTACATCAGATAACATTTCGGTGATTCCGATTTGCTCGTTGGGTGTAAATACTTTACTAAGATGTTCCAAATATGTTTGTTTTATCTGCATCACTTCTTGTCCAGTTTCCGTTATGGAGACGAATCGAAGGGCATGGAAGTATAGGTCATTTCAGGTTACGTGTGGCTTTCCACAGAGAGTACTCTGTAGCTTCAGTTGCTGTAAGTCCATTGAGACAATGTTAAACCTCTCCATTGCGTTCTTTTAACAAGGCTATTTTAAGATCTTTTATCACTTCGTTTAATTTTGATTTTAGAGTAGGTGAGCTATGTAGTTGCCACTGCCTGCGTATTGATCGTTTTATCATTCAAAAAAGTTTTAAAGTTGCAACCCAGAACCATCCGTAATATGAGTTCGACGTGGCATATTATAAACAAAACAGAAGCAATCGTAAAAACATTTCTGAAGGTTATGGAATATACAATCAAGAGTCTCATCACGTATAAAAGCAGTAGTTGATATGAGGCATTAATAAATCTGTAGCTAAAAATATTTTACTTGATTGACTCATTAGGGATGATAAGTTCCATAGGCAGCGTAAGCCACCATATATTCTACCACAAACATTGTTGAAATGGTTGTTCCAAGTAAATCCACTATCCATAGTAACACTCAAATTTTAAACATTGCAGGATACCTCCGTCTTTTCGTCTTTAATTTTAGTTGCACTTCGATTACTTCAATAGTATCAAAATTATGCAACATTACGTTCGATTCAGTGAAAGTTGGTTTGCATGTGCCACTCGTTAATTAAAAATCTTCATTTAGATGACACAACTAAACTCATATCAAATGATTACCCCATATAAAGTGGCATTTACATATAAAGTGGCAAACCATCAGTAAACCTACGGCATTAGCATTGTTTCACATATAGCTGCAATATATTGAGGTCGATTAGAAAGGTGGGACACTATACGTTTAACAGCTGAAGACGAGAAACCAAACTAATCATATAATTTGTTCGTCAGTATCTCTGAAAAATCCAACGGTGTTAACGGACGCTAATGGTCCAACATACGGATTAAAACATTAAGTAATGCCAAGAAGGGTAATAACTGTATCGTGGTTTTTCTGAAAACCGGACTGTAAGGTCGAGAGTCATTTATTTCTATTTATATGAGAATTTATTTGGTTTTGAACAACTTTTTCAAATGCTTCGGACAGTCCAGACAGCACATTCTTCTTAGTTGTTGGAATTGACAGAGGCGTTTTCCAACAATTAGAAAACTTATAGAAATCATAATCAGGTTTAAATTCACCCATGATGTCAAAATCCGTAACTAAATTCGAAATGTATTAGATTCTAAATTTAGATTCTAAACTATTTGCTATTTGGGTAAAATGGAATTTTAGTGGTAAGATATCTCTATCCTGTTATTGTTCGCTCTTTAGGTGATCTTTTTGCCTATTCAACTCATTGTTAAGAAAAAAGTATATAATACTATGTTATCACGTGTCTTTCCTCTAGATATTTCAAAATCATTTAATAGAGTGTGTCATTAAAGTCTGATAACTAAAATTCGCCCAATGAATCTTGATAGTTTTTTAATTGAGGAGATAGAGAAATTTTTAAAGGAACGATCGATCAAGGTAGTATTCAACGGTATTTCATGAGGTCAATGCTGCGGTGTATCGCAAGATTCATCCTTGTCGCCTTTTTGATTTATATCAGTGATATTTTTCATTGGCATCATGTGATAACCACACTTTTGATACTG
>OY744475.1:6503357-6675530 GCA_963556175.1 Tipula confusa
ATGTAAATTTAGATACAAACAAAACATGGGTTTGAATAGTAATTTTTTTAATAATTTAAGGTGACAGTAGTTATCCACTACAGCCACGGTTGATGACACCGATCCAGAATCCAACAAATGATATGGAAACACGATATAATATTGCACATCGCTCAGCCCGTAATTGCGTTGAAAGATGTAACGGGGTCTTGAAATCAAGATTTAGATGTTTGGCAAAAGACAGGTGCATAAAATATTTACCTTTCGTAGTGGGACAAATAATTACCATAGATGCATCGGCTGAACGATTGCTGACTGTGGCTCAAGAAGTCCGAACTTCAATAGTTCAAACATATTTTAATGATTAAAAAATAGAAATTTAATAAAAAATTTACCTTTGAAAAATTTTGTTTTCCTCCTCCATTGCAGCAGCGATTCTGTGCAAGGCGTCTACTTTTCCCTTGCTTTTACTGTCTAAAGCAGCAGCAATTCAAGGCAGCTACTTTATCCTTCTCGATCTTACTCGCCTCTTGAAGGAGCCGATCTCTCGTATAAGCAGAACCTACAAGTATAACAATAAATTGAAAGATGTACAGTTTAATTTTTTTTATACTCGATTTACCTCGAATTCGTTTAGGTCTTATAGATCTTGCAGTTTCATTCAATTCTCCCTTAGTATCAAGCGTCCGTTGAGCTATCGTGCTAGTACAAGGAAGGTCGGTATCAAATGTAAACTATAATTAAAATCAATTACGTCATTATTCCATTTTTCAAAGATTTGGGAGTGAGTTTTACCTGTCGCTGTGAAGGTAAATCTAGTCCTCCTTCATCATTTGCCATTTCTTCACCCGCTTCCCTTGTAATAAAGTATTGTATTTTGTCGATTGGGTAGAATTTATCGTCTCATCATTTCCTCTCACTGTATACGAAAAGAGAGAGAATTCGAGTGTACAAAAAAGAACAGTCGATTTGTAAATCCGAATGAAGAAACAACTGAAATAAAATAGTGGTTAACACATTTGTTATTTATTACTTTATACCGTCGAATAGAATAAATACACTACATATATATTTGTCGGCGAAGTGTTAAAGAAGTTAGCTTAAAGACTGTAAACCTGCAGAAGCAAGTCAGTCTCGTGAAATCATTCGAAATGCAACAAATAAAAAAAGAGAATCTACATCAGTAATGAATCTAAGGCGTTTTTTATGATTTTGAGTATATATTGGAATCAATCAGCAACTCGAAATTTATGGTGTTATATAGCAATAGCTAGTCCTAGCATAGAAACATATTTGGAAAAATCATAATTTAAGCTTATAAAAACATTGTAGTGTAACCCTGTATAGATTTTAAGTTTTTATGTAAAATAAGCAATATTAAGTTTTTATATAAAATAAGCATTCCTTTGTGCAACAAAAAATTTGAGCACAAAGTATATTCCATTATTATTAAGAAATAAATATTAGTTATAGTAAGCATTTTTCGTCGCGCTAAATAAAGAAACATGAGCGCAAAGGCGAATGCACTTAAAAACACCAACGCGTCAATTTTCGATGTACACGACGTTGGTATTAAAGAAAAAGATAAGATATAAGAAGTTAGTCTTAATAAGTAATTAAGCCAAGACAGACAGAATAAAATGAATAAAGAAAAAGTTAATATAAAAGTGAAAATGTGGTTTTAATGTTATTACATGGCGACCGTGACAGGACACGTGTAAAACAGTGACCGTGAGTGATATAAAAGTGAAAATGTGGTTTTAATGTTATTACAACATGTTACTCGAATACGAGTTACATGTTCCTCGAATACTAGTTAGGTCTCGTAAAAACGCATAATACTTCTATTGAAGATGAGCGAGTTACCGTTCAACCATTATTACTATTTTTTTAAACTCTTTAAAATTAAAATTGGTTATTTCAATTCAGGGTTTGTAGGGTTTTCTGAAACTTTAGAGATAGAAAATGTTTCTCAAATATTGCCCATAAGTGGTACTATACTACAATCCTATGATGTTTCATTTCTTATAGTATTATTTACTACTCTGATGAAACGTCTTTAACTATTTTGATTGTTCATTTTTCGAAATCTATATTTAACTCCCACATAAGACTGTGTTTTTCATATCAAGATTCATATTTTTACCATTTTAGGGTAAAACCACCACATGCCAAAACAGGGTTTGATAGGTTATACTTTAACCATTAAGTCAAGTGCCACTATACAGTTTTTTAGCTCGTCTATACCACTCTACCGCTTTTTGTAGATAAAACGCCACTGTGTAAAACACCAACTGAATTTTAAACTCGATCTTTGTGTTTTTTAATTAGTTTCTAATTTCAAGGTCATTACGTTGTACTACTGTTGAACCTTTAGCTTTGGAACAGTTATCCAATAAATTGTTCTACTGAATATTATTATAACTTATTTGAAAGTTTGTGGCTTTAATTTAAGGTTACTAGAAGCATCGCTGCTATGAAGTAATGTAATTCGATCTTTTGCGGTATTAAACCTACCCACAGGTTTTTCTGTTTTTGATAAGTTGATCAAATGTAGATTGAAAATAAAACAATGGATATTTGAAAAACTAGAAGATACTGATGACTTCAGAAAACCTCATTCAAAATGCTCCTATTATATTGTCATGAGTTTTCTGGTTAAACTAAAATCAAATTACTGTCTTAATACTTATGGGCCAGAACTTTTTCAACACTCGATATATTTGTATAATATAAATATATTTCGGGGTTTGTTTTGATATTTTTTCTATTTAAATATTGAATTTATGTTCCACCGCTTTTTCACCTTCAAATTTTGCACAAGTTATATAAAGCACTTAGAATGAATGATTTTTAAGAAAGAAAATATTGTGTTGGTTCAATTAAGATTTTTATGCAAATTAAATAAAAATTTACTGAGCGATCATTAATTTTGTTTTAGGGGAAATAAATTTATAAATAGAAAATTGTATTTATATCAAAGCTTTTTTATTCTTCTAAACGATGATGATGATGATGATGATGATGATGATGGTAAAAAGATAAAAACCATATTTTTCCAAGTAATTGTACATCGTTTTGTTTTTGTAGTTTCAAAAAGCGTTTGAAAAATATCATAAGCGAGTAGTAAAACAAAAAAAAAGTTTACCCGAGTTTTTGTATATTGAATATAAGAAGAAAGCTTTTTACCACACACGTTATGTTCATATAATCAACTTTACCACTTTTTATATGCATTACGTTTATATTGCGCTTTTTTGCATAAAGCTTTTAATTCAACAGTAAGTATCCCTCAAAGCTGAAAATTTATTTCTTTTGGTTATTAGCAGAAATTTTTTAAAACATTTCACTGAAAGGTGATTTAAATATGGTTCTCTCAAAGGTGAATAGTTGATCAACCTTGACCGTCGAGTCAATAAATTATTGGATGAAAAAAATTAAGAACAGGAGTTGATATGAACTGACAGATTATAGTCTCCAATGCAATGATAAACAAGTCGAGAGGGACCACTTTCTCGATTTGCCCAATGAAAATCAAACTTTGAAAGGGAACTGCTTATGAAAATAATGAAGCTTTATAAAAAGAACCGTTCTATCGAATGGAAATATTGTAAATAAATATGAGGAGAAAATGAAATATTGCCGATGTTTTGCGATTGCAACTGCTGAAACGGTTCATTTCGGTTAATGGTTATCCGGATATTATTCTCCCGTGACTTGTTAACAGACTCTTAATGATTTTTGGTGGAACTTTTTGGTGGTAGATTTTTAGTGCTATTTATTTCCTCAGAATTGTATGCATGAAATATTAAAATATGTCGGTCATTCGACGATACTCGTCTATGTTTTGTACCCTCTTTAAATCTATTCTGAGGCATTCTTCACTAATCACAAAACTCAGATACATCGTCTTCTGTAAGACTTACTGTTTTCTATATTTATGGTAATTTCCACATGATGGAAACTTTACCATTACATATTCCAGTATTTCTTATTGTTGCCGTCAGAGAGGCGACGTTAAAACTTAAAAAAAAAATCTGTGCAAAGACACAATTGCTGGGTGTGATTTGGAATGATATGCATTCTCATTGTCTTCGTTTTTCCACCGTAAGAGATCTTAGCGATGATATAACCAAGAACGCGTTGGCATTCTCCTCTCGCTTTTGCCAAAAGAGATGTCAAGTTGCACATTTTAACTTATAGACAATAGTCTGTGATGAACTGTTCTGAACCCAAACTTCGGTAGCTTCGGTATCTAAAAGAATACTATGGCCCATAACATGGTCTATTATCATTGCTTAGTAACTTTGATTTAACTATTACCTTCTTAGTTTCTCTTCTGCTTTTGAAATATCTCAGACTGATCTGTGTTCATTACGAAATCTGTCAATTTCGGTTTAGGAATATTTGCCTGTTATCTCTGGAGTCCCAGATCCAAAATATTTCTGACATCTCTTTTGTAGTTTCCTGATGATGTAGCTTGAAAAAATGAGAATTATTGCCACAATTTCAAAATATTTTCCTGTTACTTATGTTGTCTGAGTTGGATGAAACGGCAAACACGGATGAAATGCCTCGGTGCCTGATATACCAGCTTTGTAAGCCATCCTAAGAGATTCCAGGTATCTTTGACGACCACAGTTTTCTTGACCAGTATTGAAATATCTTAGAATGACTAGTAAACGATAGTCGATTGAAAATCAGTGAGACCTGGTTTCTTAACATCAGGTTTATTATTTTGTCATCAGACGTTTGGGTCTTTAGAGGGGTCGATCGTTGATCGTTGAAGAGATCGGACGTGTTTTTGTCGATCTCTTCATTTAAAATTAATTTCATTTTATTTTTAGTTTCAATGGTTGTGTGTGTAAATATAAAGTGAAATAGTTAAAAAGTTTTAAGTGTAAATGTTTTAAAAGTGTGCATGTTCTTAGTGCAAAAGTTTAGGAAATAGTGAAGTGGATTGTGTACTCTGTCGCTTTCCCAGAGACCAAGTACTAATCTTTATTTTAATGCGAATTTTTATTTTAATAAATTTCTATGTTATGTGTATAGAAGGGTTATATATTGTAGTTGGTATATGGTATATATGGAAATGCATGGTAATGTATTGAGTTCATATTAAGGTATAACATGTATGTACAAAATTTTAGTATATAACAAAGGTTATGAATGATTGATTTTTTACTCTTGTAAAACTATCTTGTTCTTATATGACTACTCAATACATTTAAATGCATTTCATGGGCGAAATATTGTGTTACCTGTTTTTGTTTTTGTTTTGTGAATCTGTACAGTAATGTATGTAATATTATTATATACATGTTTCATTTATATTGTGCATGTATTGTTATGTACACCAAAAAAAAAAAAAAAAAAAAAATATTAAATTTATTTTGTGTATATAACAAAAGAAGAATAGAAAAAGGAGAAAAAAGTAAAAATTATAAAAGTGTCACCGTTACAGTAATTTTTAGTTATTTTGTTTTTAGTGCATGGTTATTTTATTCTCTTATATGGAGTTTTCCAATAAGAGGTTTCATTGTGATGTAAAGAAGGAATGTTTTTTGAAGGAAATCAATGAATGTTTGTTTTAGTGTAGGGAGGAGGGGGGGGGGATATCACCCAAATGGCCGTCACGGCTGCGCTTGCAGCACCATGTCGTTTTCATTGTATTTTCCATTACCAGTTTGCACATTTGTGGCTGAGTGTCCTCGATAACTTCACGAATTCCATCGTTAAGGTCCTGAATCGATTGTGGAGCATTGATATAGACCTGATCTTTCATGTGGCCTAAAGAAGGGGGTCTGAAGGTGTTAAATCACAGGATCTCGGTGGCCGGTTGTGATCGCCTCTTCGAGAGATGGCACGGTTATGAAAATTTTCTTGCAAAATTGCAATTGTTTCGCAGCTTGTGTGGCGCGTGGCGCGCTCTTGCTGAAAATAAACGTCGTCCACATCAATATTTACAAATTCCGATCATAAAGTGTCATTAATCATGGCTCGATAGTGCAGTCCATTCACCGTAACAGTTGCATGGACCTATTTTTTGAAGAAGTAACATACCGCCAGCCAAAAAACAGCACCAAGCAGTGACGCGTTGAGGATGAAGCTTTTCAACAATCGTTCTTCGGTTTTCTGAGTCCCAAATGCGACAATTCTTCTTATTAACGTGACCTACGCGGTGAGAGTGGGCCTCATCACTGAAGATGATTTTTAGATGAAAATCCGGATCATTTTTGTAGTGATTTTTTACAGTTTCGGTGCGTTGTTGAGGCGTGTATCGTACCATTTTTAGTAGTGCCGTGGTTTTGCTTGTCGAATGCCAGGGGATGACAGCTTCAGAATTGACAGCTGCTCAAATAGCATGTAAATGTTAAAAAGTTGAATTATTTGTATAATTTTTGTATTTTTTTATTTTTTATGTATTTTACAATTTTTTATTTTTATATTTTTATATATTTTATAAGTTTTTATTTTAACTTTTAAATAAAAACTTTTTTTTTTTTTTTTAACTAGTTAAGTTTTAAATTTTTCATATTATTAAATTTTTTATATTTTTTTTTGTTATATTTTTTGTCTTTAAGTTTTTTATATTTTTTGTATTTTTATATATTTTATATTTTTAGGTTTTTTATATTTTTTATATTTTTATATTTTTTATGTTTTGTATTTTTTTATATATTTTATAATTTTTATTTTTTATATTTGTTATATTTTTATACTTTTTATATTTTTTGTATTTTTCTATTTTCTATATGTTTAATATATTTTATATTTTTTATATTTTTATATTTTTAATTTTATTATATTTTGTTATAATTTTATTTTAATATTTTTTATTTGTTATATTTGTTATATTTTTGATATTTTTATAATTTAATTGTAAATTTCAAGCAGAAACTAATTCAATTTATTACAGCCTACGGCTTGCAGACATTTTGTAGGTTTTTTATATTTTTATATTTATTATATTTTGTTATATTTTTATATTTTAATATTTAATTGTACATTTAAATTGAAAACTAATTCAATTTATTACAGCCTACGGCTAAGACCAATTAGTTAATTAATAGATTCTGTTTTCAGGGTACCATTGCAGATTACAGAAGATTGGCAGCATACTGGAGTTGCTGATAAGAGATGGCAGAATGCAGAGCAGTACAACAAAAATGTGATTGTCTTACACTAACAGTAGTTTGAATATTGGCTACCGGGCAATCGGACCAATTATGTCATAACTAACATACTTTTCCTTTCCATAACCCACAAAAATTTACTAACTATTGGCCGCCAAGGTGTCTGTAACCGGGTCGATCTCAATAATTTAACTAGTATCCTTCCATATCCTTCCAAGTAAATGTAAAAACGGGTGTACTGTGGGCCCGGCGCTTTCCGGGATATCCTGCTTAATGCTTGGCAGTACATTCAAAATCAATCAATCAATCAATCAGACGTTTGGGTCTTTAGAGGTATGTCATTAATAGAATGCTAGTTTGACTTTAGAATCCGTTAATTTATCTGGAAATCGATGGATCTTCGCACATTTCAGCCGTTCCCAATCAACATTTCCGTTAATAAATTTTTCACTAGAGATTCAATTGAAATACCATTGGAAGTAACTATATTTTCCACCCTGTAAAATAATCTTTCCATCGTGATTTCTCCACAATCACCACTGAACGAGATAGCCTATTTATGTATATTTTGAGTCAAGTATATCTTCCAACATAAGTTCCATAGAAATAAGTATTATTTCTAATAAACGGTAACATTTAACAAGACGGAACATTACCTTTAGTCACCTTATAACTACTTGAACTAGGATCAATTTTACTGCAGCGATAAGCTTGCTCATTGACAACATGTAGGGAAATCTAAGACCAGCTCTTCTAATGACTTTTCGACCTCTTGTATCGAAGTTTGCATGCTATGCACATCATTAAAGCATACCAAGATTTTGGTATAATTTTTAAGCAGTTATGGCGATAAATCCACTCTTAGTCACAAAATTATATTTAGATACCCTGAGACATGCTCAACTTTAGTAGCTAACACTTCCAGCTTTTCATAATTCATGCACACACATGCCTGTACAAAAGCCTTTATTACTGTATGTTTTTTTTTAAATGCACACGCTTCATCCTCTCGCTTCTGATAACGAAATGCTACATAAAATGCGGCTCTACTGTTCACAATTTTACAACAACAAATTCTAGTCAAATCTAGAGCTCCACTGTAAATAATTATGCGTGATAATAATTTTAAAAGGATACCGAAAGAAAAATAAATATAAGCTAGGAGTCATGGACTATAAAAAAATATTAACAAGCAGGCTATCATATATCGAGTACTGTGAGATATTCCCATTGATCAATGAGGGACTACGGTTTTGAGTTAGTCGTCTTTTAAGAAACGTGCCAAAAGATATTCATCGGAATGCATTATTATCAAGAAATTTAAGTTCGGAACGACTACAAGCTAAGACACTTTTACTTCAGTGAAAATAATCGTAAAAATACTTTTAAATTGAATCAATTTGCTACGTCGCTTAACATCCACATAACCTCACTATCTATAGATGGCATATGATTTGATTTTAATCCCGTCCTTAATTTCTACCAAAAAAAAACTATAAACGATTCTGCAAACTCAAAAAAAAAAAAAAAAAAAATGTTAACTTCAAAGTTGCAAGAGTTTATAGAAACATACTCATTGGATTAAAATTCAATTTCATATTCAACAGACAGACAAATTATATTATCATCGGAAAAATTATATTTAAAGCGAAGAAAATCAATTTACTCTACTCACTTGGAAAATTATATATCCCAGAAAGATGAAAGCGCGATAAGATTTGTAAATTTTTTTTCGTCTCTCTACCGCTCTTATAAACATTGACACTTCAATTATTCATAATTTCATGAACTTTTAACAAAATAACGAAAATAACGAAAATGTCTATAAGACGACGTTTAAAAATTCGAACGGCGTAAATTTTCATTTCCAACAAACCATGTAACATCTTAGTACGGTTGTAGAATGAAAAAGCCGTATCATACCATTGACACAATAAAGTAAACTCGATCTCACCATTTTCATCATTTTAAAGAATTTAAAGTACATAAACCAGGAATAAGAGGCGGCAATGTAGGAGGCAGCACAAACGATGATGAATAAATTAATTTATTTTTTTGGTCTTAAGAATATTTTCATTTAAGCAAATAAATAAAATTAGCCAACCAAATAATGATGAATTCATTACAACAAAATTATACCGTGTATCCATATCATCTTAGCCTTATCGGGAAAAGACGCTTTTTTGTTGGTTTCCTTTATTTTTTACTCAGAAAAGCATATAAACAACGGAGAAAGCTTTTTTTCCTTAATTTACAACTAAAAGCTTTTTAATGTTTTTTTTATATATGTGTGTATGAATATTATGAAACAACCATAAATAAATAATTGGTAATCGGAAGGGTATAGTAGAAGAGATCCGGTGTAAATTTTTTCCATTGTCTAATCAAAAGTAATAAAATATCAAAAAGTTCAATTAAACTGAAATGCATTTTGTGCGAGTGGCAAAAAACCTGTTAAATTTTATGTAATCAACAAATATTTCAATTTTCCATTTTTCTATTTTTTTTGCATCGTGATAGAGATATGGAGAGAAAGTTTTTCACCATCAGCAAATTTTCTTTTCGATGCGATGGTTCCGGATCAATTTTTTCTCGATTTCAATTTTATAGAACGGAATGTATTTGGAACTTATTAAATTATCCATTGTTATACCGTAGTATTTTGCAATGTATTGCTGATTGGTGAATGTAGGTTATGCTTGGTTTGAGGTAGCATATATATTGCATCTTTATTAACACTGTAATGTGCATGGACCAAATTTAATGTTGGTTCGTATGATAAAGCCCTTTTGATGTGCAAGATGTGTTTCAGAAAACGTGTTATTCAGTGCTCCCTGATTGATTTGTTGAGAATTACCGTTTTGTTGTTAAATGGCATAATCATTATAGCATATGTGCGGGCGGAAGATATTTGAGCAATAAACACAGCGCAAGTATTTTTTAAAATAAGTCATCGGATTGAATCATAGCTTTAGACCTCAATTTAATGCTAAAATTATGGCAAATCAAAGATTTTGATGATCAACTCCTTAATCGAAAGCTCCCGACATCAGTATTAATACTGTTATAAGATACTCACACGTAAAAGTGGTCTGATTGCCATGACTGTACCGAAATCGCTTGTTAAAGCATGCTATCATATCCATAACTATATTTTTTGTAAAAGTATTACCTGTTATACTTCCGATAATTTTTGTAACAAAAAGTTTAATCTACATACAAACATTTTAATAAGTCCATTTATGAAATAAACTTTTAATATTTTTGTTTGTTTCATTCAATTTTCATATCCTCAAACTGTATTTCATAATTTTATGATTCAATTTTCCAAAAACTATACATACGAGTGTAAATAATAATAACATGAGTTTCCCAGGCCATTGCTGGTCCGTCCGCATCAACATTCTGATTGATACGCTCTAGTTATATATATATATATATAATTCAGATACTTATTTTCCATTGCCGACATTTAATAATCATTCACTTAATTCAGGATCACTAAAAGTCCTCATATTCCTTTATAAATATGATGGAAGGAAATTCAGCCATCACCGTGATTTTTTAACTGTATAGCATTCACTTTTTATTTTTATTTTTTTCTATGGGCAAAAATAACCGAAAATCACTTGCTAACATAACAACCTTGCACCAAACAGTAAATAGTTAGTTGAGGATAATTAACGACATCCATGTTAAGCGGAAGTTAGAAATCGGAATGGAATGTCATTCCATCGAGAAGTCCAAGCTTTTATGATTCTTTCGATTAAATTCTCATTTATTTTGTTTTTAAAGTAGGCCGGCCAGCTTGTTTGAGTTTAACCGTTATGTCCTCCCAAAAAAACTATCTCTTAGTTTTTGCTAGATAACTCAGAGTATGGAATTATTGTAGCAATATAATGCTATATTGATCAATTTTTGCACTGTCAATTCCTTGAGATCGTCTTGCAGGCATCTAAAGATTAAATTGCCATAGAATGGACTCTACCAACGATCCCATTTACCTCATTTTTTTGTGATAGTGTTACGTAACATTTTATTTCGAGCATTTTAGGTTTGGTAAAATAGTGTAATGCTTTAATTATTTTGTCCGTTACTTGTGGGATGGATTTAGATTTAATACGAAAGAATTTCAAAAATTTTCGGATTTTATCCACATATGATAAGAATTTTTCATTCGTGACTTCCCTGATGTCAGTGTAGAGTATTTCTGCGGGAGATGTTGGGATGGGTGTTTCTTGGATTTGTAATTGATTTAGATATCTATAATTTTTATTGAAGTTGCAGGTTTGTGTAAAATAGTACTTTTCCAAGATTTGTTTTCTGTTTTCGTTATGATTTTGGTGTGCTCTTAAGCGCCTTGAGTAACGCGAATTTTGAGTAATGCGAAACTGGAATTTAATTTTTCTCGTACTATTTTACCTGACACTTCTTTGTTTATCTCCGGTAGGCTTTTGTGGTCCCTATAGGTAGGATAGATGGATTCCTCATAAGCGTTGATTTTCTTGCCTCTAAAATATATAATTTATAGGGTTAAATCCGCATTATCCTCGTCTTCGAACAAAAGTAGCATTATTCGGGTCAAATTTGTTTGGAAGCAAGTAAAAGACAGCCTAATGGGAGCGAAAAAAGGTAAACAAGACCTATCAAATGTACTTCTTGGCGCTTCTACTAGTAAATGTATTTAGGCCACTTGTATATTAGTGTGAGCAACAATCCATCATCTTTAGTTTTGGATAACATTTTAAATTCTAATTTTAACTACTATAACTTTAATTTTTCTGTTTTACATCAAAATATCAGAAGTTTTCGTAAAACTACTTAAGTTTGCAGTAACCTTTTGACAAGGTTACTGCAAACTTAAGTAGTTTTGATCGAATACCGTCTATTGTTTTTCTATCTGAAACATTGGTTTATGACCATGAATTAAAATTTTACAATATTCCAAATTATATTTGTGTTAGTTGTTGTAATCGCAATTATAGGGCAGGTGGCGTTTGTTTATTTTATGACTGTAATTTGAATTGTGCTCATGAATAAATATCGCTGCGATCACCTGACATTATTATATTGTCAGTAAAGACGAATAACGCTAAATATGTTTTTGTTTGTGTATATAGGTTACAAACCAGTTCTGTTTCTTCTTTTGTTTCTGAATTCAATTAAGTAACTGCTAAAATTTATAATCAGAATGTAATGATACTTGGTGATATGAATATAGATATTTTACGTTTCCCACTATTCAGTGACAACTACTTGTTTATGTTATCTTCTTATGGTTTTCAATCAAAAATAACGGTACCTACGAGAGTAACTAGTACCACTCCTACTTGTATTGATCATTGGTTAATTCGTGATTTTAAGTTTATAAATGTTATCCCGTTAGTGTATGATTTAAAGATTTCTGATCATCATTTGATTAAAAGAAAAAATGTAAAGCACATCCCCAAAACATGAATCTTCAGAGTTATTTTAATAAATTATGTCGCAAAATTGATAGTACCATTACTTCTGATAAGCATTATTACTATAGTAAAAGATTTAGTAGATTTAGTTTAGATTTAGTTAATGAAGTTTTAGGGAATAGTTCCAGACACTCAACTGTTAAGATTTTGTCTAATGATGCAACATTTTTGACGGAATCAAAAGCTATCGCCAATGAGGTTGGGAGTTATTACTCTCGAATTGTATTAAACTTGAGAACGTCTATTAAATTTTCACTTTCTTTTGTTTCAAGTTGTTCTTTTAATTTCTCTAATAGTTGTTTTATAGCTTCCGTTGATGATACTGAAATTATTAGTGTAATCAATAATTCGAAAAGCAGTAGTTGTGTTGATGTGTTGGGTATCACTTCTAATATGTTAAAATGTTCCGCTAGTGTTGTAACACCCATTTTAGTCAAATTTATTAACCAGTGTTTTGTTAATGGAAGTATCCCGGATCCTTTGAAAATAGCAATTACTATTCCGTTATTCAAAAAAGACAAAGAAATAATTATGGACAACTACCGTCCCATTACTATTCAACCTACTTTTTTAAAAATTCTTAAGAAAGCAATGAAATCACGGTTGATTTCATATTTGTGGAAATTAAATTTGTTAAGTAATAATCAACATGGGGTTAATGCTAGTAAAAGTACGGAGACAGCGTTAATTGAGTTTTTGAATGGGGTCCATATACGTTTAGATAAGAGCGTTTGATATGGTCGATCATAAAATATTATTACATAAATTATGGTTGCTTGCGTTCAGAGATATTTCACTGAAGTAGTTTGAGTAATACCTTTGTAATAGGTCGTTTAAGGTAAAAATAGATGATTCATACAGTGATTTATATAGTATTGGCTGTGGAGTTCCCCAAGGCTTTGTGCTGGGGCCGTTGCTGTTTATATGAATGTTTTACGACCAATATACATTTTATAGAAATATATTTTGCGTATTATATTTTTTAAACAACGACGGGATCATACTTGGCCGATTTTTGTGGAATCCAATATTTTACCGGTACAAAATCTTTATATATTTAGAGTATTAAAGTTATTTTATTCGCGAATTGGACATCGGTTACCGCGATTAATTACTAGGTATGATGTGCGTAATAATACTTGCAGTTTTTATGAACTTCCAAGATTTGTAACTGAACTTTTTCGAAAATATTATTTAGTTTATGAACCTACGTTTGTTAACCGATTACCACTACCAATACGATTGATTTTTGGTAACAAAAAATTCATGAAATCTGTGAAAGCTTGGTTATTTAAAAATAAAGGTAAGCTTACCTCCTTAACCATATTTGAATTCAACCAAGTTCGTAGTGATACTCTTCCAAGCGCGCTTTACATGTTTTTAATTTGGTATTTCTATTTCTGTTGCTAAGTGCAAACATTAAGGGTTGGTAGTCCGTTGGGATTTTAACCTTCATTGCTCGACATAAGTAATCTTCAGATTGTCCAAAGTCTAAATTTTTGACAACATTTCTGTTTCGTTCACCTCATAATTCTCTTGTGTCTTGTTTAAAGGTCTGTAATAGTACGATCACCTTGTGATAGTTCTGCTCCTATTGCCATGTCCGAGAAAGCGGTACTTGAATGGCTTTAAGAAGTTCAGAAATGATGAAAATAACTCTTTAATATGACGAAATGCTTGAACTTGTTCTTGATCCATACTGATTTCTCCTTTTTTTTGAATGACTCGCTTTATTTTGAGCATTTTTGCTTCTTGTAAGATTTGCCAAAGGTTTTGCTTTTATCGCAAAATCCTTAATGAAATGCCTTTATCATGACGCCAATCTAAGAAACGATTTTAGTTCTTTCAGATTCTCAGGATTTTTTCGATTTTGGATAGCAAATTGACTATCCATTCATTTAGAGTATTCTAATGAGTTCTATTTGACCTCCGACCACAGTGATATACTACCATACCCAAAAAATATTTAAATTTTCCAAAATCATAGAAATTTTCTAAACAACATACGGAAACAAGAAAATCATCAACATACAGTTACCGTCATACATTCTAGTTTTATGTACAATTTTGAAAAAATATTTTATGCAAATTTTAAATAAAAAAAAAAAGAAAAATTGGGAAATGAAATCCATTAAAACTATAATAATTTGGGTATAAATGTGAAAAAGATTTTAAGGTATTTCAGGACATATGATAGTGACATTACCCCGAAATACCTTTATATGATTTTATGATCCCAAAACATTTTTTGTGACGCGAACTTTAAAAGGAACTAATTAAAGCTTTTTAAGTGCCAGCATACATGTTTTAGAACTTTAAAAAGTTATCTAACAAGTTTCATACTGTACCAAATGATGAACCAACAACTTTTTAGTTTGTCATAAAATAAGACGATTAACCGAAAATAGTGGTACAGCAACGTGTTTTTCCTGTACATTTTCTTTGTGTACTGTTTAGCTCGATGTTATTGTTTTGCTTTTTGAATATTGTTGGGAAAATATAAACATTATTATCAAAAGCGTACACAAAAATTTTCCGAGTTTTTTTCATTCGGTTATGGAAATAATTTAAATTTTCCATTTTTATTTTTCATAAAGCTATCACAAGGTATAAAAACAATTTTCCAAATTAATACAACAACACATTTGAATTGTGAACTTTTTGTAATACGGGATTGTGGAAAATGTTTGCAAAGTTTTTATTTTTTTTTGTGACGATTTGTTCACTTTAGTCGTTGAATGGGGTTTGTGTAATATGTTCACGAAAAATATACGGGCATTAAGTGGGTGAAGTGGTAAAATTTACTATATACAGTATATTGACTAATAACAAGCGAGGGTTCGTAATTTTTACTTGTAAAGTTATTTGTTTATTAAACAGTTGGTATTACAACTTTATAACCGATTTTTAAGTGTAAATCGATATTTAAAGTGAGTTTAGTTCTCCCAACTCTTAAGGAGACTGCTTTGTTTATCCTACCCCGTTCAAAGAATACTTGAACGCAAATTCTGCTATTTATTTATTGACATTGCGACCTAAACTATCGTTGTGTTCTCCTTATTTGGTGTCAACTTTTTGCTGTTTGGCATTACTAAGGCTTGTCTCATTTTGTCTATTTAAGCTGACAACTGCATACTATCTCCTAGTTTCGTAGATTCTGAGATCTAACTTTGAACTCAGCCTATGGCGTTTTCTATCTGTTTAAGCATGACAACAAATTTATCATGGGTCTGATATTAAAATAGACAATTCCTCGGTTAAAACAAATATAACGGTAACTTTGTTGTAGCTTTAAGTGCATCTTAGATGTGCTAAGTCTACACAAATTATTATACATTATAACTACTTCTTAAAATTCTTAGCATGCTCCCGCCCTTAAGGCTTTAAAATCTGGAATATCGGACGTTTAAATTTAGAAGTTACCATTTTGACCGTCACCACTATCACCAACTTGTTAAAAACAACATCACCAACCTTGAAATTTTCTTTTGGATATGCCCATTTCTGACGGTGTTGAATCGTATGTAGTGAGGTACTCGTTTTTAAATTTACTTCAAAATCTTTTGAGTCTGGCTTGTAATTGATTCCAACTCCATCTTAGAGAAATATTTATATTTGATTCAATGATTGTCTCTATTATTACTGTCAACATATCATCAATCAAAAAGTAGCTTATTGTTCATAACCGGAATTTGATACTAGATGTCATTACTTGTTTATGCGTTATAGTAGTACATCAGGGACATATATGTCATTTGAAAGCCTTATTCAATACCTGTCAAAATCAGCTAAAAGTTTTTGTTTCGATTGTGCACATCCAAACGATTTCAACGGTGGAAACTGCAGCTGAAAGTCATCGTTTGCTCGTGGATTTGTATAGTGAGCATGCTCTTGCCAAAACACAGTGCTAAGAGTGGTTTAGTCGCTTCAAAAGTGGTGATTTTGACATCAAGTACAAAGAGCGTCCTGATCAGCCGAAAAAGTCTGAGGATGAAGAATTTGAGGTATTACTCGATCAAGATTCATGTCAAACGCAAGAAAAACTTGCAAAATTATTGGGAGTTGATCAAGCAACAATTTTCAGCCATTTTAAAAAGCCTTGGGATTCATCCGAAAGATGGGAAATCGGGTGCCATACGTGTTGAAGCCAAAAGACGTGGAAAGACGATTTTGCATGTCCGAAATGCTGCTCGAGCGCCACAAAAAGAAGTCGTTTTGCATCGTATTGTCACTGGCAATGGAAAATGGATCCATTACGATAATCCCAATCGCAAAAAAGCTTATGTTAAAAAGGCAGGGCTTGCCCAACTACACTAAAGCCATATTCACGGGGCCAAGGTCATGCTGTGCATTTGATGGGACCAGCTAGGTGTGATCCACTATGAGCTGTTGCCAAGTAGCCAAACTATCAATGCCCAACTCTATCGTCAACAATTGATCTGATTGAAGCAGAAAATCCAGGCACAGCGGCCAACGTATGCGACCAGACGAGTTTTCCACCACGATAACGCTTGGCCACATATTGCGGCGCCGGTCATAAATTACCTGGAGAATAACGAATGAGAAATTCTGCCTCACCCGCCTTATAGCCCAGATCTTGTTCCTTCCGACTACCACCTATTTTGATCTATGCAGAATGCCCTATCAGGAATACGCTTCACTTCTGTGCAAGGTATCGAAAATTAGCTCGATTCGTTTTTGGCCGCCAAGCCGGCGCAGTTTTTCTGGAATAGAATCCATACCAGAAAGTTGGGAAAAAGTAGTGGGTAGCGATGGGCAATACTTTGAATAAAAAATCTTGTTACATTTTTTCACAATAAAGGCTCAAATTTCATAAAAAAATTCTGGTTTTTAATGCATACACCCAATAGCATTGCTTGGAATTTACATCATTAGTTTCGAGTTTAGCACGGCTTCTATTCAGCACAATTAGGTAGTCATCATTTCAAATGTTAAATTGATCCCTCAAATGGGAAAAACTCCAATAAATCAAATTAAGTGAAGAAAACATCCCAACTGCTCCGTCACCATAATGAGGTTAACTGGGCTACTTCTCGCATTTCTCCTGCGTATCCACTGATGTCATCCTTTTTAACTATTGGCTTGTACTCACAATATAAGTGGCATTGCTACTGTACACTCTAGTCAATATTCCCTTTTTTGCAGTGAATCGTTTAAAACACGTATAGTGTTTAGAAATATCGACTGGAACTTGACACTCTTTTGTTAGGTAATAAACCTACTTGTTTAACCCCAACTTCAACCTTATTTTGCATACCACACAATTTCGGCTTAAAAAATTTTGTGCGATAACCATGAATTTCTTCCAAATATTGCTGAGATACTTGTTCCCATCCATATATATTTAGCTGAATTGCATAAACAGGGTGTTTATTAGGGCAAACAGAGTAAATCATTTCATTGGTCGGATGATTGTCATTTATCGTTTGAATGAGAAAAGTCAGCTCTATCTATACGATTATACTACTAGCTCATCTAATTACTGATTTATTAAATCTGAGTGTAATAACAGAGACTATTGGCACAGTATTGCAACAGTTTAACCGTGAGTTCGATATTTGGGAATCCCATTTGGCATTTGACCTTGAGTTGTTAGATATATACTCATCTATAAAATATTTTAGGCATCTAGTAGAAGGTCATCTATTTTGTGTGTTTACTGACCACAAACCTCTAGTAATTGCAATTTTGTCTAAAACGGAACGAAGTCATCGCCAAACGAGGCATTTAGAGTATAAAGCACAATTCACAAATGTCATTCGACATAAAAATAGTAAAGTTAATTTTGTCGCAGATCATCTATCACGATCATGTAGTGTCGATAATGCAGTAATCAAAAATACTGGAACAGTTATCGAGAAATTAATATCTAAGCTACTTAGAGAAAAACAAATGAAAAATGGAAACATTATTCTTGCAAAATCGAATAACAGCATTTGGTGCAAAAGTTCAATAGGATCGCAACTTAGGCAAAGTATCGTCCATACTTTGCAAATTCAATGAGAAAATACATTTTTGAAGATTTGTACAATTTATCCATTAGAGCCATCAGAAACTTAATATAATTACGATACTGTCAGGAGTCGAAAGTGTAAAAGCACGTAAAATCATCCATACAAACTATCGTTCCACCCAAAAGTCATTTTGAACACATCTACATTTGGTTAGTCCTCTTTCTCCATCGAATGGTTACATTTACATATTAACTATCATTGAAAGATATACAAGATGTCCCAAGGCTTATCCATTGAAGGCTTATCCAACAGCAGCACCTGTTGCTCGAACGCAACTGTTCCAACGCAACTGTTGATCCTGCCAGTAATTTTATGATAAAACAAGTATAAAGGCAGCTCAACAAATTTTTGAAAGCTAGATGTAACACGCAGTTAGCTGGACCGATGAAGCCATAAAGAACGATAAAAAATAACCATAAAGAATGGTCTACTGGTATTTGGGAAACTTAGATCTTATGAATGTTTTCTGTTAATTTTTACAAAATGGGTCCGACAGTTTGATATTTATTTATTAATCACTTGGATATATTATAAAATCTTTAAAAAAAAACCGTTAAAGGAATGACTTATAAAGTGTTTTTCACTTCTAATGTCATTAAGAGGTTATCGAACATCGATATAATGAGGCAGAATTGTATTAAATATCAGTTTGACCTTCTAATGACCTTTATCTTTTGACCGATTGTATGTTTTTGGTTTAACTTGTTCCATCCAACCGTTCTGAAACTGTTCGTACACCCTTTAATAAACAATCGATAAACCTATCTAGAACTAACTAAAATTGCAATAAATATTATTTTCTATTCGTACAGCACTGCTGAACACATGAACACAAAACATTGGTTTTTACTGAAAAACAAACAAAAAAAAAAAAAATGGAAAATTAATATTATTAAAAACTAAATACCAAAAAGAAAAACCAAACCAAACCAAACGTTAAAGTAGAAATACAAAAACAAAGCGATGCAAAACTTTGTACTGTTCTACATTCTATATATGCAGATTTTTTGTTGTGCTTTTTACTTCTGGAAATGCTTGTTTTGGATTTAGATTTTCCCAAAACCTAATTGGTTTTTGTTCATATTTTATTTATACTTTTTTAGTGTTCTCCCCAGAATTTTGTCTATTATCCTGTTTTTTTATCTATGCTAAAATACACTTTGATGTTTTCCACAAATAATTTTTTACTATCCAGCATATAGTAGTGGACACAATAAGACATCATCGTACGACTGTTATTATTAAAGATTTATAATGTTTTTTCCCAAGACATTTTTTTAATGCTTCGGTCGGTTTTCGGTTCACACCCGAATAGATATTTAATTTTTTATTTTATTTTAATTCGTTCCGTTTATAATTGAGACATTTCGCTAATCCTAGTCGGGGGAATAATATTTACATAGAAAAAATAATAATCTCCAAAGCTGAATTCTGTGTTATGTACCTTCCGTGATTATATTCACTGGTATAATATAATGTTGAACAAGGGATGTTTCCAGGTGAAATTTTTTCCAAAAATTAGACAGTATAAAATGTATTTTCCATAAGGATATAATATACTGTGAACTTATAATTAATAAACACAAACACTGAAGTACACATATAACAATATAAACTAAATATGTGGAACTTCATTCAGCTCAACTCTATCTAAAAACTACAAATTAAATTATTTTAAAATTTTAAGTAAATTTTGTTACATTTGGCAACATAGAAACATAAAACATTAAAATAAAAATCATATTTTCCACTAATTTAGATAATTTACCACCTAAATTCGTTTGCTTCTCTTTCTCATTTTCACATTTTTCGAATTATAAATGGATTCTACGAAAGTATAGTAAAATTATTTTGCAACATACTAAAAAGATAATTTATGTAAATTTGAAATATATTAACCCAAAAATCCTTATTCGTATCTACATACATGTACGTATGTAACTCTCGTATTCCTCGATTTCAATTTAGGAAAAATATGGAAATAGATCATGTGTGTGTGTGTGTATATGTATGTGTGGTTGTGTGTTTCAGATACAAACAGTTTTTGGCATGGAGAAGGAAATCAATATTTGTGTGGCTGAATTTTACATTTTAATCTTTTGTCTCTGTATCTTTGAAATTAATTGTTGTGGATATTGTGTGCGGCTAGAAAATTAACGAATTGATTTTATGCACCAAAATACATCAAGCTGAATTAAAAGAGACTGTCACGTACGAAAAACCAACATCCTATTGGAGTGTTAATTAATTTGTCTGGCTTTTTGTGGACATGTTGTTGTGTTTTCTAATTAAATTGAATGAGTTGTTTCGAAAGAAGTGATATCTTTTATATCCCAGCCCCAGATGTATATTATAGATTATTGTAATTTTAAATGTAGGAGTAATCGGAAATTACTTTGCTTTGTATTCATTACTTTGAATATAATAGCCTCGAAGGCCATCAATAATGATTAGTGCTTAGTGCTTTTTTCAATATTTTGGCATCTTGCAATGATTGTTTTATTTCATAAACTGAAGTACAACAAAGAATGAAACGGGAAGCTTGGATCCGCTTTGGATGGTTCTTCGGCTCTTCTTCCTTTCATCAAAGTTGATGCAATCCCCGTTGATGCAAATAAGGGCACTTTTAAATTTCTATTTCATATAGCTGTGAATTATTTATCATATTAGAAATTTCAACACTCACAACTTGATCAATTTATTAAAGTATGTTAGATTTATTCTCCTCGTGAAGTGTAAAATCCAACTGTGACCATATTGGAAGCTCTCTTTTTTAGAATTGAATAGTGTACATGAAAGCAGTACATCGACCCAACACATGAGTCACTTTTAGATCATGTAACAAAGACTTCAGCTTCAGTTTGTAAATTGTTTGACTAAATCCAAACGAACTGATGGTAAAACTCACCTAATTTCAAATTTTCTTTCACTTTTATCATTTTTGGGTTGAAAGTGAAAGCTTTAAATATATCTGGGGGTCTGAATTTAAAAACAACATACATTGCATCTTGTATTTCACGTATTGTTCTTGATAATTCTTCGAAAGTTGATAGTAAAATAACAGGAATATCAGTTTGCAGTCCACTTGAGTCGGCAACGTTAGCTACGTGATCCACAAGTACCTTGATACAGTTCACTGCATAATTTAGAAACGGATGTAATTTAAATTTTTTGCTTCAACTTTTTAGTATGAATTAACTTTCCATTGTTTTGAGAGCTTCCCAGCACTGATGACTTGATTGAATTCTTTGTCAATAATTGCCGATTATACTGATTTGAACTGCCAGATACTAATTTTGATCCGTACTTGTTCTCAAGCGTCTTTGTAGCTTTCACAATGCCACATATGAGTACAGTATGGCATACGTAATTCGATCAGAATTAGGACTCATGATATTAATATCTCTAAATTGTTGCTCAGTATTAACACGATCGCGTGTATAAATTCTAATATCACGTTCAATCAGACCAAAGACCGTAGCTAATTACCAAAACCATAGATAATTAGCTGCATAAATCATACAGGACCCGAGGTCCTCGTATAGGATCCGTTTGAACAAAAGAGTTAAAACATTTAAACTGCTTCCTGCGTATAACAACTATATAATATGCTGTCAATCGAAAAGAAATTGAAATCTAATCAAAAGGAGTTTTGAACCATTTTGAACAATAAAAGAAAAGTAGTTGGTTTCCCTTCCCCAATGGGCAGAATTCCATCGCTAACTCGTTCTCTGAAATTTGCAATTTGTTTGTCATCTTTCTTGTTCCAGTTTATAAACATCTCAGTCGCCCATCCATAACTCCCACAGTTGCTCAAATTTTAACCACTAATTCTTTACAGAGGAAGAGAAGTTCATGACTGTTTGTACTAACTAAAGGTAAAGGTTGTGGTTCCATTTTTCAGTCGAGTAGAATTAAGATCTATAATTATTGTGGCATTAATATTTTGTCAGTCATTTAAAAAAAGTTCGAATCTATGGTCCACAAAATCTTGTCATTCCACTTGAAATCGGTTATAATTCCTGAACAACGCGAATTTTTACCAGGTAGCCTACTAAACTGATAGTTATTTAAAGTGACTTTTGGAGTGGCAGAGGGCAACCATACTTGTTTGAGTTGATTGATCAGCAATGGGTTGTGGCGTCAATGCAATTAACCCGGCTAATGCTGATGGTTGATTTTCCTTGTAAAATCTAACTCCGTTTTCTTAAAAACAAGGCGGATGTACTTTTGTTCTTATTGGATGTTCCGAAGTTAGATGGCTGGTGGTTTATTAAAATATTTTAATATTTTAATAGGTTAATAAAATTCTCTGTTTTGTATGCTTATTCCTCGACAGTTTTTTTGGTTGTGTATTAAAATTTTATTCTGATCATGTCAAAATAGTTTTACAAAATAGTGGTTAATTCATATTAATTACGGCAGATGTCTATCCTATAATTTATTTTAACTTACGTCGCAATATGATGATTTAAACTAGATTTGTAAAGTTTGTAAGTTTTATACATTTGTAAGGTTTTCATTTGACTGTGTACATTTGTAAGGTTTTCATTTGACTGTGTACATTTGTAAGGTTTTCAATTGATTTTAGTTTCCAAATGCAAGAGTTCAAGTAAACAATGGGAAAAGCTATATAAGGTAAACATTATATAAATATACATAAAATGGTTTCATTAATGATAATTATTTGATTTTAGATGATGTGAATTTCATATTGACAGCTATTGGACGTACTCGAACAATACCAGATCAGTTTTATTGACAATATTTAGCAAGCGTTACATACTTTAAAATAGTATTACTATTAGTTAGTTTGTATAACTTTCTTTTTTTTGTTGTCACTTTTTCAAAGTTAATAATTGTAATTTATTGTCGGTACTACCAATTTTCCAATTTTATTGGCTTATTTAAAAGACACTTCTTTCTATTAAAAGCTTAGACCCTATTTTACTAAAAGCCATATCAACACTGCACTTAACCGTTGCAGAACAAAATTATATCGGTATAAAATTCTTGGTCAAAAGAAAAGATGATAGTACCGCGTTTCCAAAACCACATAATGCGAGAGATATACAATTATTCCTCTCGGGAAATACAATTTCAGTTTAATTCCTTTACGACCTGTCGATATTTTTGAAAGCGTTAGTGTTTGCCAAAATCTCGCTATAGCAGGTAGTATAGTTTACTTCCAATCAAGGCAGTAAAACCCACTTACATATTTAAAGTTCCGGTTTCAGTTCCTGTTCCGGTTCGATTATTTAGTTCTTATTTATGTTGTATTCTTATAATAGAAGTCATATGTTGGTTTCGGTTCCAGATCCTAAAATATTCCTATAATTTGAATTACAAAAATATTTTTTTTCAGAAAATATGTGATCTTAAAATTAAAATTCACGAGTCGTCTAGATGATTCAGAGAAAATAAAAGCAAAAGAAGAGAAAACCCTCTCAACATGAACTTGTATGTCTGGAATTGCGAAAATTTTTTGAGCAATTTTAAATAATTCGGAAGCAATAGGTTTTTGACAGTACCAAAATATATTTTTTTGGAAGGTCAAATGGTATTTATCAAATAAGATTTTCTGCTTTCCTGAAGTATTTTTGATTTTTTTGGTACAACCCAAATCAGAAAAGAATTAGGTCTGTTGGATTGGCGAATTATACCGCAGTACAGGTTTTTCGTCCTTTGCTGTAATATGATGACTAAAAGCGGCATCAGTGTTGTCGCTGTTCGTTCGTTGTTTCGTTCGTTTTTTCAGCAGTTTTTTTTCATGGCTTCCTTTTCTTTTTTCTTACGTTTTATATTTGTAATCGTAAATGTTTTTTGTTTTTATCTTTTTCGTACCTATTATGACGTCTCTATCTCGCCATGTTCGTTCATTAGAAAAGTTGGATATAAAACAATCTTTATGAAAAACTGCAAAAGAAAAAATTCGTCATTTTCAACTTATACTATTGGTTAAAAAACCTAACGAAAAAACCAACGAACGAACGAAGGGAACACTGAAGTCAATTGTTGTTGTGGAAGAAAGCAATAACAATAACTTGAAAAACAAGTTATGTAATTTGAACTATCAGTCGTTCAATTTGGAAAAGGTCTAGTGTCAAAGGCCAATTTGATCATCTGATAAAATGAAATGCAGGAAGTGGTCGCAAATTGAGCACCGCTTTGATTTGACTTGCAACTGTTGTAAGTTCCTCATAGGTGAATATTGTTTTACCTATTATATGTCTAGGAGATTTTTGAATGATTTAATTGCTGTTTCTGCAGTCTCCCAAATGTTGGGCTTCACCAAGAATGAAATGTTGCGTATGTAATATTGCAATGATATTTGTTGTTGTTAAGTTTGAGACCACATCAATATGTACATCTTTATTGGCCATATAAACAAATATGACTAAATATACTTTACATCTATGGGATGTTCTACCATAAATCTGCTTCAGTTGAAGTGGTCCAGCATAGTCAATAGCCATCTTCAGAAATGTAATTTCGTTGTCTAATAATGTTTGTGAGCAAAGCTGCTCTAGCATACTGATGCTTTTTGTGAAGGTCCTTTATTAGTAATTTGGTTAGATCGCAGTTCGGTAACATTACTGGATGCTTAGTTGCGTACTCTACAGAAAAATGAATTCTAACATTAGATTAAAAAGTATCGGAGACAGATCATCTCATTATCGTAAATCAGAGTTAACAGCAAAAACTCCTGCAAGCTTGTTCTCGACTTTAACACAAAAATATGATTTCGTTTACAAAAATGTACATATTTTCAAGTACTTTCAGATATCGCTAGCAGACCATAAACTAACCCGTTGAATTGGGTCATAGGCACGAAATGAACCGTAATATTTATAAAAAATTAAACTCAGAAAAAATTGATCTGATACTACCCGGTTCAGATGAAGTCCTTCTAGGTAGTCATCTACACTTTCCTTCTTTTGACTTGCTCCTTCCAAGTGTAAAGTACCGCATCGTTGCTACTGGTACATAGATGTCTCTAGGTACAGGTAAAAAGTTTTTAAACCTATCAATTTACATTTCATAATTATTCATCTTTAGTTCCTTGTTAAATTAGAGAATCCCTTTTATATTTTTAAACTGGATTGATAATTGAAAATAGTTTTACCATTCAATACTTATTACAAAACCTGTTTCGAAAATAGGATTTAAAGTATAATCACGAATATTCATTTTAATTGAATACAACAACAAAAAAAAAAAAACGGAATATCGCGACACTATGCGATTTTATGGCTCACATTTATACCTCCAGTTAGGTGATATTTAAAAAAAGCTTTCATCGATTCAAAGCATTTTCATCTATAAATGTATACGTGACTGTTTCGATATAGACCACGCTTCGCTTACTTATACTGTTAGGGAAATTTTGCTGAATGGAAATTGCTGTATCGCATGCATATATCGACACATATAATAAATTGAATTCATATATAATTTTTTATTTATTGGAATTATTTTATTTATAGAGCAACAAAAAAAATTATTTATATGTATGTATATATGTTCGATATATGTGTACATAAAAATGCTATTAATTTAATTTTTAACGGGATAAATTCATAAAGGTGCATAAATAAATTGGTTTTTAGGTTATAGTTTTTAGAATTTCATATATACATGTAATTTTAAAATTTCGATTCTCGATGGTAACATATAAAAATATTACGCCATCGGGCGTAAACTTTTCCAAAATAACCCAGCTGACATCATATATAATATATAGTGTGCATGACTAAACCATAAACACTAGTATTCTGTTGAAATGATCAAATCAAATATTGTAATATATATAATGTTAGTAATTTTTCAATTCATGAAAATCGTGAAAATATTTTTATAATTTTCTATTTTTTTAATTAAACTCGACGAAATGATTTATACATTAAGACACGCATCGTAAAAAAAAAATGAAGAAGACTTGTTGGAAAATTTTCAATTTTCCTCACATGGTTTATGAATTCAATTCACGCGTGGCAAACTCATAATTAGTTTACTTTCTTTATTTTATATAGACTATAGCTTGCTATATATGTAGTTAGAACATCGTAAAAAGACATATGGCAAGAATCAAAGTGAAAATTCCGAATTTATGTTGTATATAAATCCAAAGCTTATATCGTTTTTAATTAAAATTATTTATTATTAGTTTTTATTATTATTGTTATTATTATTTGGAACAGTACTGTTGTAATGATCCAATAAAAAAGAAAAAACATAAACAAAAGGTCGAAAAACTATATAATATATAGTATATGGAAAGCTATAGTTTTGTATTAATAAAATTTTATCGCATGGAAAAATGTGCTTTATGATTAATTTGGCATCCTTAAAATCACAACGCCTGAGAATCCATCAAAGACATGACATAATTTTTCATTTTAATGGTAATACATGAACTACACAATACTGCCTTAATTCAATTACCTCATACAACATTTAATTCCAACAAGTGCTTAGAAAAATGTAATTTTCATAAATAACCCCAGCAAAACATAAAAAAAAACATAAAAGCAAAAAAAAAAAAAAAAAAAACAATGGAAAAACGACAGAAAAATTCACGATATACTCCTCGAAGCAAAATTAAAATTCCACAAGGACATAATAATAATTTCCTCAACGTATGTTTTGTTGTTGTTGTTGTTGTTTCCTATTTTGCCAAGTTAAACAGTTTATGGGAAATTATAAATTTTCTCATATTGCTACACCTGAAAATAAACGTTACATTTCTCATGCATATACGCAAAGGTTTCCAATATAGGGCTACCAATTTCCTAATATTTAACTTAGGCAATACTAAAAACCCTTTTTAAATGTTTGGCATCAATGATTAACCCTCGGAGGTACAACCCGTGGAAATTCAATAATTGGTCATTTCTTGACATTTTATGAGCCTACCTGGACTTATATACAAAGTTCACTGTAAGTTTTTGTACCACTAATTGTCCTTTTTTTATAATCGACGCATAATGGTTGCATTATGAATTTGTAGATTTTGGCAAATTTAGATTTGCCTCCTCATTTAGTTTAGAAACCGTATATGATATACCAAGCTAAATATTTACTTTATATGTTTTGTATTTTATTTTAAAGGTCAAACAGCCCTTACTGAAAAACCCTTTACATACATTCGAGTATATAAAATATTAGACGATTCATATTGCTTAAGTATTTGTGTAAATTATGTAAATATGTACCTATTTTCGATTCTGACAACAAAAATACGTAACAAAAAAATGCAAAGGGTGAGAATAAACAGTGTTAAGGACACAAAACAACATAAAACATTTAGGAGTAACGAAATTCCCGAAACAACAACAAAATATAATCTTTAAATAATTTCACTTTGTTTTTCCAAGCTATGTATACATATACGTTTACAAAGCCATCGTAAAGTAGTTTAGGGGTGGAGAGAAGTTGTGTTATAAAACAACACAAAACCACCACATTTAAGTTTGTTTAACAAAATAATAATAATAATAATAATAATAAGAGTACTAGTAATAAGTATCACAGGAAAAATAACCCTTAAAATGTATTTTCCTTTATTGTGTATGTGTTTAACGGAAAATTATACTTGGAGAAAAACATTTTTCCGTCGAGCTTAAATATGTACAAATCTGTTGTAATAAATTTTCATAAATTTTGTTTGTTGCATAAGTACAGTGACAAGTACAGTGACTATGAAGACCAGAAACGTTTTTTGGTCTCATACTTGTAGCCATTGGTAATTTTATTCAGCTTATCCGTAAGACACAAGATTAGAACTGAAAGCAGCTCAAATTTATTATCTTGATTTTAATTTTTATTGCATTGAGCTCTTCGAAGATAAGTGAAGAGTTTCCAACTACTCGAATTAAATGGTGCGTAGCTGCATTCATCACCCTCCCAAGCCACCCAAATGTGGGATTTTCTTAATCAGCATCATTGTTGAAGATTATTATGATGTGCTTGAGACTTGAACATGTCGTATAATTCTAAAGCTCAGATCTGGCACCAACAAAATTCGTTGCGTTGTCACAGAATATAGTGTGGCATAAACCACATCCAGGTTTTTAGTACGGCGATGAATGCTTGTGTAGTTAGATCGACAACGATCTCTAGATGAGCAAATCGTGTCATGAAGCATATAAATATGGCAATATATGTGCCTTCATTAATATCTTCCCACGTATTCCATAGTATATACGTATCAGACAACTAAAATCGATCCAAGTCTTATAGGATGGCCGCAATGGAGTAGACGGCTCTGCAGATAGGTTTTCCATGAGATGTGAAAAGAACAGAAACCAGAATCCAGAAATACGCTAAGAGAGCATAGACGATACGTTCTATGAACTTCTTTATTTGATAATATTGGCGGGATTTTAAGATGTTGGTACTTGATGATTGATTTACGGTTGTGAGATCTTGTATTTTAGCAATCCGATTAACGATGAATGTGTTCCTTATATAAGACGGTGCTGATATCCATGACAATACTATTGTTGGGTCTGTCCAGTAGAACTCATTTTATGAATTGTTTAAGTCACAAAGCTGTTGATGCAAATTTAAGCCATCGAGACTGGTTTGCTGGATGAATATTTTTCCCAAAATCCATTGGACTTGATAGGACCAATGGTAGGGTCCTATCATGCCCAATGGATCAAATATCTTGCCTAAATCTGAAAAAATGGTTCGCCTAGCTAGTACTTGTTGCTCTACCTCAAGATGGTCTTTAGTACGGATTTTAGAATATCAGAAAGGTTTAAACAGAATTTATGTACATCGAACCCTCCCTGATCTTAAAGCAAGTTAACTCATCTCGTAATTTTATCCTGTCTTTAATCTTGTTAAAGCCGTTCATCTACCCTGGTAAAAATTTTCAGTAATGACTTTGGAAGCCAACTGGTTGGAGTTCCTTCGCCTTGACTAACTGTGTCAAACATGCAAGGTAGGGTGCAAAAGATGAACTGTATGTAACTGTATTTAGTATATATATCTTAAGTCCTTTGTCTGGGCTATCACGTCAAAATATATATTGGAATTTGTTATCTGACTCATTACCAGTTCGCAATGAAGACGTATTTATGACTTATAGGATTTGCTAGTTCTAGTATTTGTATTATTTTGTTTTCTTTTATGTATTTTTCATGTGTTTGTAGAATGTCAAGAGAGTTGAGTTCAAACTTTAATTATTATATAAATTTAATGGAACTCTACTCTAAAGCCACTGTTAGCCGAGGGATGTGAAAATACTCGGACATATGTTGATTTTTCTTAACAGAAATGTTGTAGAGAATTACTGTGGGATTGCACTTAGGTCGATCATATACCTAAACATTTTGAATACGATCATATTGTCTTACCTTTTCACATCAGACCTATCGTTTCTCCAGGACAGCATGGTTTTTTCCTTGGAGATCGACAGTCACTAATTTTCTTAAATTTTGCTGCGATCATTTTAGTAGTACCTACCAACTCCAGCTTGACGTAATCTATACTGATTTAGTCAACTGATCACACCATTCTCATTGCCAAGTTATAGAACTTGTATTTTCAATGTCTCTTCGTTAAACGGTTGACGTTTAATCGTTCAAATCATTGCCAGTTCGTGAAGATTTTTGATTGTTCGTTCCGATATTTTCGTTTTTCGTCTGGAGTGCTTCAGACTGCCCTGATGCACTTTCCCCGATATTATTTCATTTTATCTTTAATAATTTCGCTATTAAAATAATAGAGTATTGCTCTGGTGTTTAGTATTGCTCGGATTGGTTTATTTTTCTCCTCTGACCTAAAATTCACCAGACACATTGATTTAAATATTTTATACGCGTATCGACTGTGGTTATAGTTATAGTTATAGTTATAGTTATAGTTATAGTTACAGTTATAGTTATAGTTATAGTTATAGTTATAGTTATAGTTATAGTTATAGTTATAGTTATAGTTATAGTTATAGTTATAGTTATAGTTATAGTTATAGTTATAGTTATAGTTATAGTTATAGTTATAGTTATAGTTATAGTTATAGTTATAGTTATAGTTATAGTTATAGTTATAGTTATAGTTATAGTTATAGTTATAGTTATAGTTATAGTTATAGTTATAGTTATAGTTATAGTTATAGTTATAGTTATAGTTATAGTTATAGTTATAGTTATAGTTATAGTTATAGTTATAGTTATAGTTATAGTTATAGTTATAGTTATAGTTATAGTTATAGTTATAGTTATAGTTATAGTTATAGTTATAGTTATAGTTATAGTTATAGTTATAGTTATAGTTATAGTTATAGTTATAGTTATAGTTATAGTTATAGTTATAGTTATAGTTATAGTTATAGTTATAGTTATAGTTATAGTTATAGTTATAGTTATAGTTATAGTTATAGTTATAGTTATAGTTATAGTTATAGTTATAGTTATAGTTATAGTTATAGTTATAGTTATAGTTATAGTTATAGTTATAGTTATAGTTATAGTTATAGTTATAGTTATAGTTATAGTTATAGTTATAGTTATAGTTATAGTTATAGTTATAGTTATAGTTATAGTTATAGTTATAGTTATAGTTATAGTTATAGTTATAGTTATAGTTATAGTTATAGTTATAGTTATAGTTATAGTTATAGTTATAGTTATAGTTATAGTTATAGTTATAGTTATAGTTATAGTTATAGTTATAGTTATAGTTATAGTTATAGTTATAGTTATAGTTATAGTTATAGTTATAGTTATAGTTATAGTTATAGTTATAGTTATAGTTATAGTTATAGTTATAGTTATAGTTATAGTTATAGTTATAGTTATAGTTATAGTTATAGTTATAGTTATAGTTATAGTTATAGTTATAGTTATAGTTACAGTTATAGTTATATTGTTGATAATTCTAGATTTAGATTTATCTTAGTCTTGTAGAGAGGTTTAAATATGACATTGGTCATCAATAAGGTGGTTGCTGAAATTAGGTGATGGTGTCAACTATGGTCGATTGAAATGCTCGAATCATTTCCACCGTAGTATAACAGTCAGTTCTTCGTGCTATTGAATGTTTTAAATTTTTTATCGGTCTCCTCATAACTGAGTTAGGACAGTTGATAGTTGTTTTCAATATCGAAATTTGCAGTTGTAATAATTTTTGGTGGTATTGTTGGTTTAAATTTAATTTGTCTATGTTATCCTCGTAAGCATTACCAGCACATTGGTTTGTACTAACAAAGTCAGAAATTGATCATTTTTTTGGCTGACCTTATTCTCACTTAGGGCGTTTATTATTTCATTTTGATACTTTACTTCAGTGTAAAAAGTCCTTATTTGCATAACAATTACTGCACAATATATGAATCTGATGTTTGATTTAAAGTTTACATGCGTTGTTTGTTTTATCATACATTTGTTTTTTCGACCTCTTTAGAATTTCTAATAGATCTTCCCCTGTTCATCTATTCTCTATTAATGTAAAGTTATCTTTTTTCAATGGTAAACTTTACATTAATAGAGAATTCTATTAATAGAGAATTCTATCTTCTTGTTTCTCGCATGTAAAGCGAAAATGGTAGAAGTCTAAAGTCTTTATTTTTGCATTAGTTTAGAGTTACCCGTTTTGTTTTGTTGTTGGTCAGCAACAGCTAACTTCTACTGGCCTGATTATAGTTACGTTTGAATTATTCAAATATTAAAGCGTTATACCCAATAGCATTACAGCTTTTTTCTTTCTTTAAAAGTTTTAATACCTAGCACTCCTCCAGGAATCTTATATTGACATGTATAAAGGACCAACCAAGGGATTCTGCACTCCAACAGAGTTGAAAAATCACTTTTACATCCCTCACCCGTTGGGATTCAAACCCTGTACCTCCAGACTCAAACACCACAGCTTGTACTACAACGGTAAATCCTCGGTACAATAGCTTTAACCAATGCCAAATTATTCGGAAAAACATTTTAATGCTTTGCAACACTATTTGCTCTCTTTAAATGTCCCTTGATCAATGAAATTAATTCTTATCGACCTCAATCATTCAATCCACATTCCAATTTAAATCCAATAACATTCAGTGTATTAAGATATTTGACTGTCATCAAAATGATATAATGGAAATTTAGTATCAATAAATCAGGAGACATATGCAAATAATGTTCAAACCTTAATCCCATTGAAAATGGGAAAATTTCGCATCACCCTATTCAACTTTTATTGATTGTCCCAAAATCAAATCAAAGCAAACCTCCTAAGTCAATATTATTTTAGTTCTATGTGGGTGGGTGCGGAAATTGTACAAATTATATACAACTTTGTATCCTTTTTAAGTTGTTGATTTCTTCAATCTCATCTCCTTTCATGTATCTCATAGGTTTCTTTATATGTTTAAATTGCTTCCAGGGCAAATGTAATTTAATTATCTCGATAGTAGATTTTAATTGGAAATTTTTGTACGACTTCCATTCTATATATTATATGATCCTTTTTCTTCGGTCTAAATTGTTGAATTATTGTGTTAGTATTTCCTGAACATAATTTAATTTTGTTTTTGGTACATATATGAATACAAATTAATCATTAGACCGAAGACAAAAAATTTTCCAAACTTAATTTTCCACAGTAAAATTTATTACATTGTTTACAGAACTTTTTTTTTGTTTGTTGGTTTGTAACCTACTTGCTTAACGTGTTCAATGACTTTTTCGTTTTTATATAAAAAATTTTCCATATACTCACCTGTTCTCATCTTAAGTTTAAACACAAGTCGATTCGATTCGATTTTTCCAATATTACCCTCGTATTTTCTTTTGGTTTTTTATTAACTTTTCCTCGTTTCGTTGTATGAACGTACATTATTATGTATACCAGATACGAGTAAATAAATTAATCTGTGAATTGTTACATAGTTACATATTATACAGTATTCATATGTGGATATCATCGTATGGTATTAATATCAATATTGAATGCTCAAATATATTATTTTGGTAGATGCAGGACTTTTTTTTTTGCTCTTTTGGTGAATGGGTAAAGCTACTTTATCCGCATTGAAAATACATTCAAATTAAAAATCGGTAAAATGTCATTTGCCCATAAATTGTTAATAACTCGCAGTGATAAATGTTGCAAAGGGAAAAAGTTATATTTTGAATCGATAAATGATTCAATGATTTGGTTTTAAATTAACTTTAAATATGTATGTTGATTTTGCAACACATGCCAATGTGGTCGGGAGTTATTTACTTTCTCTTAAAATATCACCACAGTATTTTTTATTTGTCGAAGAAAATGATTTGAATCACTGGACTTATGGAATTATCAACATATGAAACGGACACCATCAGTTAGATGAGTAATGATCTGTTTGGCTTAAGCGATGAGCTTTCAATCTGCTTCCATAACAACAAAACTGAAAAAATAATGGATACTGCTAATTTAATATTGAATCACCGTTTTTATACTTAGAATGGCCTGGCTCGTAGAACGTTCAGTCAAAACGAAGATAATAAAAACTAAGGTGCTAGGTAGCCAGCAAAATATTTAGAACAATCAAAAGCTGGTAGTACCAGAAACGGTTCGTTACAACACCAAAACAATGATTAGCATTTAAAATACATTTTGAAAACTATCAACTCCAGAACATTACTATATAAGTATATACTGCTGCCAGTATTGAAAACCGGAAACTCAAAACTCTGAATATTTACTAATCACAGCAATATTCATCTAAATACTGCCTTTATACTGGCATATACTTCACTAGATGAGTTTGGTGGTAATCATTTGAAAAATGTTGATCGCAATTTCCAAATCCAATTTGATACTTGGCAACTTTATCTCCCTCATATTACTTGGAGCTTTTAATATGTAACAGCACTTTAGAAGAGGATTTCTGTAATCCTAGTAGATATCCTCATTCTTAACGTAACGAATGCGAGAGAATATTGTTGTTACTAACACAACCATAAATTTTTGGAAATAGTTTGTGATTCCTCCTTTTTTGAAAATATGAAGACCCTCTTTAAGCTCCTACCACATTAACAAAACTATTAACATTGCTATACAGTAATATCTGACATCAATTAGTTAGGATACAATGAAAAGTGAGAATTAGAAAAGTTTGGATTGAAAAAATCAAACTCTCCTCCTTCTCGGTTTTATGTAAAAAAAAGATGACATCAGTCCGCAAGGCATCGTTTTGACATTACAATCAAGAGTTTGATGTCCACTTTAAGTTACAATATGCCACATATACATATACAACTTGCGTTCAAAAGGAATTACACCAAACATTAAGCAATAGTATGAGATATTCCGCCTGCTATCTCCTCACAAAATGCTGGATTATTGTGTCATCTGCGAGCGTGACAAACGGTTTGTTTTAGGTTATTTGTTTCATACGACTCGTACAGATCAGTCCTTTCAAAGGTTCAATAATTATGGCCTTGGTGATTGGCGCGGTTTACTCAAGCTATTTCCCAGGTTGTTTTGGAAATGCTTGAGATTCTTTTGATCATATCTGTGGTTACCGATTTTTTTAACTTCATTGGGTTTAATGCTAAAACAGCTACTGCATCAGTTGTTTGTTCTTTCAGTCCGTTCAACATTTCAGGAAAAAATTAGGTTTGCAACATGGCCAGTCAGTTCCCTCCTACCTCATTAAATCCTCGACAAGGTTTTCAACCCGAATCTCGCACGGAACATAATCTGCGGGAATCTACTTAAAAAAAACGTAGGGCCATTGCTGAACATTGGTTGTGTGCAGTATTTTAAAGTACAAATATATCACCTTTTGGGTTTGCGAACTAACTAAGAAGGTAGTGACATCAGACCACAAAGAGACTATTGAAGGTGTGGCTAACTCCATCAGTTTTATGACTAATCTAACCATTTGAGTGAGCAATTCTAATCTCCCTGTAGAAGTGTATTTAATGGATGCAATCATTAATTTCGCGGATAAAATGTTCATCAATATCTTTTCATCCGAATCTGCAGTCCGGATGTATATAACGGAGCAGTATGTGTCGTTTGAAGGATCGGCAAATCCACACAGGTGCAAAATTTTCACTGATCTGGGCTGGTTAGTCATTTTAGTGTATTTTGAGTTTTTCTATTCTATTTTCATGCGGTTTCTGATGGTATTAAATTTGTCTACTGCATTTGTTGGATATTTTTTTTTGTGTTTGAATCCTGCAATCCTTTTTGGGGCCGAAGCTCTCCCAACTCTTTCGCGGTTAGTTTTTAACGTACTACCTTACGCCGTTACCAGCCAAATCAAGGACGCACGAATACAGGTTCGATTTTAAATCCATCTGCACATTGCATTGCTCCAGCCAGCCTGTACTGACATGGACATTGGTTCGGCCCATGGATTCTGCACTCCAACAGGAGGTCATAGTTGTGTTCATCGTCATCACCGATCGTAATCAGGTGATGAAAAATCTTTTTTGCAACCCTTCCCCGTTGGGATTCGAACCCCTGTACCTCCCGTCCCAAACACCGCAGCTTTAACCACTGCGCCAATTGCTCGGTATCTCTTGGATATTGATAATCCTAATCCAACTTAAGTAGCCATAATCTCTATTCTCAAGGCCACGGGCGATAGACACGCCAGAAAGTACTAATATACTTTTGGTATATATTTTGATCTAGCAGAGAGACCTTGCAGACGAAACTGTTGGTTTGCGGGTCAAAATTGATTGCTAGACTAGAAATTAACTTATTTTCCAATGATCCCAGTGATTTCACCTATTAAAATTTTCAGGTCATCTTCTGTATATTTTTCAGGAGTTTAATGTCGTTGGTTGTCCATTTTTGAATATTGTATATCCACCGTAAAAAAGAACTTAGATCTACTTGTAGGGTTGCGACTTCCTTGACTGTGTCTGCTACAGACATGAGATGTGTTAATTTTTGTGTTAAATGATGCGTTGGAAGTTTTCATCCAACCCTTTAACCCAAATGTTTGATGGAAGATTTTCTCGATGTCCATCGCGATTATGTGACGATGCTTCCTGAGCCTAATTAGTATCTCACGCAGTGTTTGTTGAAGAGTAGGTCGAACCATCAACATACCATCATTGTTTAGTGATATTCTCATGAATATCACCATTTCGTATACTCCACTTGGAGTGCTTGGATTAGTCTCCTTACATGGGTCTGTTAGGTTTGAAAGGTACTGGCACTATGAAAATTTCCCCGAAGCATGAATTTTAAATCGCTTGTCAAATTTTCGTTGGACCAATATTCCTCCTCAGTATACTGTATGTAAGGATTAGTTTTTGCAAGGATTGGTCGATGTTTGTATCTTCTTTAATAGATAGACAGGTGATGGTCTGGTATACTACAGCATCAACTAAGTATTGTCCTCCTACACAATCCAGCCTAGTTTTGTGTTCTGAGCCAGATGTTGGTTTATGCCTTTTGTAATGTGATCATAACATAGAAAGGAATCTGTGGCACCCAATTAAAATAACTATACGGTGTCCGGGACGTCAAAATCCGGATCGGTTAACGATATTTGATTTAGATGTGTCAATCGGTCTTGATTAACATGTTTCGTAGGTAGATTTGACTTTTTTTAAATATAATGTATGCCGTAACATCGATGGTGAGTTGGTAGTTAGTGTTGGGCCAAATTAGTAGAGAATATAAACCTGACTACTTTCCACCATTTAATGTATGGTAATGTTAAATCTCGTATTGGATCGTAAAACACTCAGACGATGTGCTCAATTTTCCGTAATGTATGATCATGCTGATGCAGAATCGGTAGGATATTTTTAAGATGGTGGTCTGTAGTAGCGCATCAACAGTTTCCATTTAATGTGATAGATTCGGATGCTCAACTGTATTTGCATCAGTTCGTGTGAAATATTTAGACATGGTTGCAAACCCAGTTGTCGTGGATCAATTTGTGGTAAGTTTATTGGTATCAAGGAATGTTGTAAATTGATTTGCTCGGTGTAAACCAGTGTGTGATGTCTTCTTTTACACTGGTAGCATCGTCTCCTTGTATTAATTTGATTCGCTGTTGACTGCTGCATTGTGTGCAATTCAGTAGTGGCTTGTCCTCTGTATTTACGTCGTTGAAGATTTTTGCAGACGGTGCCATGTTCAGTTTGCAACTTATTTCCTTTTTGTTTTAGGCCTTCGAGAGAGTTCATTCGTTTTCTCATAAAACCTCATAATTCCTTTGGTTTGTATTCATTTTCAAATCTGGAAGTATTCCGTATGCTCCTTCCTTAACGATTATTTTGATTACTGCAATTTCCTTAACGACTACTGCAATAAACGCACCATTTCCTGATGAAATTTTTGATTCACTCCGAGCCAGCAATGGTCTTTCAGTATCGGTTAATATTATTTACTACTCAATGATGATATAAATTATTGGACAAGCATATATACGATTTGGCAATGATAAGATGTGGGAGATATGAGATGATACATTTATCGTACATCAGGGAATTATTATTATTTATTTTTCAACATGTCATAAAATTTTGTGGTACTGTATGTCAGGTGATTTATTTTATGATTTTTCAATTGATTTATGGCAGAAGAATAGTTCGGTCACTAACATTTTTATTCACATTTATGATTGTTTAAGGTTTAGTGAATTCACGTATAAGCTCGTACATTTATAGTTCTGATAATCATCATTAAAATATTTCAATTTACAGAATGTTATCATTCCAATATCCTATTTTATGTTTACATATGTGTGAGTATACAAGGTTATTTCTGTTTGTGGTATGATAAAAAAGCGGTTAAAAGCTTTATTTCGTGTATACGAATATGAATATGGTGTCGTTGGAAAAACCGAAAAAAATGAAATTATAATATCATCTCTTAAGAATATGTATGTAAGTATACCGATGTAGATGTATATTCGAGTATTATACTCTATCTCGAGTAAAGTATGAGTTGGAACAATATTGTAGTTTTAATCCTAACTTTTTTCAGTCTAACCATGATACTATATATGTACAAATGTATATGAAATTTTTAGTTTTGAGGTGTTTACTTTTGCAAATTTAAATTTTAAAAAAATAGTTTTTACAGTGGTTACATAGTTGGTATATAATATAAATGTGGCAAATATTTTTAGTGAAAATGATAGTGGTTGAGCTTTTCCTTTGCCAATACATAAATGTTAATATAAAAATTAAATAAATGTTTAACATACTCATATATATATATATATATATATATATATATATATATATATATATATATATATATATATATATATATATATATATATATATATATATAAAAGTGTGTTCCAGAAATGGGGGTATAAACAAAACATACAGAGTGATAGCGAAGGTCATTTTCAACCAAAATAGCTAAATGAAATTTTTCGAATTGTTGATGGTTCAAAAGTTATTCCACTTATAGTATTTTTTGATAAAATCGCATGACCAGCCACTAATAATTTAATTAAAAAAAACTAGTAGTTCTTTTGTTTAAGTTTAGTTCTTTTGTTTATCTTTCTTTTTTAATACAATCTTAAAGAGTGTGCCTTTCTAATAAAGTAATTTTTATTAACTTTGTTACCTTCTTTCAAATAAAAACAATGGTTTTGAAAAGTCTTTTTGTTTCCCAAATAAGTTTGTTGATTTTTAAGTAACTCTGGCGGAAAAACACTGTACTATAGAAAGTTGGCCAACTATATCAGAAAAACTTGTGACATTAATGCAGATTCTAATTAGAATGGTTTTTATCAATTGTTTTACAATGTAAGTCTTGTTTATTAAAGAATGTACTGAACAAAATGTCGAGTGCTAAAATAAGTGCTTTGTCAAAAATAACACAAAATGATTAAAATACATTAAACTAAGTACTTAGTTTTACAGTATCACTAAAATGTTTGAGTTACAGTTTAAATTTTTTTTCTCAACAAATCTAGTAGCCCGAATTAAACAAAATTTGTGATAATAAAATTTTTATTCATTTGTTTGTGGTATAGGTAGTGCCATAGATTAAGATATAATATAGATGGCCCAAACACAAGCAATAAAAGTGAATATATAGAAATAAAACTAAAGAAAGTAAAAATAAAAAGGATAAACAATTTTTTTTAGTTACTGTATAATACAAATTTGTAAAATATGCATTCGAAAATGAAAGAATAAAAAATAAAACCATAATTAGCCTTTCACTACAGTGAAATCTTTCTTTGTAGTTGAAAAATATATTTTTGTACTTTGTGCAGTAAAATACAAAATGATTTTACATTTCAGTCAGCATATTAGAGGTACCCGTCACTTACTTTTATTTTTTGTTCTAAATGGAACATCTTTTTATATCTTAATCTATGGTAGTTTTAATTTAAATAAAGTTTAGCACAACTAATCATAGTTTACCAAATTCGAATGGTTAACTGTATTAAATGCCCTTTTTAAATATATAAATAGGCAAGAACAAATTTTTATTTTGTGTATCTCTTTACTTAAAGTATCTGTCAAGTTCAGAGAAGCTGACAAAGTGTTTGATTTCTTAGAAAATCCATATTGGGCACTGAATTATTATTATATTAAGTGCTAAAAAAATGTCCAAGTAAACCAATAAAACTTCTTCGAAAATCTTAGATATCGACGATAAAATCGAAATTGGTTCAGCATATGAACGGAAATCTATGAATCGTACCAAGAAATACGGTATCTGAACTAAACGCAATCAGTTATGATATCTGATCAATGATTGTCATAACTTCATTACTAACTTTTGGGCCAATTCAATAGGCTCTTTGGTTTGTCTATATATCGATTGTGACAGAGAAAGAATCAAAATATAAACTGTACAGGAAAGTGGAGAACTTGAAGAAGTCAGTCTTGCGCAATTTGTTCAGATATAACGTTACTGACGAAGGTAAAATTACGATACGCAAAATTCCACAAATCGTAAGATATAAAAGTTATGAATATGGCAATTGATTTAGCAGGTTACAAACAAGAAATAGTCTAATTGCTTACCATTTTGGCTCAACGAAACTCTATTGAATTTATGATGAGAATGAACCTTTGATTACGGAGCAAAGAAAAGAATCCGATCCAGATTTAGATATACCTAAATGATGGCTTCCAAGAAATTATGTTGGGAAGATGTCCTTTTCAATGATATGGAAAATGGTAACCAGCAAAACCAAGTCAATCAGCAGCATGTGGCTGATCTATATCACTAAATTTTAATTCTGTTATGTGGAATAAAATAATGCGTTGGGTGCAATTGCAAAAAAGAGGAATCTATGAAGCTTCCAGCAATTGCTCTTATGTGAATAATCAACGAAATTTTTTTAACAGATTCGCAGTGACTGAAGAACTCAGTTTCCTCTATAGAACCGGAGTACGCTACGACTATTCACTAATTTGAAAAAGGGTCATTTGATGAAATTGTCTATACGTACAGTCAAAGACATCTTCAACCCTTAGTTTATGAGTCACATGTCTTGCAGGTCTTTACATTATTTCTGCTGACAATATTACAGAAATTTCGACATATAGATGAATAAGAAACCAATTTTTCTGGCTCGCAACTCTATGTACGTTTGAAAACAGCTGATCAAGTAATGCTCAAAAAATGGAAATAGAAAAATAACCATCCATAGCGTTGATATCGGCGGAAACGTTATTGAAAAATCAGACATCGTTATCGAAAACTTGGTTGGAATATGATTAACGCTTGATGATAAGGCTAGACTTTAATAATTTTCCGTCATGGTTGTTTTTTAATAATATTTTTGGATTTGCAAAATTTTGTAATAAGAGGTTTTGTAATGCTATCTTTTTAAATGAATGCCAAATTAGGGGGTGTTCCCATAGCAGGACTTGCAATAAAATGAATAAGCAACACGACTGGCTAGAAAACAAGATGACACCTATGTCAATTAGGAGCAAAGAGTTGTGTCCTAAAAAAAACTCCAGCACTGTAAGGGGTGGCACTTCATGCCCAGTCCCAAATGGAATTCCTTTAATCGAAAATATTTTCTTGATTTTAAAAATTTTTGATTCATTCAAATTTTTCTCATCTCCGAGAGAAATGCCACTTATTGGGAGGCCAGAATGATGTTTGACTATTGAACTAGAGAACGAAGAATTTAAGTGGGTAAATTAAATCAGGCGGTGGACAAACAAATATGGAATGATAAGAGTTTAACGCCTTGTTACTTATACATTCCATAAAGTTTCTCTTTTCTAGAGGTATCTATCTAAAAACAGTTATCTTTTTAGTGGCCTCTACGCAGTACACAGACAAATGAAAAAGGTGATATTGTGAAAAAGCGATATTTTTAATTATAATTAACTAACCTTGATGTTGTCGCATTGTCATTTTTAATTAAATTTGCATTGTGTGGAAAAAGGATAAAAAATCGAGATTAATTTTAAAACTTTGTTTGACTGATAGGTCCTAAACTATTTCGGTTTAATATTTAAACTTTAAAAATCAAGATGAACAAATTTAGAAGTTTAAAAATCTCAATATATTGTTTAAAACTAATGGTCAAAAAGTTTTACTCTGAGTAAACGTTTCAATTTTAAACCAAAAGTGTCTGTAAAATAGTATCAAAAAGAAAACCGTTGTGTTTAAAATCTAACAGGGTAGGTTAAAAATATAAACTCGTTAGTATGTAATCTGATAAAAAAAGTTGTTTTTTATTTAAAATAAAAAGTCAGAAATTCCCTGATCTGATCAGGTATGTATTGGCTATTGTTGAACAGATCTATCAATCCACCTTCACTATTGAATTTGGTTTCGATCCCATGTGAACTATATTTGATATACAAATTAAAAAATTCGGCCCCTCATCGGTCATCAGGCTGCAGCGACCCAACTATAAAAATGTCAGTTTTTTATACTTAAAAATATTTAATTGGTTAATATTTACAAAAATTTTCTTAGTTAAGATTCTTTGCCTAAACTTTATCATCTATTATTAATAAGTATTTTAGTGTTACATCTATTGTTTTATAAATTTTTTAAGTATTTGAGATGTATTTATTGGCTTAAAACTATTTTGACTACTTAAAAATGGCATGGTTCATATTAGGTTTTTATACTTCGTATAATCACGTTGTTCTAGTGAATTATAAGATAATAGAAAATTTCGTTTATTACACCTTCGATGCGTTCAATTTTTTATTATGGAGAAGTTAATTCTCTTATGTTTTTTTTAGTTGAGAGCCATTATGGACAATTTTAAATCTTTTATGTTTTACATTTTAAATTTTAATATTTAAGAGACAATTTTGGATTTTTTAAACCTTTTAAGTTTAAATTTAGTAAGATCAAATATATAATTTTTTTGTATTTAAAATCAAACTGTTAGAGTTTTCGTTATAGTTGCCAAAACAAAAAGGATTTATTTCAAGTGTTTTTTGGTTTTATTTTAGATCAAAACTTTTTATGTTTAAAATTAATGCTTTGCAGTGTTAAATAAGTTTTAAACTTTTTGAAGTTTATGAATTAGCATTGAATTGTTTTATTATTCTATAAAACTTTTGTGGTTTAAAAAAAAAATGTTTTGAAATTAGTCTCGATTTTTTACCGTGATATACTCAACTCAATGTCAAAGTTACATTTACACTGAATTATCGTTTACACGGTAAAATATTGTAAAGGAATCAGGCTGTAGCCAACTTATCACCAAGGTATGACATAAAAACGACATATTTCGTTAAATGGCGTTAAGTGACTGAATGTGAAATCTTTATTTTCTAAAAAAAAAAAAAAAAAACATTTCGTACCTCGCAAATTTATGATAGTAACGTATAGCAATGCGATAGCCGTTTTTATTTTCAGTTTTCATTTATTATCTATTTTATGAAAACGATATAGTCTTAAAACAGAGAAAATGTATGAAAAGTCGATATTGTTGTTGCTGGGTTTTTATGTGCTTTTTCCTTCGCTCATAGTGAAAATAATTATATTGCGAAGATAAGAATTGAATTTGGTTGTTAGAAAATCTGATGGAATGAATTTTTTTTTTCGTTTTTTTTTCTGTTATTATTATTTTGAATGGAAAACATTTTTCCTTTTTTCATTTCACGTTGTTAATGATTTTTATCGAATTTTCATTTTGAATGTGGTACGAATAAAAATTAAATTATTCAATTTCATATACACAGCAAGACAGACAGACAGTCATACAGATAAACGCAGACGAATCTCAATTTTTCGTCTTAAAACGATTTTATTAGATTATATACACAGCAAAATATCTAAGCAGAAGAAAAACAAAAATAATTTTTTCGTTGGCAGGGAAGGAAATAAAATATTTTAATGATTTCCGGGTATGTAGTTTTCTTCAGTTACATTGTTACATAGTTTCGAACAGTAGTTTTCCAAAATATCATATTTTGTTGAAATAGTTTTAAATTTTTATATATCTATACATATTTACATATTTCCTTTTTATGATTTTGTGTGAAACTGTTATATGTATATAGTTATTGTTGTGACAGGGTGGTTAGGAGTGTGAGAGACATTTTACTTCTCTATATCGACTAGATAATCCAATTAGCAGAGAGAAATAATTTATATTTTACACATGTCTCGAGGACATATTATATTGATTACGAATTATGTATATACTCATAAATATATAATACATATAATTGCTACGACAGAGAATTAATTATAATTTATGTTCAAACGATATAATTAAGCACAATACCTTTATATACTGTAAAAAATACCCAATACAATTTTCAATCAATTAAAAAACAAAAGCAACAACAACATTTCGAATTTTATTAACTGAAAATAATTCGACCGAATTATAATATAATGGACAGTGGACAGGTGGGAATTCCTCCAAAAATAAAAAATTAACTAACCTTGATGTTGCGCATTGTCTGGTTTTTTATAATTAAATTTATACATTGTGTGGAAAAAGGATAATTTTTTGCAAAGTTGTACTGTTGCTAGGGATTAAATAATTTATACTTCAATTATATTTACATATTTTAAAAATTATTGATTTTAAATTATTTGGTTGGTTTTGATTTAAAAATATTGTTAGCCTACTATGCTTGCTGCGTCTCGACTTAAACCGATTTAAAAACAAAAACAAAAACTTTTAAATCGATTATTTCAAGAACCAATGATTATCATTTTGTGTTATCTAACTAAGTGGATTAATAAAATCAAAAATGTATTTTAATTAATTTATGTAACATTTTTGAAAATTAGGAAAATCTTTTGTATAGTTTTGAAAAGCTTTTTGTTTATAATTTATATTTTCCAACAAAAGCAAAACCTACCTCACTTTATCGAATCGATTTATCTCCATACATAAATAAATTTATATATAAACCAATTTAGAAATGCCCATAAAAAATAAATTATTTTAAACTTTGAGCCAAAAACTTGAACTAGTCATCAACATAAGTTCCTACAGATTTACTTCATGGAGGATAAAATCATTGAAATAGACCGTAAGTGTCAAAACTTCCAAATCGTGAGTAAAGAGACTATTTTGAAGATTCGGAGAATGTTGATTGAACTTAATTGAATATAATAACCAATTTTAAACTGCTTAAGAGGAAATACCGGGGAAGAATTAAAAGTAGATGAATGAATGAAGTCGCACCCATGGTTGAAGGCGAACAGTCGCTTTACATACCCCGTAAAAAGACGGATTAATCAGAATGTCTAATGCATATAAATACTATGGTGCATTGATCAGCCATTACCGACGTAATGTTGCGAATGTTTTCAACAGGGGAACGAATATGGAACTTGTGACCTCTGAGTTATAAATAAATTGGATGATGAAACGAGACAACAGTGGGCCATCCATTCGGTAGATAGTGAATGATAATCCAAGTAAGGCTAAATTTTTAAAATGTATAAATCATCGTTGCGAAGCATTGGAGAGTTGCAATACCAATGTACACAGGCTACTATTTTAACTGTTCTTCTCGAAGAAAGTGTAACATCTGTGACAATCATTATAATATTCTGCTTCATTTGCCAATTTAAACAAACACTGAAGCCATGCAAACTTCATTAGAAGCATTTTTCTAACTATCACAGTACCTGTCCACGATATATACACAACAATTTGCATACGATTCAGCAGCTTCTTTAATTATGGGAAATTTTGGCCAAAACACTCAAATTAGAACGACATTATTCCTAAATTTCGGTCAATGGTTCGTTCTTGGTCAAAAAGAACTAAAACAACTAGCCAGTCGTCTGCTAACTGATCCCAGTTTTTATGAATCAAACGAAGTCGGCATGATTTGAGGCATTGACATTTTCTTCAAAATCTGACAATCAAAGAAGGTTACCGAATTGTAAATTGCCGTAGCGTCCAACGATGATTTTTTCTCGATAACTTAACGTTTCCAGGAGGGAGAAGAGCTGCATGCGGTAACAAAATAAGCAGCAGAAGATGTTCAATGTAAAGCATTATTAAAGAAAACATATCTTTATCAAGATGGTGGATATAGTAAGTTTACCGATCAAAGACACTGTTAGAAGTTTAGGTTCATCGCTTTCATAGGCTTTATGCGATGGTTGAAGTCGGTGGAAAAACATTTGAAAAACTACCGGATCTAAAACTAGATAATGAAAAATTTATGCCTGAATATGAAAATTTCTTTGAATAACATTATGTTTACTGAACCAAAGATGCAACATAAATTATTCACGATTTTGCTCAAATTTCTGCAAAAAAATTATGTGGCGAGAAAATTAGAGTGAAGAACTTAAACATTTTTATCCGGAGCCAAGACTGACGAAGCTGCAATAAAATTATATAAAAGATCTTACTGTATTTTTAGGAAATGCAGGTTTCACACTCAGAAAATAGAGCTGGAATAGTCAGTGTTTTATGAGAACAATTTCTGCACATAATCGGGGAAAAAACTGTATCACAATTAATGATCATGAAACCTTTGTAAAAGCTCTAGGAGTTTGTTGGCTGCCACAAAATGATATTTTCCATTTTATATATCAGAATTAATAACTTTTAAGCTGACTAAAAGAAAACTGCTTTCAGAAACTGGAAAGATTTTTGATCCACATGGGTGTCTTTCTCCGACAACCATTAATATTAAAATAATACTGCAGTCTATTGGGATGATATAGGGTAATTAGGATTAAATATTATCACAAAAATTTGAAAAAGGATGAAGATTAAATAAAAAATGCTGTGGATGACTCAAGATGCTGTGATATATACTGCAGGACAAACAAAACTAAATACAATATCACGGGTTCTGTGATTCCTTGGAAAAGGTTTATGCCGCGGCTATATGTGTGGCTTTTTGAGTTCCAGTAATAAGATGTAGTCTCAACATATACAAAAATAATCTGTATGCATGGACATTAGTTCGGTTGTCGATGAAGTTTTCCAGAGGTACAATCAGTATAGTATTATCTTTGACGATTATGTGTCGCCACTGTGTTGACTTCATTTTTTCTGAATTTCTGACTTTCGTTTTATGTTTGGAAGGACTTCCTTGAATCCACGATAATTTAATCAAGGAGTCAGTGAATAAACTCAATTCTATATATAAGATATTTGCAATGGTCACCTTTTTCATCAATTTGTTTTAGCAAAAGGGCATCACATAATTAAAGTCGTGGTAATGATAGGATTGCTTTTATTGGTTCATTTTTTTCTTTTTTAATGAAAGTAGCAATTTGCATTGATGTTCCTGTTACAAACAAAAGCTGCATATGCCTTTTCGGGAGTGTCTCAAGAACCTGTACAAACTAATTGATGCTGTTGTATAAAAGTGAATTTATCGGAAAACGACTAACTCTTTTATACACGTGTAGAGCTAGTTTAAAATCCTCCCAATGTGTTGCTAGAGGGTAGTGAAAAGATGAAGCCATGTAATTTCTGATAACCATTCTAGGGGATCAAAAAGTTTTCCATTATCATATAGTAAGCTTTATTTACATTGTTATGTTATTATATTGGTACGACTTGCATCATAGCTTAGTAGATGGTTTCCCGATTTCGTAAGTTGAATCCTTCGAATTTAGGTAACTTTGTCAACTGCCCTCAGAGATGGGGCCATCCAAATAGAAATCGTATTAGTAGTGTGGTAGGTAATAAAACTTAGCTTCATCACCTTTTGCTTCGCTTTGCAAAGTGTTTTCCAACTTGAAACAATCGAGCTGTAGTTGTTTTCTTTGTGCAACCTTATGTGATGTAGACGACAAGTACCCGATTTTGAGATGAACTCTTACTGTGCATCTTCCATTTGGTTATTTGCTAGTAGTGTATAGATTGACTATGAAGAAAATGTCACATTCTTTTTCTTCATTAGTCAGCTCTCTTTTACCTCTTTGTTTTCCAAAAATTATTTAGTTTGTCATCGATTTCAGTTGTGGTTGTTACCATGCTTTGAATTGTTGACATGTTTAGATTAGCAGTAGTAGTGTTGCCCGTAATCAGGTTTTTGGTATGGTTCCACTTCAGGCAGACTACTTGTAATGTTCTAAAAATCCTTAACTTTGATTTTAAGCTTGGAGTTTGATGAAAACCTCGAACTTAGAATCAAGTCTACTCTATTGAGTGCAGTTTTTCGACTTCTGTTAGACCCACATCAGCAATGTTTGCTTAAGTGGGTGTCCTTTACGGAGTCCTTGAGATAATGGATATATTAAAGCGACAACCAAATATTGCCCAGTATTTGATTGTATGCTTACCACGTTGCTAGGAAGATACCACTTGTAATTACATAGATGCAGACTGAAAAATGATCCTGGTTGAAAGTTCCAGTTTCTTTACTGGTCCCTTTTATGCATTGTGGAGTAAACTATGATAAGCTTAATGACATTTTCACATTTATTATAGTAGTAGTTTCTGTCAGGATGTTTCCGTAGATATATTTTCGGCATAAATCCTTTACCTTCATGATTATAGTCCTCTGCTACTAGCTGCTACGTCACTCTCCGCAATTATTTTCTGTTAGGTGTTAACGTCGTGCCTAAACTGTTATAATAAACACAAGTAGTTAAAATAATAGCAACGTATGTTGTTCTTCTCCTGGAATTGTTAATCCTTTTTCGAACCTTAGATCATGAAAATACGATGTTGGAGCAATATACCAATTTGGTTTAGGATGAATGGTTTTCCTGTTCCTACAAAAAAGGAATCAACCCACTAAATTCAACCAAAGTATCAGAGGGATATTATAAAGGCTCGTAGATTTTAGACATATTTTGCAGGTTATAACTAAAAACACACCGGTAGATAAAACAAATGAATGTCTAAAAGCGTAACCTTTATGGTAGTAAGTATCTTAAAAATTTAGAATATCAATTAATATGTGAGTGCTAACTGCACTTAATGCGAATAGATCGTGAATTCTGTTATATTGTTTACAGACCCAACAAATTGATAAGGAAAGTTTAGCAACTACAAGCAATAAAAAATGGTGGAGTGGAAGGACAATTTTTAGGTAAGAAATATAAAAAAACCTACTTCAAATAAATCCACCCGTAGAGGAATTGCGAGATAATAAGCTGAAACCCTCTTTAACCAGGTTTTCAAGATCTGGTTAAAAATATGATGGTACATAGAAAGCGTATTCAACAGTTGGCTAGTGACAGTCATTTCTTCACTGGTCTTATGAAGTTATTAAAACAGTCGGTTTGCAAAATAACCTGTCAAGCAGCAAGCAATTCTTAGATTCAAATGAAACGCAAATGGTGCATTTCAAAACAAATGAAGTGTTTATTGCGGTTTTAGGCGGTTTGGATTTTTTTTGTCATTTAACTAATTCATAATGGAATAGGATATTGCAGTACTTTTAGGATTGAGCAGTCTGAGGAAGACAATATCTTTCAATACTTTCTAAAGCTGGAAGCATGTCTTCATTATAATTAAGGATGTGATACCTTCTAATAATTTTAAGCTGATTAAATATTTATAACAATATTTCTACCGAGTATAACGACAAGCTTTCTTCTGCTGTGATAAATGTCTTTCCAACATCTAGCCGTTAAATTATTATTCTGACAATAGAGTGCAATTGTCCACTTCAATTTGTGGGTTTGGTACCACTTAGGTTTTAGTTAGTTGGCTTTCTGTTATGTTTCTAGTACTTTGAATAAAAAAGCAATACTCACTGAAAACAATGTTTGAAGTTATTTGGCTATTTAGGAACCTCAATACGTTGAAGGTGGACTTGGCGACTAACTTATACTCTTAATGACGGGCGTATGTACTTAATGCCGACACTCAGAACTTAACTACTTTTCTTTTGTTTTATTGGTCTATAGTATTTTATTCCATTTTTTGTTTTCGTTAGCTCACCTAAAAGCAATTTTAAACAAATTAATACTTGCTTTGAACAATTTTTTTTAGTACGTAATGGGAGATTATGGTCAATGACACTCCTAAAATGTGTACACTTAATATTTAGTTCCTTCTTTATTTCGTTCAAGCTAATAATAGAATTTTTACAGTTCGAACATTGAAAGCATCCTCTCGTTGTAATTTAAATGCTCGTTCTAAATCAGTGTCAACTGTAGAAAATGATTTTCCAATCTGCTATAGATCTGCTATTTCCAATCTTTTTTGTTATAGAAATTTGAAACCCCTTTTGAATCGAACTTGCTGAAATTATGAATGACGCTTAATCTACTTCACAGTATCACTATCAGAAACTTGTCATATATATATATATATATATATATATATATATATATATATATATATATATATATATATATATATATATATATATATATATATAACAGGTCATTATATTGATAAATGAAAATATCTTTTATAATTTTGTTTATTTTATGTTTTACGAGAAAAATTTAATTATGTAAATGAGGTAACATTTTTTCCGGTCAGCAAAAATTGAGGGAAGCTCACAAAAACCATACAAAATTTTGCTACAGTACTTTGATGACCAATATTATCGAAATGAATTCAAAAAATTTTTGATTCAATTTTCCTTTAACAAAATAATTGAATTTATTGTATCGTTTCAATTCGATAAAGCTTTCAAGGGAGATTATTTTAATGCCATAACGATGGACCACACCAATACAATATTAACAAAAACAATCTCATACCATACCACATTTCCAATTTTCATTTTTCATTTCGCTTGAATACAAGCTAATTAAGCGAAACGCACACTGATTTTATTTCGATTTTCCTTTTTCATTTTATCAAAATATACTGTTGATATAATTGACGTCATTGTCTTCATGATAAAATTATGTTACTGTACGATGTGTGTGTGTATGTAATAAGAAAACTTGAACCATTTTAATTTTATTATTTAGTTTTTTCTTTTCTTTAGATTTTCTTCTTGTTTTCCATGAAAACTTTAAACGTGGTACATATATATTTCTTACCATCAGCTCATTTATATTCAAATTTAATTTATTATGAATAACAAAGTAAAGAAAATGGTTATGATGGTTTTTCCGTTGTTTGTTTTTTTTTTGTTTTTTTTTAGTCGTTCGTTTTATTTATTGTACTTTATGAAAATTAAGAGAAAATCATTTTTAATTTTGATGGAAAACTATTTAAAGTTAAGGCGCACAATTAAAATTACATGTGCCCCTCGATTTATGCGACACAAAGATATATCGGCAGTAGTGTGAGTGTTACGAGTAGTCTGATTAATGTGGGTATTTGCTGTTCGTTTTTCCGATTGAAATTCACATTGGATTATCACATTGTATCCGGTACATTCACAATAATGCTGTAAAGGCATAGGTATATGCTGTCTAAAATAAACTATGCCCTAATTTCAACTACAGCTATAAATCAATAAAATCAACAAATAAAAAGCAAATCATTGACGAAAGAAAAGCAAAGATGTCTAGGCCATCCTGTAAAAGTTGATACCAGTGCGGATATTAGCAATGCGTTCATAAAACTAATAGAAAAATTTGAAACAAGTTTAGGAAATCTCCTTAACCATACGTCTTACGCCAACGGGTCTCAAAACGCAGTTAACTATCTTAAACTAACTCTGGATACAAAATGTTTATTCGGAAATGATTCGCGGAAGCTCAATTAACCCTGCTTGTAAATATATAACTTTTGCGTCAACTCAATAGAATCACCAGACGTCATCAACTTACATCTCATTCTGAACATTTTTTGCCAGTGGAAATATTTCTTTTCCATCGGAAGCAAACTGCATTAATGTTCTTATGGCCACGCAAGGTGTACTCGCCGTACCATAGGTTACCATATTTAACCGAAAATCACTGATTGGTTTATCAAAATTTGAACGCCAAATGATTCGATAAAAATCCGTATCTTCATTGTTCATCCAAATCTGCCAGGACATCTGTTTGATGTCTGCCATACACGAGCACCAATTCGTTAGAGTTCCTATACAGAAATCAGGTCAGGTTGTATAGTATAGATCGCATCATTAATATTTTTTCAGTGAGATTCTATTTAATGAGTTTTGGGAGACATGAAAGACCTCAGGTAATTCAGAAGTAGTGCTGCTCTGCTTAAAGAAGGTGAATGGTGAATGGTGAGACATAAAAAACATACGATTAATGTTAGTAAATAAGTCATTAGATGACTTCCATCGCTAATCGAGGTAAGCTTTCATTATTTTGCAGTGTTCCTCATGAAGATTATCCTTCTGATAAAACCGCCTTTCTAACGAAAGTAGTGTTGCAATTGCTGAATAAAACTATTGGTTGTTAATTCGACTATTCCCAAAAAATGTGGTTGATTCTCAAGTGTTTTCGTCGGTCATTTACGTTAATCTTATGAATGTTCTTATCAGAACCGAAACAGAATTTGGAGCACGTTTTATGGTTGGCTTATATATACACGATGCTATGACTTCAAGTATTCTAAACCAGTCCTGAAAGAATGATTGTCGTTTCTTTTAAGTTGAAAGTTCGCCGTTATTGCGTTCGTCATCTCTCTTTATTTTAAGCTTTTTCAATCTAACTTCTGTTCACCACGTGAACGATTCTATCGAATCCCAATGTTGAGTAGGTAAACCAATATTCTTTATTGTTCTTGTTGTAGCCAAAAGTTTTTTAATGACTGCCGCAGGCTCGGTTTGTAAGTTGGGTTAGAACATCAAGCATTTAAAATCGAGCTAAACTATTGCTTTCTTGTTGTTGGGTGGTTTTAAGGTTTAAAAAGTTCATCAAACCATTAAAATGTTCTGAGATCAACCTCAAAGGAACTTTATGAAACCAAATCACCAATGGATAATTATGACGAAGGTTTAGTAATACCTTTTGGGATTACTAAGAATCCAATGAACCGTCTTGGAATCCGACAAGTTTGACTACAACATTTTTTCGTCCTGTGATATAAACTTAGCAAAAAGGAGTATCCTTGCCGATATTTCTTGACTCTTTAACCCTTTGGGTTGTGTTTCGCCGAGCACTAACACTGCAAACATAAAATCTCTGAATAACTAAATCAGAGCATGATGATCCAGTACCTGAACAAATTAAATGCATTTAAAATTGCAATTTAAAATATTTTGTTTGTTTTAAACAATACCAATAGCGACATCTAGCACCCCAATGGGCTAACTTATCAGGGTAGTACTATGTGTATTTATACTATGGATGATGATGTTCCATTATAGCTTTTTACCATACTCAACGAAACAAAGCAGTACATTTTGAAATATTAATTTTATGGCATCACTTAGAAGGTTAACATCTCAGTAGCAGAAAGTTTACCAGCATTTTTGACAACATTGGTCTACAGATTAACTAAGTCGTTAAAACAATGCCCGTAAAAGAAAGCACAAAGAACCATAAAAAAATCGGGTATCTTGAATCGACCATGCAAATTGATTTAGATCCGTTTTCATTATTAGTTTCTCTTGAACTATTTTAGGAGTAGTAAAACCGGACATGCATTTGACTTACACCTTTTTAATTATATACCACAGAAACATTACCAGACAAAACCAAAAGCATGAGTTTTTGCTTACGTTGTGAAATTTTAGCACGGCACATAAATCTATTACATGTACATAATGTATATGATCCAATTAACAAATCACATGTGTTTTATGGATACGTATACGTATAAATCATCTATATTTATAAATTTATTTACAGTATGCTCCGTAGAATCATTGGTATGAGATATTTTTAGCAGTAGAAGTAATTGCGTCATAGACCTACGTCAAATTGCTTAACAGAAAACAGAAAAGAACTAATGTAGTAGTAAAAAAAATTTCCCAACCGTAAAACCCAGAAAACGATAAAAATGGATCTGCCTAAAAAAGCGTAAATATGTTTCTTTCCATACCAAAGTTAAAAATCAACAAGACAATGTAAATACTAAACACCATCAAAAAATAAATAAAAATTAAGGATATATAAAACCTGCCATCTCGATTAAGCAATGAAACACGGAAGCTTAAGAAAGAAAACGAGTGGTTATGAAAAAGATATCAAACAGAACTTTCTAGAAAGCAAATGATAGGTTTGCAAATGAAAAATAAATTTTGTTTACAATGCTGAGTCTTATACTGAAAATGAGAGCTTAGGAAGAAACCGGGTAAAAAAAACAATAAAATACCTGAGATTTAACAACACGCAGAAATGTTTTTGGAAAGCACTTAAATGGATTAATATTTTGGAAAATAAAACTCAAAGAGGTTTACAGGAAGAAAGAAATTGCAAATTGTAACAATTGCTAAAAAGAATCGTTGTGCAAAATATAAAAATGTTAAGTATAGTCAAAAAATTCTAAAGATACAGAACCAAAATGCAATATCTCCCTTAAACTGGTACAATATATAATAGAAAACAAACCAACTACAATCTAAGTGCTCAAATTATCTTTAAATTATGCATCTTTTGTTTTGTACCATTGCAGAAAGTTCTTTAAATAAAATATGGAAGCCATAAATGCATAACTAAACTAATTATGATATAGACGCCGTAAACATCTCTTATTGTGTCTCTAAAAATGCTGTTAATAACTTCTTATAGTTACAAACAAAAGAGGCCTTATTTGTAAAGGATACTTCATTTATAACTCAAAGCTTCCAGATGGCATAGCTCATGGTGGCATCTGTATTGGTTAAAAGAGGATAATTATGGACTTCCAAAATATGAGAAAGAACATATTCAATCAACGATCATCTGTTCACAGGAATGGCATGGAAACTGCGTAATAGCAGCAGTATATTGCTCTCCAAAACATGCGGTAAAAAAACTACAGTCATGGTCTATTTGAATCAGGTATAGGTAAACAAATATAGGGGTGATTAAAATGCCAAACATATACATAGGTGATCAAGGCTTTCAACACCGAAAAGTCCTTGATTATGTAACTGCCGGTCATCCAACCGATAAAAACAAATTTTCTGATTTAAATGACTTAATTAAGTCATTTGACCATCCACCGGTAGTAAAATCATATAAATGTCATGTAAATATAATCTTAGGGCGCGTTCGATGTCTGATAACATTTCTTTTCCTGTAATAATTTTGACAACGTTCTGTATGCAACCAAATTATCACAGCAGCTATATGAAATAATTTTGACATTTCCGAAATAATTTTTGTTTTAAACTGTGCTGTGTGTATACGTAAATTTTTTCACAATTTTTATTTAAGAGGAACCAACTGTCTCGCAATAAAAAATAACCTCGTCGTGGGTATTACTTTTCTTTAAATACTGAACTGCAGTACAAAGCACGTGAATCGTGTACAGAACCCTGATAGCCAATAAACATGCCCACAAACTTAAAATTTTAAAATTTTTAGGTTTTACATTTTCAACTTTAACACACAAATGTTTTTTTATATCGAAACGTCAAAATTAATTCGAGCAAAATGATTATAGTATTCGAACAGCAAACGAACTCATTACAAAATATGGAAGAGTGAATTATTTCAGTCATGTCAAAATTATTACAAAAACGATAATTAATATGGAAATCGAACGGGGCCTTAAATAAATAACCTTAAACTGACGTCGTTAAGTCAGCAACCCCGAAAATTGGAACCAATATAAAAGGCTTGTCAAAAATAACTTTAAACTGGAAATCCCTAGCTTAATACATCAGCAAAAAATATTACACATCTATTGGAATTATCAGCTGAAAAGGAATACTCCCTATAAACACTTCTAAAAAAAAAATTAATGAACGCTCACATAGTATCCAGGAGCTAGTTCAGGAAACCATTGTGCCATTTTTACCTTTGTACAAATTAAAACTAAACTGAGCTAATAGACCCGTAAGATTTGCTTTGCGAGAGTAATAAAATTAAACCTCCAGAGCTATTTAAGTGAAGTCGTGCTAACCGATAGGACAAATTATTCTATGTGGCAACAAAATACTTAAAAAGATAAACTAACTCTAACCATCTAAAAACAGTATTCTCATCACACGAAGATGTAAAAAATGTCATACTACCTGAGCAAATGGATGATGATAAACCTTTAAAGATTAATTAGAAGAAAAAGGCACTAGGATATCACCTTTTCCTGAAAAAAGATAAAGAAATTACCAGATAAATGTATAAAACTAATAACATAACTAGCCATATCCCACAAAAATGGAAGATATCTCAGTTCACAATGATTCATAAACCTGAGAAATTTGACTTAGAAGTTTCTTCTTACCGTCCAATAAGCATGCTTCCAATGATCACAATGCCGTTTAAAAAGGTGTTATTAACAGAATGGAAACAGTATTAGAAGAAAGACAAATTATCCAGACCATCAATTTGGGTTCCAAAACCAACATGGGACCGTCTATAGTTGGGAATCTTCAGTTCAGTTCTTGTCCAACTAAAGAGTTTATTTTAATACTTTAGGAGTACGAGGTATTATTTATGTTCTCGCATTTATGTTATACTAAGGACCATAGATAAATGTGATAAATGTACTAGTGCAACATGCTTACTAGATAAAAACGTGCACATTTCAGAGAGTAGTGCCTTTAATTTGTTTATTTAATAATAAATTATTTAGCTAATAATTTTAGCGCAAATTGGCCTCAGAAAATAACACAATTTACTATTACTTGTTGAAAGGTAATGAGAATACAAGGGACGGACAAAATTGTCGACTAGTCTCCAGTACTTAAGATAGAGTTTCATTATGTTGGTGAATAGAGGCTTTAATACGTATATATTGGATCTGCAAAATAAGTTTGCATCCATTGTACAGTTTCAGAAATATTTTAATTTGATTAAACACTTTTAGTTTTCACCAATTTTACAACAAAAAAAAAAAAAACATTTAATTACAGTGCTTTCAGTAGATTTCTGCGAATAAGTTTACGTAGAAGAAATTGGTCAAAAGGAGTGTATGTCGGATAGTTCAAATTAATTCCGAAAGAGGATAAGGTGGCACTCTTCATTTAGGATTAAATTTACAAACCGGTATATCGATTGTTGAGTGTTTTACAAATCATACTGAATATATATATATATATATATATATATATATATATATATATATATATATATATATATATATATATATATATATATACATGACATTGCTGAATTTTGTCAAGCGTGAAAGTAATCGCGTTAACCTTTTTAAATAATTTTTTATTTTATTTTAACGCACAGAACAAAATATTCCACTTGTTACCATCATCATCATCATCATTTTCATCGAAATAAATTATCCAATTTTATCATATCAGATTGATATCAATTTTTTCCTGCCTAATAAATCACGATGAAAATAGGGAAATTGGATTTTTCGTTGTTTGTATATTTTACATGAGTATGTGAGTATTTTGTTTGTTTGGTTATAGGAATTTATTTTTTGTTGGTGGTGGCCCCAAAATGTTTTCCCGCTAAACAATATTTACTTAGTAAATAATTTCGTTGCACGAATTTATCAATAACCATTCCTCACCCCTATATAATCAATCATCTGATTGATTAAAACATTAAATAATTTTTTTTTTATTTTCCACGAGCACAACGAATATAAATCATTATCAGAGAAAATTAAAACGAACGGTACATTTTTTGCGTGGAAAGTAGATGTTCGTGCTTTTCCTTTGAATATAATATATTTTTTAACATACACATAAATAAATAAATAAAAAAAAAACACCAAAGGAAATGTTTTTCGCGTTTTCTCCATGGTACACAGCAAAATGAAAAAAAAAATCAAAGAAAATTTTTCTTGCAAAATAACGGAAAAACATGTCGAAAATCATTAAATTTAAATATTTAAATATTTCATTTTCTTTCACCCCGTTACATATTAGGTTATTACATTCTTGTAAACAGAGTTCCTTTTTATTTGTGAACAGAAAAAAAAACGATAAACAGTACCAATTGTAGCTGGTACTGTGAAAACGCGAAGGAAAAACGAATAAATATATGAACAACAGTTAAATAATTCGGGGTTAACATATTGAATTTATGGGTCAAAATTTTTTTTCATTCCATGATTCATATACTTAATGGAAATTTATATAGAGAGAATTTTCCATTTTCCTACATGAATTTTCATATTTTTATTATTTACTGCAATTTTAATTATGAAACAAATTTATAATTGGCTTTTACACTACACATATATAATCACAATCTCTTAATAACAAACATCAACATAATTCTCTTGGCATATCACCCATCCAAACATTGATTATGATGATGATGATGATGTTGTTGTCTTATTTCTGTTTTCTTTATTTTTTGTCGATTAGTTTTAAAGATATTTTAAAAATGTTAAAAATTATTTTCTATCTAACATTTAACAGACGATATATTTTATACATAGTTTCGAAGAGATGAAAATTGCCTAAAAGAAAAATATTTTCTTAATTACTTGGATGAAAATTTTCATTTTTCTATCTTTTCTATGCATAAAGGTTATACATAAATATAATTTTATGAAAAATAACAGAGATGGTAAAAAAAAATATATATTTTGATTAGATGGAACATGGAAAGGTTACTGAGCTGAATACATATATCAAGGGTTTTCCATTAAGGATTGACATTTAAGGTGTTTTGATACCGACGTACTGATTTTGAATTCTCCTCTCTGCCAGTGCAATCGACCAAGCGAAAGCAAGAATCTGGCAAAGAAGATCTAAACATCACAGCTACAACTGAGTGGGTAACAAAAAACCTCAAAAAACTTCGAAAAGCAAGTCCAAACGAGGCTGGAGAGTTTACTCTCCAGCAAGGGATCCGTAAGTCCCAGACAACAACTATAAGTGTGAGAAAACATAGCGAGTGTGCCAAAACGATCACCACCGACAGTACTACATAACATTCCTGCCGAGAAGGTATCACCACAAAAAAGTCGAACAGAAAATAAAAACGGCCGTTCATAAGGAAAAAAGGAGGGTCACACTTACGCACCTCCATATGAAATGAAACTGGTGTAATGCGGGTGGCCTGCACCTCTTTTAACCCAAAAGAAACCGAGATGAACCTGCGAGAAAAATATTAAATATATGCCAAAGTGTTCGCAATGTTGTAAAACATAACCTTCTCAAACTAAATATCTCCTTATCGGAATCCTAAAAACAGGAGTCCTTGCAATCGTCCTTATCGGAATCCTAAAAACAGGAGTCCTTGCAAGCATTAGCACCAACAAGTCAGCCGGTCCGGATTGTATTCCCCCAATTGTCCTCAAATATGGCTGTAAATCCTTGTCATATCTGTTTCATCGATCTATGTCTTCTGGCATTTTCCCTTCCATCTGGAAAACTGCTAACATACATCCTGTGCCAAAAAAGGGCAGTAAATCGGACCTTTGAAATTATCGCCCAATCGCTATCGTCTCGGTGCTTTCTAAAGTACTTGAGACCATAATCAACTTCCAGCTGATGAAATATTTGGAAGCTAATCATCTAATTTCTAATCGTCAGTATGGATTTCGCGGAGGGCGTTCAGCAGGTGATTTAATTAATGTTGTTACTGAACAATGGAACAGAAGCATTCATCAATCTGGTGAATCTAAAGTCATTGCACTCGATATCTCAAAAGCATTTGATCGCGTGTGGCATAAGGGTTTGCTGAGTAAATTGAGGGCAGTTGGCCTTCACGGTTCGTTAATTTTATGGATTGAGAATTTTCTTCTTTGTCGCAAAATCCAAGTGGTGGTGGATGGTGTGACTTCCGATCAACATCTTATAAACGCTGGTGTTCCTCAGGGATCCGTCCTTTCTCCAACCCTTTTTCTAATTTTCATCAATGATCTTCTATCAGTAACTCTCAATCCAATATACTCCCATGCTGATGACAGCTCACTTTCCACTCCTTACAGTTTACCTTCTTCTTCATCGCGAAACGATGTTCTCACAGAAAGAATGGCTATGAATGACCGCCTTACGCGGGATCTCAATTCCATTCTTAAATGAGGTTAAGCCAACAGAGTTGAATTTAATCCCAACAATTTCAATCCTGTGTTTTTTCTGGCCAAATTGATGGATATTCACCGTCTTTTCTGACTGGTGAATCCAGCTTGGATACGTCTGACACATTTGAGATTCTCGGTTTAACTATTTCAAAAAGAATATCTTGGGCTGAACAAATAAACAAAGCAGCGATTGGTGCAGCCAAATGTCTTGGATTTCTACGACGATGTAAGTTTTACTTTAATCCATCCGAAATACTTACAATATATAAGACCTACATAAGACCCAGGTTGGAGTATAATTCTCATATTTGGGCTGGAGCACCGAAAACTCATTTAACTGCACTCGATCGGGTCCAAAACCGAGCATCTCGAATGAGTGAATACGTAAAATTATTATCTGATTTTGATTCTCTTTCCCATAGGCGTAATGTAGGACTTTCATGGTCATTGTTCATCAATGAACTTTATGAATTTATACCTGGTTTGTCAAAGCCCATGCGTAATTTAAGACGCCTGGTACACCGATATAATCTGGAAATTAAATTCGCGAAGACCAATAAATTTAAAAACTCATTTTTTGTTAGGAGTACGCAAATGAGGAATAAACTGAACGACGAGACGTTTCCTTTGGAATAGAATTTACAGAGATTCAAACTTAAATCAAAACCTTTATTTCTTTTATTCCTCTCTCTTACTTTTTCCCCTCCTAATCCTTCCTTTTACCTTTTGCAGTAGTGCTGTGTGTTTGTTGCTAAAACTTTCATATAAAGGATATACATACCTATATCCTAAGTGCTCTGAACATTTATAAAATAAAAGGATACTTTCTAGAATGATGAAAATTTGCAAAGTCCTTCCTATCAATAAAACAGGAAAGCCCTCCAATAGTATAGAGCACACTCATCCAATTTTATTTTAAACGGAGTAAGCTTTCATGGAAATATCCATTCTCAATAACACCAGCCCCTATATGCTTAGAAGCCTACATTCCAAAGGGAAATATTAGTTTTCATACCAAACACTCTGCGAGCCAAATAGAGATAAAGCTTAAAAACTAGATTAAAGACGTGAATTTGCTCCTTCAACCATCACAACCTTTCTGGAAATAGGAAAGGATTTTGACACAGTTTGGCAATTAGTCTATAAATTAATGCAATGCGATGTTCCACACTCCTTATTAAACTAATCGAGTCATACATTACATATAATAAATTTTATTTCTTTCTGAACCAACACAATTCCAGTAGCAAAACAAACTTTCAGCAGCTCTTTTCTCATTCTTCTATCATGATATTCCAAACCAAAAATCAAATAAACCAAAATTCAAATGTATGCTGATGACACGGACCTCAACCAGCGCACACAAGACGAGCGAGGGCACCTTAACAATTTCAATTCTCAAATATCTAGATGTAGGCTATAGGTGGTTATATATAGATAGCAGGCTATCACATGTTGCTCAATTGAAACATATTTGGAAAAATACTTTTGCGGCAGGCAGCCTATTCGAAGAAGCCTCAGTGATCTTATTGATGCTACTAGGTTTATAAATGAGCTTAGCTTAGGATTATTATTTCTGTTGCCAAGTGTATACATGTCAAACGTTGGTGACCCGCAGAATTTTAATTTGTATTTGTCCTATATAAATCATTCCGACATACATGACCTGAAGATGTATGTTGTCGGTTTATCCTTGCTGAATTCACCTTCACAAAATGATAATTCCAAATAATGATGCATCGGTGGTTAAAATGGCGTATTAAAGTCTAGGAAAATAAATATTTCTGAGGATGATAAAGATAGCTCTTTGATATGCCGAAATGTTTCAAATTGTCTCTCGTTCAACCCGAGAAACGATGCTAAACCCTTCAAGTGGTCGAGTTTCTTGATGTTTTGAATAGTGGAGAATTTTTTTTTGGTTTGGCTTGATACCTTTGTTCGTGATGAGGTATTCAAAAAATTATGCTAGTATTATCGCTTAAGGATCAAACCAGCAGTATACACATATTCCATAAAAATAGACCAATCAGAAAAATTATTATGAATCAAAACAGTTTAAAAACGATATAAAGAACACAGACAATGCATTAGAAAGGTATGACTAACGTCAAAATATCCTCGACATAATTCTCAAAGGATCATGAGCCGAAAAAATCAAAGTCGGTCTAAAAACCTAGCAATTATAATATCCTCACTTATAAAATACTGTTTTTATCCAAAAAGTGAGTTTTCACATTATTTTGCTAGAGAACCGCACTGATGACCAGCGCGGTCTGGTCATAGAATAATCGTATTGGCATACCCCAATTACGTTTAAAAGCGACTGAGAATGAACGACAAGTGAATATATTTGGAATGCAACAAGTTCGTGCATATTAAATACACCTCCAGCAAGCACAATGAACATGACCGTTTGCACTGATGAGGTGCTGCTATTAACTCGAACGATAAACGATCGATTTGGAAAGAGCGGCATCCTATTACGATTCGGAAATTGATTACAATGTATCAGTAATGATTGGAGAAATGTTAGTCGTTTGTCCACATTCATTGTAGGTGCACAGGTGGAAAAGTGAAATTACCACAATTGGTTCTGCCACCAGAGATTTTTTGATTACGCTCAATAGTTACTGGAACAAGATGTGATTCTACCCATCTCAAGGCCAACATACAAAAATACAAGGCCAGAATTAACTCTTTACTGAGATCTTTTGCAAGATCTCTCAGACCATATTTTTTTACAATTGGTGATCGTTATAGGTGGTTAGTCGAACGAACGATTTTACACTCAAACAGTATGCTGAGGTTCTTTAGCGTTGTACTCATAATCCAATAATGTTACAAGTCGTTGTCAGAGAATTGCAAACGTTTTTTCATCAGAACAACGAATTGATCAAATTGTTAAAAATTGCTCCAAAATCCGACAAACAATGTAACCAGCACTGACAAAACGCCGGCGGTGAGCATGAAAATAAAATTTGCCGACAATCAATGAAGTGGCTGTCTTATGCTAGACAATATATCTGCATAGACCTAATCATAACATTCTGAAATACTCGTATGCTGAAATACAACGCTACTCGAAATCGAAAACGTTTTAGTGTCGAAAACAAGAACAGCCAAATGTATTTGCTTCAGACGCTGTGGGTCTACGCTGTACATTTAAATAACGATGAATGTTACTACCTTCGATTGTTGTTGCTGCGCATCTGTGTGCGTCTTACCATATGAGGCATATCCACTTTGACATTTCCTCGATAGCGACTCGCATTGGAACAAAAATTCCGTCATATCGTCCGCAACTGTATCAACAACAAAAGACTATGTAAGACTTTTTGATGAAAGTTGTGAACAATGGACTGGTGGCATTTACTTCCTGGATGCTTCCGGAGGGTTTGAATGAACTTTCTTAATTTCATTGTTTTTTACGTCAATTTGATCGCAGCATGAAGTTGCCCTGGCAATAGTTTTATCTAATAACAGCCAATTAGTTAAAACGCGGACGAACTGCACATTCTGCACTGAAATTGCCACTGAACATGTAAATCAACCAGACATCAACTTGCAACATCGCAATAAACAGTAGTTAAGATTATAGAGACGCAAATTGATCGTTTGGGACGAATGTAAAATGGCTTACAAAGGTCACTGGAGGCGCTGGACAGAACGTTAAAAAATCTTCGTGACAATCAAAACATTTTTGGTGGAACCATATGATTTTGTTGTCCGGTGGTTTTCGTCAGTCTCTTCCTGTTATTACACATTAAACTGACCGTATTCATCACTTTTCCCACTTATCCGCCAGTTGTCGACAACTGTTGCTGTGGAGTTACCATGTTTCGCGCATGGGCAACTGTATGTCGCATATTCGATACACATTTCTTTTCATTTAATCACCAAATGAAACTCAAACCGTACACAGTGCGGCCAATATTGCCGATTTCAATGAATTGGAGTTGGAAGGTTGATTAAGATTCATAACGGTTTATGAAGAGTTACAATCAAATCAATTTTAGGTGGTACGACATTCACCAGGTCATCTAGTTTTAATATAAATTACAAATGTATTTCTACTGTGTTATTGTCCTTAGAAGAGAGTTACAATAAACATCAAAAAAATTGTAACGATAAATTCTTGTGTGATGACATTCAATGACATTTGACTATAGGTTATGCTAAAAATAAAACGCTCCTATTGTACAACCCTATAAAGTATAGTAGAAAAAATTGGAACTCATTTGAGATGCTCACACACACATATGAACTCAATAAAAAATAATTTGTCTACTACTTGGTTTCAACACAGCTTTAAAATTATGTGGTAGCAACTTGTACATTTAAATGTTATGCTTCTCAATTCCCATCGTTCTATGGTTCATGACACAATCTAATGAAATTTTATCACAATTGAATATAAATTACATAATTAACTGTCATGTTGCTGAGTTAATAACATAATTTAACCATTCGCCCCCCTCCACTTTTCGTTCGACTTATATGACTAAGCATTTTGTTGTTATTTTTTTATTTTTTTTGTACATAACGTTTACCATATGTGAAAATAAAAATTTTATTGCCGGAAAAGTAATTTAAATTTTTCATTTTAAAAATTTTTATATCTGTTAAGCTTTTAAATAGTTTTGTTAATGGTATTACAATTTTCTTTTATTTATTTTTTATTTTTATTACTATTATTATTATTATTGTTGTTGTTGTTGTGCAATTTTCATATTCATTGTAAAACTTGGAAATTCATTGTAATTAAAAGTAGTTTTTGGTGTTCTTAGAAAATGAGTTGCAAGTAAAGTTAACCATCAAAATATAAAAAAGTTGTGCTTACCTGAAATCCGGTTTTTGTTGCCAATATATAAACTTACTCCTAAATATTTTGTTCTGCAATTTTTTTGCTTTCCTGCCAATTTGGATATTAACTTTGAATATTATGCAGACAATATGCCTTGCAAGGGGCCTTTTTTCTTACATAAGTTCTGGTAGGCTCTGGTTAGCAGAATATTTTATTTATTTATTTATTACCATACAGCATGTTTATGCAAATTGGGTTACATCGACAACAGTACATTTTCAATTTTTTTAAAACAATGACAACAATTAATTATTGAAATATAAATAACGTTAAACAGTACAGCTTAAAAATCATAACATCAATGGAAAACAAATAAACGTAGCAATTTTTTTTTAAAATATTGTCTTAGCTATCGCTTTTTTAAAAGTATCGCAGGAAATATGGAAGCCAAAGCAAGTAGCCACGATATTAAGATCACGTTGAATGCTCGCTATAGGACCATAGTGGCCGTAGTTACTATTTACAGTCGAAATATGCACGAAAACACGAGGACGCAAAGAGCGTTGAGGAGCATAAAAGTTCAAAAGTAAAAGCAGGTCAGCATAGCCTACTTTACCACAAATAATATCACGTGCAAATGTAGCACTAGTACATTTTCGCCTAGAGGCCAATGTTTGAAGACCCAAAAACTTACACCGGTCCAGGTACGGCGAAAGTTTATAGCCTTCGTTTACAAGAGATGGCAATTTTTTAAGAGCAAATAACAAAAATTGTTTCTGCATTCTTTCAATTCTGTTAGAATGATAGTCGTAAAACGGAGACCATATGATACTAGCGTATTCAAGCTGCGAATGAACGAGAGAAGTATACTATGATTTAAAAGTCAAAGTATTATGAAACTCTTTAGAATTTCTTTTAATAAACCCTAACATAGAATATGCTTTATTAACAATTGCATCGATATGGGAGTTAAATGATAAATCCGAACTAAAGATGACCCCCAAATCATTAACCACATTAACTCTACTCAATAATTGCTCGTTAAGAAAATAATCAAAAATTAATGGATTCTTAGCTTTAGAATAAGTAATTACATGGCATTCATCAACATTTAAAAACATTAGGTTAATAGCACACCAATCACGAAACCTGTTTAAGTCGCGTTGAAATAATTCACGATCTAGTTCACAAGAAATATTTGCAAATATTTTCATGTCATCGGCAAATAAAACATAATCAGCATATTCAAAACCGTCAACGACATCATTAATAAATAATATAAATAATAAAGGCCCTAAGTGGCTTCCTTGTGGCACACCAGACGATACAAAAAAATATGCTGATGATGTATCGTTTATCTTAACATACATTTTTCGACTTGATAAGTAAGACCTTAGCCAGTTTAACGGAATAAAGTCACAATTCAGTATATTAAGTTTTTCCAATAATATTCGATGATTCAGTTTGTCAAATGCCTTTGCAAAATCGGTATAAATCACATCGACTTGAGTACCCGCTGTAACCGAATTGATTAATTTATTTTGGAAAACGGCCAAATTAGTGACTGACGTCCGCTTATCCATTTCTTAGAGTGGAAATATAATATGTTATTGACCATTGACTCGAATAGTTTTGGAATAGAAGATAGTATTGCAATACCGCGATAATTAGTTACATCACTGCGGGCCCCACTTTTATAGATCGGTATGATTTTTGATATTTTCCAGGCATCAAGAAATCTGCCTTGTTTAAGACTCAAGTTAAATAATAGGCATAACGGAGCAGTAAATCCATAAGCACAACGCTTTAATTGAGACACGGGTAAGTTATCAGATCCAGGACCCTTTGAAGCGTCCATGTTTAATAATGCCTCCACCACATATAGCTCAGAAAACATAATTTTTGAATTATCACCAGATAAAATTGGTACATGCGTGTTATCTTTAACAAAAACGCTTCCGAAGTATTCCGCAAAAAAATCGCAGATTTTTCTCCTTTGAATTCCATAAACGATGGCAAACCATTATTATGGCACTTAAGTTTGATAAATTTCCAGAAATTCTTTGGATTACAACTTAAATCATCTTCTATGTCAATAATGTAATTATTGTACAGAAATCGGTTTAGGCAAGAAAATTGACTTCGTAAAGATTTAAACTGTAAAAGATCACGATGTAACCCTGTTCGCCTATATATCCTGTGATATTTATTACGCGAAGCCTCTAATTGCTTAAGTTCTTTTGTGAACCATGGGTCGTTACGCATATGCGACTTTTTGACCATAGTTTTAGGAATACATTTCTCAATAATATCAGTTAACAATTCATTGAATATATTTACAGAACTGTTGATATCATAGGTTGATAGAGTAATTGCCCAATTAACTTTTAATAAAGAAATATTTATGGATTCGTGATCAGCGTGCAAATAATCAAAGACAGTACAGTTTTTAATGAAGTTAAATTTTTTGAGCATTCGAAAATTTTTTTTATTGAAACAGGTGTATGATATAAACTCGAAGACCCAGCAAAGTCGTAGCACAATTCAAGCTTAAAAGATCGAAATTTAGTATAAAAAAGTAAGTCCAGAAAAGTGCCGCGACTATTAGGTATGTTGTTGACAAGATTGACAAGTATTGGAGGGCACAAAAACATCATCAACCATCATCCAAATTAAATCGGGAAAATTGAAATCGCCCAAAATAATGAAGTCAGTGCATTCATTAACAAAGGGCAACAACTTATTAGAAATGCTTTCAAGAAAAACATGACAAAAATATGTAGATGGATTAGGGGGAAAATATACTGTGCTAACTATTATAAAAGATGTGTCTATTTTAATTTTAACCGCAATAGACTCCACGATAGGATCAGAAAATACAAGTTCACTGTAATAGTTTTTCCGAACTGCAATTAGAACACCAGCGCCTTTAAGGTTAGTACTATAACTATACCGATCGCGACGGAAAACATAAAAATCTGGAGGAAAAAATTCCTCCGTACTAAAATTGACAGTCAGTCAAGTTTTAGTCAAAACTATGATGTCGTAATTCGACTCCAAAATTCCAAGATAACAATTTTTTGCTTTGGAACGCATACCACTACAATTAAAATAAAAAATCGATAAGCTATTAACTTTTAGAACCATTGTTGTTATTTACAAAAATTGATTTATCAGAAATAATTTTTTTTGAAAAAAGCGGATTAATATTTCACTAAAACGTGAAATATAATTGGATTAAGGTATAGGCATTTTCTTTTCTTAAAGTTAAAATATTTGAAATCTGTTTAATTTCTTAAAGATTATCGATCGGAAACATTATGAGGCAAAAAGGGCCAGTTCAACGTTGGAATCTCATACTTTTTTACTGGTATTTTAGAGAAATATTAATTTTAGATATGCTTTTCACTATACTAGTATATTCTAAGGTTTCAAAATCAATTGGATTTTACAATCCAAATAAACTAGGTACACTGCAGTAATATAAATAAGAAATATGGCTTGCCTAATGTACCTGGTATTTTTTTTCCTTTATCTCCAATTTAGGAGCATAGGGCGTCCACTATCCTGAACCATCTAACTCTATTTGGGGCTATTGCTTTTATTTCTGCCCATGACTTTCCCAGGTGTTCTGCCTCTGCTAGCATCGTTCTCTTCCATGTCATTGCTGGCCTTCCAACCTTTCTTTTTCCTTGTGGATTCCAGTCTAATGACATCCTCGTTATATCACTTGATGCCTTCCTCAGTGTGTGGCCAATCCATCTCCATTTTCGTCCCTTTATTTCGGTCTCAATGTCTGACTGACATGTTGTTATATGCAGATTGATGTTACTGATCGTGTTAGGCCAGAAGCACTTAAGTATTCGTCGAAGGCATTTGTTTACGAATACCTGTAGCTTCTGTATGATTTTTCCTGTATGCTTCCATGTCTCACACCCATACAGAAGTACCGATTTCACACATGAGTTAAACATTCGTATCTTGGTGTTGCGCGACAGGACAGAAGTATTCCAGACTTTGTGTAACATGTTGAATGTATATCTGGCTTTATTTATACGTTTGTGTATGTCTTCTTCTGTTCCACCTGTTTTTGTTACTGTGCAACCAAGGTATACGAATTCATTTACATCTTCAATTTGTATATTGTTGATGTGTATCGGTGTGGTTATATTTGTGTTGAGTCTCATCGCCTTCGTTTTCTTGATATTAATTTTGAGACCAACTTCATTAGCTAGATCTGATAGCTGTTGCACTTTCTGCTGCATGTCGGAGTGTTTGTGTGAGAGCAAGCATATGTCGTCTGCATAGTCCAAATCATTGAGTTTACCAGTTAACCCCCATTGAATGCCATTAGGGGACTTGTTATCTAGTTTCCGCATTACACTGTCTAATACGATTAGGAACAGCATTGGTGAGAATACGCAACCTTGCCTTACTCCTCGAGTGTTGTAGTATGTTTCACTTTGTTTGCCTTTGTATTGGATTCGGTTTCCAGCATCCCGATATATTTCTTGTATGAGTTCAATTAATTTCTTTGGGATGCCCATTTCACAAAGTGTCTGCCATATTGCGTTCCTGTTTATCGTATCGAATGCGCGTTCGAAATCGACGAAGAGCATATACAATGGTGAATTCCATTAATTGGATTGCTCAGTGATGATACGGATTGTGTTGATGTGATCAGTGCAACTTCTTCCTGGTCTAAATCCAGCTTGTTCGTTTCTTAATTTTGCATTGATCGTATGTGAGATTCTGTCAAGGATGATCATTGCGAGTATTTTTATTGTTGTGTTGAGGAGGGAGATACCTCGCCAGTTCCTACATTCTCTTAGGTCACCTTTCTTGGGTATCGTAATTATCAAGCCTTCTTTTCATTTCAGTGAGATTCTCCCAGAATTCCAGATTTCTTGGATTATTGGTGTTAATATGCTTGCAGTTGTAGATGAATCTCCTTTGAATATTTCGGCGGTTATATTGTCTGTTCCAGCGGCCTTATTGTTCTTCAGTCTATTAATGACATCTTTAACTTCCCGTTCCGTTGGTGGATGGGTGTTGCTAGTTTCGTTATTGATGTCAATTAATGACTGGATATTTTCGGGGTCGGCGACGACGTTTTCTTCGAAATATTCCTTCCATCTCTTTAACTGCGCTTCATCTGTTGTTAGTACTTGACCATTAGCGTCCCTTATAGGTGGTATGTTTGTAATTTTACCAGTGACCTTTCTTACACACTGGTGTAGTGCTCGCATATTTTGGATTGCTGCTGCCTCTTCAGCAGCTTTGAGAATGCTTTCTGTATATTTTCTTCGATCATTCCTTGCCATTTTCTTTACTTGACGCGCTGTTTCTTCGTATCTACGTTTCACCTCTTCCGTGTTATGTTGGCACATTTGCAACTTAAATTGACGGCGTTCCTCAACTTTCTGCCATGTATCATCACTGATCCAAGGTTTCCTTTTGTATTCTCTGTAGCCGAGTACGTCCGTGGCAGTCTTGATGTAGGCTTCTTCTGCTTGGTTCCATCTTACTTCTATACGGGTGGCTTCAGACTGGAGATTGAGTTGGAGCATTTCATTGAAAGTGTTTCTTGTTTCAATGTCTCTCAATCTATTTGTGTTAAATTTCCTCCTATTTGTCTTCGAATGTTTTACAGCTGCTGGCTTGATCTTGAATTGTGCTATTACCAGTTGATGATCGCTGTTTACATCTGCGCCCCTCATTGTTCTTACATCTTGTAGTGATGTGAGGAATTTCTTATTGATCATTCGTGATCTATCTGATTTTTAGTTCTGCCATCCGGTGATGTCCATGTGTATTTATGTATATTTTTGTGTGGAAACCTACTGCCGCCTATGAACAATTGATTTGTGCTACAGAAGTCGACAAGTCTTTCTCCATTGTTATTTCGCACAGAGTCCAATGCATTTCTTCCCATGATAGTGGTTAGGTTGATGTTGTCTGTACCAATTTTTGCATTGAAATCTCCTTGTATGATTTTGACGTCATTTCTGTGCGTTCTTGCTACTGTGGCAAATCTTTCGTTGTATCTTCTGCATCTTCTGTTGGGGCATATAGCACTGTGTTTCTTATTTTTGAATGGAACCTTGCCACTATAATTCTGCTGTTAACTGGTTGCTTTCTTTGCTTTATTTGTTGTTAATATGCCCACGCCTTGTTCATGTGTGTCGTCTCTACCAGAGAATAATCATATAATTTCCATTGCTCGTGTTTAATTCTCCACTGAGGATCGATGTAACGTTTCATTTCCTTCTCTACTTGTGCTAAGGCCTTGATGTTTCTGTAAGAGTTCTTATGTTCCAGTGTCCGATTCGTGTCCGTGTACGAGATAGCCAAGGGTCGAGATATTTGTGTTGGTGTCCGGTTTGTGTTGTTATTTGTAATAGTGTTCGTTTCTGTAATCATTTTAATTTCAGACTGATTGGTCCATTGAATCCTAGCCAGTTTCCAGGGCTGCTGGATAAGGATAAGGTATACTGGCATACCGGGGGGGGAGGTTCTTATTCTTCTTCATGTTTTTGTACTTTTTCTTCTTAGATGTTCCCAAGCAGTCAACCAAATATGTACTAACCTCGCATATGGTTGCTTGACGTTGTTCATGAATGGTGTGACATCTCTTCTGTCTCCTCTACTCACCCCCCTGGTATACCTGGTATATGAAATATAAAAAGTAAAATCAAAATTGTTGGAAAAACTCGATTGATTTATACTATTGGAACCATAAAAATGCATAGAGCAAAATGCATAAAATGCATAGAATTGATTGGTACAGAAAATCATTTTTTTAAATATTTTATCTAGGGCCCAAGTGGGGCTCTCCATTAAGCATTTAAGCATTGCTCCTTTAAGCATTGTGACATTTTATTCCCGGATTTTTTTTGTTTTTTATACAAACCCGGTTTGGTTTTACGATAATTTTGGGATTTTTTTGCACCAACATTTTATGGTTTCCTGGGATTTATCGCACTCACACAAACAAAAATGAATAAAAAAGTTCTCAAGGACACATTTTTTCATATTTTGTTTTTCTTGTCAGTTTTACTTTTAAAATATTTTTAACGCATCCATATAAAAAAAATTCGTTATTTTGTTGATTCGTCTAAGCGATGAGAAAATTTGTTAAGGTCAAAACAGAACAAGAGCGTCAACAGCGAGCGTCAACGAATAAATACAAATTTCGACAGCGATATCGCTGTTGTAAACATAACAAATAAAAGCATCAGCGTATCGCGACATCAGAGTACCAATTTTATTAAAAAGCCAACCTAAAAAAATAAAAACAGTTGGCAACATTGTTTCGCTGGCGATAAAATTAGAAATAGACTCTAAAGAATAGTTTCCACGGATTAGCCGTCCAATTTCGGAGTGCTGAATTGAAATATTAAAGTTGAACGTCCCAATTTTTTGTCAAAATGGTATTTTATCTCTATTGCACTCTTGGTGAATTTTTGCTATCTTTTCTTAATTTGGTTAATTTGTTCGCCTCACCATCGTGGAAATCTTGCATAATGCTGTGTGTCTTAATCACGACTAAACCAACTAACCGAAATTATTACGAGTTAGTTCATGCTCTATCTAGATGGATGGAACAACCACAAAAGTCACGTAGGTACTGTGTCTGTGTGTCAACTTGAAACTGAACTAAACTACTACTACTACTTTCAGATACCACCTATGAGACAATAGTGGAAGCTTTAACAATCTGGAAAGTTTAGTTTGAAAAGTCGATTTATGCTGTGTGCCTTATGCTGTGTGGCTTATGCTATGTGCATCATGCCGAAAATTTCGTCTAAAATGCCGACTTTTCTTAATTGTTCATTAGTTATTCTATTGACCACCAGATTTTTTTTATTTAGTCTGCTCGTGAGGTTGCTTTTTGTTTTAATTGTCAATTTTTCTATACATATACATATAAATACAAATAAAATTTTACAAATTTGTATTTAAGAAGTTTAAAAAATCAACAATTTAGAATAGTGAATATTTAGGCACAGCTTGTAATATTAAAACTAGTGTCATCTAGTGATACGAAATAATCAAGAATTTAAAAAAGTTGGCGATTTAGACGAAATTTTTGGCACGAGGCACACAGCATTAGAAGACTTTTCGAATTAAACTTTTCAAAATTCGAAGCTTCCGCTACTGTCTTACTTTTTTTCTAAATTCTTAAAATTTTATTTTACAAAAGTTTAGTCAAATGTAAGGCACATATAAAAGCTTTTTTACTAGTGACACCTGTTGGCATATTCCTTGAACTAACAATATATCGAAAAGTATAGTTTGAAAAGTCTTCTGACTGAGGCAGAAAGCATAAATCGACTATTCAAACTAAACTTTTCAAATTGGTCAAGTTTGTACTATTGCCTCATAGGTGGTAGCTAAAAAGTAAATTTTCGCGTGACTTTTCACAAAATAAAAGTATAGTATAAAATAATTATAATACTTTTGAACTATAAATAAACTATAAACTTTTTGGTGAGGCACAGTTAGTGACTTTTATGGTAACTCCATCTATCTAGATATATCATGAACTAACTCGGTATAATTTAGTTTAGTTAGTTTAGTCAATTAAGGCACACAGCATTAGAATATCATTTTAAAGAGGGTCAGCAGCTTATTTTGAGCCCGCGTGCAAGAAATTTGTTTTTTTGAGTGACCTTGTTGAACTTGTGAACTTTTTTTTTTTTGAGTGAACACAACATAAATTTATTTCAACGAAAAAATCATCGTCGTCTCCGTCGATCGTTCTGTTAGCATAGCATGCTTTTTGTGTATTTTAATTTGACAGGCGTTAACGCCCACCGCTGACGCTCTTGTTCTGGTTTGAGCTATATGCAATCAACAGAAGGCAGCTACCGCCCAACAAATAATAAGCAATCTTCAAGTGTCGAGAATTGCTCGATCTCCATACTGTAGTGTACTACCCTGCTACATTCTCCCTCCAATCGAGGACCGGATGGGTTTGAATCCCGATCATAAAGGGATACATATGTTCATATATTTGTTTTGCCACTGAAGTCATTCATATTGAACCGTGTTTTGATATGACAGCCGTTGCATTTATCGCAGCGACGGTTCATTTGTTATTCAAAAAAATTCGGGCTATTATGAAAATATCCGAACTAAAAAAAAAACTTCATAATCCACCATATAACGCGGTTTTTATGCAATGCACATTACAAATTAATATACCATCACTTAACCCCGCCAACCACCGCACAAAATATTTCCAGCATTCCATTCGAGTTTTTCTTTTATTTTAAGTTTTATTGGTTTTTATATTTTCCCACTCATCCATTTGGTTACAGGAAATCTTTCAAAAAACAATAAAAATAAATAAATTGATCAAAATGGATACATCCCTTTTATGTATCCGTTTCTATGAGGGAAAACTCACCAGATGACTACACAAAATTGTAATAATTTTTATTATTTTTCCCGAAGAAATAAAATAAAAACAAGGAAAATCGGAAAGGAGAATGTAAAATGAAATATGTTACAGTAGTTTTTTTTTTCGTTTGGTCCTTCTGTTTAGAAAAATTGATGCTCGATACCATCCCAAGTCCATAAAGACACACACACACACACACTTCAAATGTGTACTATCCACGAGATGAAAGACAAATGAAGGAAGGATGGCAACCTAAAGGATGTATCAAAAAAAAAAAAAAAAAAAAACTGAAAAGGACGTGACAAATATATTTCAATAATAAAGTGTTAAGGCGAAGAAACTCATTTTCAATTTTTTTTTTCGTTTCATGTGTTGTCAAAGTCACAATGAAATACCGAGCAATTTTTTTTTTTTTTTTTGCAAATTTATGATCTCGAATTTATAAAAAGGCTCATGCTATAAATTTTTTTACAATTTTTATTGTATATATTTGGTCGATTTGTTTATTTATTCAATCCCATTCGGTTTTATTATTTAAATCGCGAAACACTGACATTGCACGTTGATCTTCTTCCGAAAGAGCTGACGAACTTCGTTTCAGTAAAACCTCATCAGCGAGTAAATGTTTGATCGATGGCCTGAACATAATGCTAATAGACTTGGATCGCCTTTTCAATGGATGTGCTTTTGGATGATGTTCTAAACTTTCGAAACTTGGACGTAAATTTTTGATTCGTTTACCCGGCTCAATAACACTTTTAACTAGAACCAATGATTTCGTTGACTGATCAATAGCTTTTTTGATTTCTTGAAGCGCTTGGGGTGAATATCTTAATTGGTGATGGTTTATCTTATGTGTCTGTTTACGAAATCGTAAATTGACTGGCGTATTATTTGGTACAATCAATTCACTATTGTCCAAAATATGTAACGGTCGTCCATGAAATTTTCGAAATTGTTGTTCCTCTTCGATTAGGCGAACCAAATTGGTGGCGCATGATTCAAGTTGTTCCTCCTTGTTTTTTTGGCGGCAACAAGGCATGCAACTTCTGCAGATCATCAAAATTTACCAAACTAAAATTTTTACAACAAAATAATAATTTTGACAACTTCAAGTTAATCCCGGTTACTGCTCGATTTGATGAGACTAAAAAAAAAATTGGAAATTTATAACAAATCCTACTACTACTACAAAACACTGTCAACCATAATTACTTGCTATAACCCATTTCTTCTTGGGACAGATCGTAATGAGGCTCCATATATTTTGCTAAATTTCTTTTCCTTCCTACAAGTGGCAGATATTGACATCTGATGCGAGAAAAAAAAACATAAAAGCTTTACAATTCTACCCTTCGTACGGATTCACATTTTATTATAAATTCAAATTTGTTTTGACATTGTACAAAAATTCCATTGCCGGCTCATCAAACGATGGGCCGACAAAAAATTTCGAAAATATTTTGCGAAATTCCATTTTACGCACAATAAAGATAAAAAATGTCATTAAAATTTTAACAAAATTCAAAAATCTAATAAAACTTTTTTGTTTACCCGGCTGTTGAAGATCGGCGTGTATCAACTGAGCGACACTCGGTGTGAAGCTTTCAATTGCCAAAGGATCTTGTGTCAAATTACGATTTCGAGCATACTGAAATAATTCTAGGAGACCACAAGCATATACTTCTTGCATTTCGCTTGTCATTAAATTAAAATGGCCCAGATCCTCGAATGTGAGCTTATCGAAAACTTTGATAGACGAAAATTGCGAAATATTATCGACAATGCATAGAAATACGTCATTCCATCCTATGTTTCCTTTGAGGCCATTAATCATATTGAAAAAATTTTGCACCACCGTCATATTGAATGGATCACTTTGGAACGCTTGTTGAATCATTTCATAAATTGCTTGCGTTTGGTATGCATTTCGTCCTTGGTCGTCCATATTATTCGGATTCGATTGTATTTGACTGTCGCACAATACGGGACTATTATTACGTTGCACCACTTGAGGTTGGCAAGCCGGTTGACAGTTCAATATTCGATTATTTCCTTGTTGATTATTGTTCGTCTTCATTTGGTCCCTAGGTGATTCTACTTGGCCAAATTGATACGGCCGATTACCTACATTTCGCGATGGGCCAGTTAAAACATTATTTTGTGGTTTACCGCGTGACGAAACATTTCCAGGTCCCGCAAAATTATTTCGATTACAATCGTTTTCGGTTTGAGCGTCCGAACTTATTGCTTGCCTCATAAAATGAGGTACAGGATTGACGTTTGAAATTTGGAATAATGTCGAGCTGTACACATTGTCAAAAATGTTTTGACTGGCATTTTGTTGGTCACATACATTATCAAACTCGCTCAACGATTTATTAGCAAACGATTCATTTATGTATTCCGATGGTATTCCATATTCAGGCCGTCGAAAGAACGATGCATTTAATTCTGGTGATGTTATTTCGGCCAGACAGTTTGGAAAATCTGTTGATCGATTAGATACACTTGTGGTCGGGCAAACAGTTTGGTTGTAATTGTTTGGATCACCAATTGTTCGATTACCAGCCTGTTTGTTCTGTCTGGTGGATACAGTCGGAAAGGTTTTGTCAGCACATTGATTGTTTGGAAAATTACGAGTTTGGGGAGGGTTACGTACATCGTTTCTTGGATACTGCTGTGGAGGAGCATATGATGAATTTTGGCGAGTACTTGTGTTTGGATTGGATTGTGGTTGATAATTAGGGCATTGATTAACAGCAGCATCAAAAGGATTATTGGGATTAGAAGGTGGAAGAGTCTGATTATGTACCGGACCACTATACGTTTGAATATCCGATTTTTCTGGAACACAACTCATTGTACAATGATTGGTCCTTTCACCACGTGCAGTCTTATTATTTTCACTGTTGTTAGGACTATTATCCGTTTTTTTTGGTGCACAACTCATTGTACAACGATTGATACTTTCACGACGAGGATTGGCTGTTCGACGAGGAGAATCTGCCGTATTTGAAGACATATTTCCTCCCGGTGTTCTATAGTTGGGTCTTTTATTATTTAATGTGTTATTAGTTGTATCTGTGCCAGCGTCTCTCATTGATGGTGGCACTTTACGAACTGGTTTATTCATTGATTCATTTTGAGCTGCATCCTGATTTATTGGTTCATCATAGCAATCGATGGCCTCTAGCTGATTGGGTTTTGGTAGAGCGTTTTTATCTCGTACTATTTTTTCCTGTATGTGCGATATATCTTTTTTCTTGAATGTTCTAATGGCACCGTCAACAAAACGTTTTTCTTCGATTTCATTGACATTCCGAGATGTTTGATTCAAAATAATGCTACTATCTTTAGGACCATCGGTCGGTGCTCTGTCTAATTTTCGATTATTCGACTGATCCACCAACTTTGCGTGTAAATTATTCAATTGTGACTGAACCGAATTTAAACTGGTACTGTCATCATCAAGTCGTAGTAATGTATTCAGCCGGCCGATAACTTTCAATAAATCATTGGCCGCTTTTTCTAAATTATCTAAATATTGTTTAGGTTTTCTACAAAAAAAAAATAAACAAAAAAATTTAGTCAAATTGTACCAGTTTGGTCCATAATCTGTTTACTTTATTAAACATTCAATATGCCGATCTGGATGTCTGCAATATGTTTTGGGCATTTCAAATAAATTACACAGAAAATAAAGATTCTACAAAAACAAAAGTTGAACTATTACGACGACAAAAAGTTCACAGACTGCTTGATTCGAACTTTTGTTCAAATAAATTGAACTGTCCCTGCATACATGCGGCAACAAAATCATATATTTCCGTAAACGTATATTCGTCGTGTACATTTTACCAAATGGATTTTTTGTCCATGTTTCATATTACCTTTTGTATCCTACTTCATTTTTTATTTAACAACAAAAAAGCTCTACAACAAAATAAATTTTAAACGTAACAAAAAAAAAAAAAAAAAAAAAAATTGCATAAAGTTTATCTCCTATAGCAAATCTTGCAACTTAAGATTAAAATGAGACACAAAAATTTACAAAAACAATTTGGTTCGCTAATAATAAAATAGGAAAAGTTTGTTTTGCGGTGGAGCTTTTTATTTTACCGTTTTTTTTGTTGGTTTACGTTAATTTTGTGAAATGAGAGCGGCCACACAAAATATTAGCAAAGTTCGTTCATATTTTTGTATACACCTCCAGCTGTTTAACAGTTTTGAATATTTTATATTTGTATTTGGACTTACTACTTGCCTGCTAGCCATATTTTCAGTCCTAATTCCGGGTTTTGTAATTATGTAGAGTAACGAAACAAAATCGCAAAAAGAAAAATGTTTTAATTTTCCCCAGATCGATGGAAATAAGAAAAAAAAAACAACTACAGCTATTATCATTATTTTCCCGAGGTAAAATATAAATCATCGAATCTATTTTTACAGGCCACTATACCGGCCCTACTATAAAAATCAAAAATAAATTTACTTGGGGAAACGAATAGTGACGACAACTTGTTTGTAGTGCCAAATAAAGCTTAATAGTAAAATAAATTATTAGTCCAGGACTAAAAACGAATTTTGGTATCAATAGCGAAATCATGTACAAAGCCGAGTGTGGAGCCCCATTTCGTAACAATTGATGACAGAAGTGGGATTTCGCAAGAAAAGAGTAACTCTACTTGGACAACACAACAGATGAAAAGCGACTTAGCTAAAGGAAATCTTGTGCAGATTGGTAATAAATCAGAACTGCTTATGAGATTACAACAAACTTCTCGCTCGCACCAGAAAAAAAATCCACCAAGGTACCTCCAGTGGCAGTACTAAAGAAAAAGAAACTTTTGAGGTCCATTGAGCAGGTAGTAGACAACAATATGGTATTAATGCCAAGTTTATCCAACAAGCCAAATTACTAAAAGATGTTACTAAAAGGGATAGTTATCCATTGCCTTGAATTCATAACACTTTGGATACATTATCAGGAGGCAAAACCAAAAGTGGATGCAAGTAGTGATTCATTCGAAGGACAGAGAATAGAGAATAACTTCGCTAATGTTGGTCAAATTCTACATCGTCTTACTGAAAAGAATCAAAACTTTAATTGGAAAAAGAGCATCAGGTTTCAATAATGAAACTAAAGAAGAAATTGTGAACTTCACCAATTTTAGCATATCCAAAGATAAGTGAGATCTCCATTTTGAACACAGTGCTAGCAAAACCACATAAAAAGGAAAACTCCCACAAAAACCAAACGGAATAGAACAAGTATAGCTACAATCGAGTATACTTATCGAAACCGGAGAAAAATTACTGCATAACTCGAAGAGAATTATTGGCAGTGGTGGATAGCGTGACACATTTTAAGAAGTACAGACAAGAATGTCTTCTATGAATCAACTATTTGTAGCGCTCAGATGGCTCATACAGTTCAAGGAACCAGCAGGACAAGCGGCCAGGTGAATCGAGTGATTGCATGCGTAAGTATTCAAAACTGAGCATCGGAGAGAAATCTTGAACACCAACGCAGATAAGATGTTCATAAATCGCTTTAAAAGACACGAATGAATCTCGAAACAACTGATGGCAGAAACATCATGGAGCAGATGGTTCTTCTAACAAACCGAATCCCAGATAAATTCTGCAGGAAATACACAATCTAGAGCACACTTGGGTGTCAACAAAACTTTGTAGAAAGTCAATAGCTGATTCTATTGGGTCAATCCCTAAAGAGGCATGGTAGACACATTTGAATAGAAGTGTGACATTTGTGCTGCCAGCAAAGGAACCAAAACCAGATCAAAAGGTAAAATACAACAATACCATTTCCAATGACGAAAGATGGTAGTTGATACACACTTATGTTTCGACTACTTCAGTAAATGGGTAGAAACATATCCCAACGTGAACCAAGCAGCCCGAACCGGAGCAGATATATTTTGTTAACAACTGGTTATGCATAATCAACCTTGTTCTAAAAGCTTTTGGAATACTCCAAATCAAAAAGACGAAAACTACGATTTCAACATTTCTTGGTCAATCAGCCATACAACATGCCTCACCAACGGCACTCAGAAAACTAACCGAAGCGTTGTTACTACGTGGATTCAAGGCTTTAGGTCTAAATTGTGAAAGAAAGATCCATGGATTGTGTGTATATTAACAAAACAGGTAGACGATCAATCTAAACACTGGGCTTTTCATTCCGTGGAGAACTACACGCCAACCGCATAGATGATTTTATGAATTTTTTTATCGCCCATTTGATGCATTGGCAAGTTGCCACTCAAACATCAGATTATTCAAAAATTCACAAAGGTAAAAAACGTACATGTGACTGCCACCAATCACAAAAAGAGGGCGACAAAAAGCTTTCAAAACAATAAAACTACCAAAACAGCTTATGACAGAAAGGTCCTCAAGAAGCCATGCAACATTTTAAGCAAGGTGGTTTGCGGGATTACTTGTTCGCCATAGAGCTTTAGAGCTATTAGAAATTTACATCAAATAGCAATAAATATCAAGAACTTCCGGCGAAAATCCCAAAACGGGAGCATACTTCAAAAACGAAATGAAACGTGCAAGTAATCACACAGTGTTTACGTGGACAAATGAATGCGACAAAGCATTTAATAATGGCAAGAAAATGCTTGCTTCCACTATGGCCTTTGCTCGCCTCCTTAATAATACGACGTTTAGTATTACAACATATGCCAAAAGAATTTGGCAACATTTAATCTTCCTTTTCAAGAAACTCTCATCCACCGAACTAAACTACTTTGCTGTTGATGGAGAGCTTTAGGCGATCTATTAGTCAATTATGCATTTCCACTATTTCGTAGAGGCATAAGTTTTACATTTACACTGATCATAAGCCACTTTCGGTAGCAATAGATTCCAAAACAGACCACCCCCACGTTAAACCGACAACGGACCTACGTCATTTAAAGAGATAAGACAACGTGGTTGCGGACGTGCTATCGCGCACAAGCAACCGCGGGGTAGAATCAGATAAATAAAAAAGACTGACTGTAGGTTGATTTTAGGCCCTTGGCCTCTATCGAATGGTTTTTTAACATTTGCTAACGATAATAGAACGATTAATGCGGTGGCAGCTTTCCTCTTAAAAGTTAGTAAAGCTGAAACAGTGACAAGAATATTTATTTCAGAAAACGTTTCTCGTTTCGGCGTCTCACTCGAATTTATAACCCCTCAGGGCGTGTAGTGGTGAAATTTGATCTCGCGGAAATGCAACTAACTGCGCTGACGAGATTACCAGCAGAGTTTGTGTACGGAAAACCATTGTCACTCAACTGTTGAATTCATCACCAATCAAACGATTAAGAAGCTTGCCATCAACGTTCGATTTTGTACAAAAATCAAGATAGGCAATACTAGACCAACTAGTAACCATACACCCTTTACAGCAATTATTGTTAAAAACATTTATTTAAATTAAACATTTTAAGGTACTTACCCTTCTTCTCCTTCAGAATATGAGCTACTTGACTCATCATCGGAGTAATCACTATCGTCACTATCTGATTCATCTAATAAAATGCTGGCTAAACTTTGAAGATTTGTTGATGTTTCGATTTGTGATGAGTTCGGTGAAGCTATCGTTGGTGGTGGTTCTGTTTGTTCCACAGCCGCAGTACTTTCTTTAGGTGGAATAACTGGTGCAATACTAGGACCATCCTTTGATTCTTTTGTCCCTGTATCCGGTTCTTTAGATTGTGCGTTTTCTAAAACGTCTTTTGATGCTTGCCGTGAAGGTTCGTTGCTTAGTTTACTAGTTTTTGATTTATTATCCTTGTTTAAAGATTTACGAGAATTTTGTGTGGTCGACACATTGGGGTCTGCATCTTCGTTGTTAGATTTTTTACTTACCTGTGGATTTTGTGGAGTTTCGACGTTTATTTTACTATTTTTTGTATCATCTTTGTTTGCGGATTTAGTACTGCTTCTACGAGAGTTTGTTGTGGTTACAGATTGGCGCGATGTTCTTTTTCCAATGCTACCTCGACCGGTTTCATCTAAAAAAACAATTAGAATTTGAATAAGGTCGGGTTTATCGACTCAAACTACGATGAAGTTCTCTTAATTTCAAGTGTTTGAGTTCGCTTCCACAGAGGGTATTTTTACCTGTAGGAGGCAGATCCCCGTTTTTAGATGAAACTGAAACTGGGTGAGAAACTTCGTCGTCTACATTACTTTTTGCATCTAAGTTTTCGTTTGAATTTACAACTTTGTTCTCTGGTATAGGAGGCATAACATTGGAATTCCGCCCTGAAGAATGTTTCGATCCTATGGAATTCGTTTCAGGATTATTTGTACCCATTTTTTAATTTTGAAATTTTGTATTTTTTATCCAAAAGTTATTCACGACTGTAATTTTGACTTTGAAGTTTCGGTTTATTATTTTCCCAGGCTGTCTAAGTTCGACCCTAGTTTTTGTAACAGTTTAATTCACTCTTCTTAATTAATTTGGCCGCTGTGGTTAGACTTTAATAAAAAGAACTTCTAGACGAGCATTTTATCCTTAGAATTCCACCTCAGCCTCCTTGGCTTGTCGTAGAAGACTAAACAAATGTGGGATAGCTGGGCTGACTAACCCATTCATTAAAAACCTATAATTGTTAAAAAGATCAACAAAAAGAAATATGGATACCACCACAATTTCAACCGACCCCCGCTTATGTTAACGGACAAGCAGTTTCCTATTGGTACGTGGAACGTGCAGTCGCTTAGAAAGGCAATGTCGTTTGATTGCACTATATCTGTTATGAAAGATAATCGATTGGAACTCGTTGCTCTCTAAGAAACTCGATGGCCCCAGGTGGAAAAGGCTGTTGCAGATTTCAAAGCAATTGATAATCGTATGTGTCAGCTACATTTTCTCATGCGACTAGCAACCTGTCAATCATTTGTGTTTATGCGCCCACTGATGTAAGCCAATCCAAAGATAAAAACTCATTTTCCAGCAATTTGGATGATCTGATGGGATCTATACCAGATGGACTTATTTGAAAACATAGGTCCATATTCCCGAAGTGATCTAGCAATCGATAATAGGGAAATAATGATATAATTTGGTCACTGCAATCAAAAATGGCAGTTTTCGTACAAGTCAGTGATCACAGGAAAAAGAAACTTACATTTCAACTGTGAAGAGCTCAAATCAGATGTGAAAACTCAATATCAGAAGCTTGTTAGCAGTATTATTGTGGAAATCAACTTTCTTTCTGATGATGTGAATGCTCTATGGGAGGTTTTGAAAACTTCGGTTGTCAGTGCTGCCCAGACGACTCTAGGTATGGTAAAAATTAAACCAAAAATTGATTGATGTCATGAGGAGTGTCGAATTTGTGAAAGAAAAAAACGTGAATGGTGCAAAGCGGAAGTCTTAAGAGTGCAACAACTCAGCAATGAGCTCAGTTCTCGTAACTTCTTTAAAGGAGTCACCGGAGGGACCGGGATGAAAACCTCCGTGTTAACACCGATGAAGAGCTCGTCACTTGAAAGGAGCATTTCTTTGATTTACCCAATGTTCAGCCAAATGCTGAATTTAAAAGTGATCAAAAAGTCGCTCAAAATGCGATAACTATCGCGGCATAGCTCTCCTTTGCACAGCATACAAATTACTGTTTTTCATAATATTGGAGAGAATCACTCCTGTGGCGATGATTTTTTCTAATTATTACGAAACAGCTCGTGACGTACAAAAGGTATTCTTTGATTTCCAACAAACCTATGACCGAATCCATCGGAAAATCGTATGGTTTGCTTAACGATTTCTGAGAATACCACAGTGTTGTGTCAAAGTTAAGAACAGGCTATCAGGATTTTTTGCAATTGGCACTGGTGTACAACAAGGAGATGCTCGGCTCCCGATACTCTTTAATTTCACATTAGAATTCATCTTTTGTAAAAAAGAAAGAAGCCCAATCAGGTTTTGACATGTTATGCAAATGAACTGTGTAAATGGACTATTTGGCAAAGGTGTCAAAGAACTACTGGATTCTCTCGTACGATTTTCAGCTAACAATGACCTCAAAATCAATGAGTCCAAAACAAAATATATGCGATCACTGGTTCTTTCGGTGACAATGGCTCCTCGAGGTAGAGAACGACTTGTTTTCTTCGGGTTGTCTAGAATAATACGAGATCATGCTTGGGATCGAATCCAATAGAGTCAGAATGTTGATTCGATATGGATCAGTAATGGCCTGCAAAAACTGCTTTTTATTACTTAAAATCTTTAATGTGATCTGCGAATTTGGATCAGCCAAAAGTTAAACTCCAAAGCACACATGAACAAATTTGCCGATGGGTTATTAGTCATTGGGGAGTAAACCAAGATGAGAAGCTCATCTTAGTGTGAATAGATATGATGCGAAAAGTGCTAGTATCATGAAAAACTACGAATGGAATTAGTGTGTAAGGGGATAAATCAAATGTAGGGTACTAATTTCCGTACTACTTTCCTTACTCCAAATGAAGCAAAGACGCAAAACTATTATCGTGGAAACAATACCAATTTGTATCTCTTTCTTTTTCGGTAAATAAATTTTATATCAATATATCTTTGACTTTTAATGTCATAAATTCATATTTTGTTTAATGTTTATACGTACATGAGGTACATTACATATTTTTCCGCTGTCAATAAGGTAGTCCTAAATTCTTAATGCTTAATAAGGTAGTACTTCCTTCCGCTGTCAATAAGGCTAGTACTTAATGCTTCTATTGCAATTCGGTCAGGTTTCAAAACATTCAAAATATTTCAGGCGTTAGTAATATAATCATTCATCAAAAAATAATCCATATTAAGATTTTCTAAAGCCTTTTTATAGGAAGAAATCGGTGACCCTAAGGTATTCCATCTAGTCTTACTATCCAATAAGAGGGCTAGCTTCTTTTGATCTGCGTTTTTTTTAAAATTCTCTATAACTATAATTTTCTCAGAAGGACAGCTTCCTGTTATTAAGATTAATCCCAAATTAACTGAATCCAATGCTCCGATATAGGTAAATGTTTATGTAACGCCTTTTTTTAAAGCTGATTCATTCATCAAAGGACAAACTAAATTTCGTTTTTTATTCTCTTGGCTTAGAATTAAAATCTAAGAACTAGTTTCTCTTTCATTAAGCAATAATACGTATACACCAAGTGTATGACATCTGACGGCTGCTGCGATAAAGATTATCCCTGTTTTCTATACTTTTACGAATGAACTTGCTTTTATACCCAAAATAACGAAACCATTTTTGGCTGATAATTTAGCCACAATTTCTTCCAATGTTTGAAAATCATTATTTGCAGTCGTGATAGTCACACATTTTTTACACAAATTGCAAACTGCTATATCCCTTGGTTTTTGGTGAAAGGAATAGAAGAGAAGGAATGAATAAAAAACGTTTTATGTCAATTTCGGATCGTCCGAAACTCAAATTTTACGTTTAAAAAATATTTCGTAAAAAACTTGTTAAAAAATTTCCTTGTAATTTGCTTACTCTAGACAATTCTGAATCCATCTTCTTAACAATTTTGCTCGACGGTTACAATTTTCACTTCGCACATGGATATAACCTCACAAAATTTGTCTTATTTTTTCTTCTATTTCCGAAAATATTACTCAAAACACACTCCTGGGCCTAAAACCTGTCGTTATATGTAGAATTATGGGTAAAATAATTTCAAAAGCTGATAAAAGACTTTGTAAATTCGTTAAAGAAGGTAAAACCATAGCTGTAGGTGAGAGGCAAAACAAATTCTTTGAAATTAAAATTAAGATAATGCCAATCAAAAATGGCAAAGAAAGTGCTGAAGAATATCAAACTTGTATTGCTGAGAAAAGTTCCTTTCAAAAATCGCATCAAAAATTTGCTCATCTAAACTGCACTCAAATTAAAAAGGTTTTAAAAAATTATGACTTTAATCCAAAAGTAGATGACAAAATAGTCTGTGAGCCTTGCACATTGAGTAAAATCCATCGACTACCTTTTCCTCAGCAAAGCAGTACAAAAACCAGTCGCATTGGCCAAATTGTCCACGCAGATGTGTGTCGTCACAGGTGCGGATGATTACTCACATTACATAACCGTATATTTCTTTGGTGCAAAATCAGACGTACTGGATAGTCTAAAATACTATAAAAAGAAAACAGAAAAACATTGCCCTAGAGGAATAGAAAATTTTTAGATCTGACAATGGCCTGGAATTTGTCAATCAAGAAGCCACAAACTTGATGAAAAAATATGAAATTTCTCATCAAAATTCAGTAGTTTCAGTATTGTCCTGAGCAAAATGGCAAAATAGAACGCGAAAACAGAACTGTTGTAGAAGCTGCTCGTACAATCTTACATGCTGCAAAATTTGAACTTAATTCTGGGCAGAAGCAGTAAACACTGCCGTTTATATTTTGAACTGCACAGGAACCAGTAGCATTAAGAATCAATCACCATATAAAATTTGGTACAACATAAGCGACCAGAAATTCAGGAATTCTATATATTTGGAGAGAAAGTTTGCAAGCTTGACCTAAAAGAGGAAATAGGTTACTTTGTAGGCTACGGCGATACTGTAAATGGTAACAGAGTTTGAATTCCAGAGGAAGACAATGTTTTTGTCAGAAAACATATTATCTATACAGGAAAATTAATGGAATCTACTAAAGAAAATCAAAATCATGCACTATTGTATCTCCCTGAGGAAGAAAATACACAATTCAAAAATAGTCAGGCTGAAAGAAAAGACGAGCAAATTGAAGAAAATTTAGAAAATCTTGAGTTACTTAACCGATTATCTGATTCAGAAGAAGAAAATGGGAAATTTTGTACGCCAGAAGCCGAACGGAGTACAGGAATACAATACTTGAAGCAGCCAACAGGATTCAACGATGGTACAACAAGAGTATGTAAAATACTAAAAAGTTTATATGGTTTACGTCAATCGTCTAGATGTTGGAACCAAAGAATAAAAGTTTTTCTAACCAACTAAGGACTCAAACAATCAAAGGCTGATCATTGTATACACATGTTAATCAAAAATAATCTGATAATACTCCTAGTGAGCATCTATATAGATGATGAACTAGTAGCTGGAATCGACGAAGAGATTGTTAATTATTTCTTGTGTGCACTTGAGGAAAAATTTGATATCACTTCGGACGATGCTGATATTTACCTTGGTTTACAGATTGAAAGACAAAACGATGGCTCTATTCTCTTGCGTAAAAGTGCCCACACAAAAAAAATTCTCAATAAATTTAATTTAGAGCAAGCAAATGCTCTTGCAATACCAGCCGATCCACATCAACAGTTGAACGAAATTGCATTGGAATGCAGTCTAGAGAATAATGAAGTATCTAAAAGGAACTATGGTTATGGTTTGCACTTTAAGAATCAGAAAACATTATCCTTATGTGGGATACAGTTATGCAGATTTTGCAGGAGATATTGAAACACGCAAATCATCTAAAGGATTTATAGTTATTTGGAGTGGATGTTGTTATCTGGTGTTCTCAAAGACAGTCTACAGTCGCCACCACTTATTCGGAATACATTGCAGCCTTTCAAACAGTCAAGGAAATAGTTTGGTTCTTAAAGTTAATCGAAGAGATCTATCCTTAATAAAATATTGCTACAACTCTCTATATTGACAATCAAAGTACGCTTGAATTGATTAAAATCCTGTTCTTCACAAACGAAGTAAACATATTGACGTACAATATCACTACACCCGAGAACAGTTTGACAAGAAAGTTTTTCAACTCAAATACATCAACACCAAAGAACAGCCAGCAGATATCCTCACCAAACCCTTGGAAAGAAGAATCTTCGAATTTCATCACAACAGAATATGCTAAAAACTTGAAGAGGATACTGATATTCCATAAAACAGTGGGAGTGTCAGAATTGTTGGTTTTTAAATAATGTGTAATGGATATCACTTGCTGTTTATTCCCTAGATGGCAACACTATTTTTAGTTTATAGTACACATGACTATCTTTAATTTAATCGATCTATCAAAGAGAGCTAAGAATTTCATTATAAATTATATTAAAAAAAAAAAAACCTTTTTGTTCGTTATAAATACATCTGAAATTATTTTACCCATAATTCCACATATAACGACAGTAACTCTATAGTGTTCCGCAATACCACGACATAGTACTCCGTTGATAGGTGTTAATTTTTTCAGGTATTCCGAAAACAATATGTCAGCCTAGCATTTTGTTCCCAAATCAACACTCAACATTTTTCTGTTATAAATAGAACGCCGTGTGTACGTTTATATAAGTTAAACAAATATGTCTTAAAAATATGACGTTGCACGTTTACAACATTTAAACCAATATTTTTTTTGATAACGTCGAAATATAAAATATTTTTCGCAATTGAATTTTCCGATTTTCCGAATTCATGCCACGTTTTATATTTATATTTTCGAGATAAATAATTATTTATGTATCCCGAAGTTGTATTCCCCAAAAAATAGAGCGAACGAAAAAAAAAACAAAAAAACATTTAAATATGAGAAAAACACTTTTCCACGATATGAAAATCAAATAAAAACCGACATTATATCGATAACAATAAAATTTTATTTTAATTATTTGAGCGTACATTCGATTTCAGCATTCCACTTCCATTTCCAAAAAGGTGATTTATTGGGAAATTTCTTTTTAAGTACGAAATCCTTAATCCTTTTTCAGTTTCTCACTCTCTTTCTCTAAAATAAACAAAATAAATTTGGAAAAAAACAATAAAATCAATTAAAAAAAAATTCTGTCATTAAAATTTTGATATAATTTATTTTCAATTTTCCAAAGTTTTGTTTTGGAAAATGTTTTAAGGCAATTTTTTTTTATGATACACGTATATACACAGAAATACACTCAAACACATTGAGACGAAGTATAAGCAAAAAAAAAAAAAAAGCTTTCGTTTTATTATTAAAAGTTTATTTTATTATGGAAATATAAAGTTTTATATTTTCTATATCAATTAAAAGATTTGTTTGATTGGAAAATATTTTATTAAAAAATAGAAAATTAATTAATATCGACAAAGTTTATTGTTATTTTATTTAATTTTTTATTTTTTTTTTATTTCAATAAAAGCTTTTATTAAATTGAAATTGAATTGTATACTTTTTGCATTATTTTTTTACTTATCTTTTATCTTAACCCCCATAATAATATTACTGACTATATAGGTGATGATGTCTATAGGTGGGTGGTTTACCATAAGCAATTGAGGTTTTACATATACTTATTCAACAAGTAATGGCATGTTGCGCATAGGAACATTTTACACTTTAATATATGTATGCGGAAAACGAATCATGAACCAAACATAAAAAATACGTTTCACACTGCCTCTTGCTGCTGGTGGTATGTTATTTTATTATTTTCTTGTTTGTATATACGAGCAGGGAAATTTTACACGTATTTTATTGAATTTTAATGCAATTTTCGAAATTTAAAATTTATTTATATGGATTTTTAAGTGAATTTTTATATGTAAATATGTATATACATATTTGATTTTTGTGCCTATGCATAAGGCGTGGATTTTCAGGTTTTGGTGTTTTTATCCATACAACATCACGTATCTATACAATATACATATATATTTATTTATCTGACATACGATGAGGAAAGAAACGTTATCTTGAAGTACTTTGTTTTTGCCTAAATAATCCGATATGCTTTTCCCAAATAACTAGCACTTTTATAAGACTCAACTGCTACATACTTGTATGTTTTGCGAATGATAACAAGATCATCGAAAACTTACAAAACAACCGTGTCCGTGCAAGTAAATCAGATTAAGGAGGGTCGGTGCAATTTTACTCTCTTGTGAAGGTCGACCCCTTATAGGTATAAACAGAACCAGAGCGACAACGACGAGCGTCGACGCCTTTCAAATTAAAATACACTAAAAGCATAGTATGCTATGCTTTTAGTGTATTTTAATTTAGAGTCTATTTCTAATTATATCGCCAGCGAAACAATGCTGCCAACTGTTTTTTTATTTTTTTGAGTTGGCTTTTTAATAAAATGGGTACTAAGCAGCCATGTTTTTGAAATTTTCATTGTTATTTTTATGTCGAGATACGCTGACGCTTTTGTTCGTTATGTTTACTACAGCGATATCGCTGACGAAATATATATTTATTCGTTGACGCTCGTCGTTGTCGCTCTGGTTCTGTTTATACCTTATGTGAACCAGGTTTTCCCTCCATTTTTTTGGTATTACGGAATCACAACCTATAAAAAAGAGACTCGAAAAAGCGTTATAAGATTGAGTCATGAAAATTCAAAAATATTTCACAGCTTCAGTTTTGGTTAGCAAAATACACATAATTCTCCGACATTATCTCTTTTGTTTTTTTTTTATTTTGTCATCGACATTTTATTATTTGAGCAGGCTTTGATTTATCTAAGTTCTAATTTCAATGAAGTTGCCGTTTGTCGTTGCCACTCTTGTTCTTTTTATACCTGTTGTGTTTGGATTTCAATTTACATATCGTCGGCCCAGGAGTAAAGTACGCTGTCCACCAAATTATCGATTTCGGGGATTTGATTGATTCTTTAGTTTTCGAAATCCTTTTGCGTTTGAGGAAATTTCAAACTGGGTTCGCAAGGAACTTGCATTTGTGTTTTCCGTTTTCCATTTTTTCCATTCCATTTTCGAATTTTTGATGTGAAGCTAAGTTCTTTTTAGAGATCTAATCCATAAAATTGAAAAACGTTATCATTTATTTTACGCTATATCCGTAAGATGAAAATCATAAATATCAATATATTCATTTTTCACGCTTTGAAGGATATAGCGTAAAAAAAATACCTTTCACTTTACATAAAATGTCAGATACACAATTATTGTCAAATATGTAGAACACACAGGGAAAATACTTTACTTCTGCATAGGAATTAAGCACGACTTTTAGTGATTAAAAAAAATCACTAACGAAAAATAATTATTAAAACTACTACAATAAGGTTACATGATACCAACTCAAAACACGGAGGATTTACATGATACCAAAAAAAAATCACTACACAAAATTTATTTTATGAGTACATCCATACCAGTCGATAAAAAAAAATCATTATAGAATTGATAACAAATATGCAATATTTAAAATAAATAAAAGATATTATGACTTACAAATACATATCATACAATGTTTTATTTTATTTTCATTTATTTATTGTATATAATATATGAACTTTGCCGACTAAAAATGAATTTGATCAATAAATTTGTACATAACCGCCGAACAATATTTAAAAACTAAATTTCTTTTTGTAATAGACTATGTGATAAACGTAAATCGTCTATCACATAGTCTGTTACAAAAAAATTTATGGTTTTATACAACATAGAGAATAAAATAACAAAATTTAAATATTTAGATGTTATTATATTATATTTATTTTTGTATATTTTTAATATTTAAAGGCAAATAAATATATCAAATTTAAATTTTTAGCAAAGCAAAAATTAATTATTTTTATATTGACAACAACATATGTAAATGTCAAAAAGAAGCATACAAACAATAAACAAAAGTGTTTTTAGACATACGTTTTTCTAGCAAATTACAAGAAATTATATGGATTTTTTTTAATCACTAAGAGTCGTGCTTAATTCCTATGCTGGACTACTATGTTCACCGTAAAATTTGAGTTTATCCGAAGGTTTTGGAATAAAAGCCAAACTCACCGCATAGCACACGCCGATTTTTAAAAAAAAAATTATAAAATATTCGATCTGGTGTGAAGTTAGTAATATTCAAAACCATATAAAATAAATTTAAATTTAAGTCGAATTTAGTGTCGTTACTATGACAATTTCAATGAATAACTTACACTAATATAAACCTAACTTTTCTTAAAAGTTTTCAAATTTTACTAATACTTTAATAAATCTAGAATTTGTATTGGATGAATTCGGCTTTTCTTATAGTAGTTTTTGGTTTGTCGCTTAGCGCACACTAGCCTGGACTGAGGTTATATGACGTTTTAAATATAAAAATAAATTAAGTTGAATATTCGATGCCGTCTTTTACATCCATATAGAACGTAAAGCTGCTTATCGAGAGAAAAAAAATGTGAGCAGCAGCTATAGAACGAGTCGTTCTGGTCCCGGTTTGATACTAGCAGTTTGATTTATTATCGCGGCGATTTGGAAATCATTGCCGAGAGGCTATAGTATGTTTATGTTATAAAATAACAAGTTATAAAAAAAAACAAAATAACAGTGCTATTTGTAGTTTTCTTCTGTACCGATCTTTTTTTATGGCTCCAACCGAATGATAGACGCCGTTAAGAGTTCAAAACTTGTACGAATATCTTGTAAATCTAATATCGACCGAAGAACAATATTATTCTATCATACAGTCTGGATTGTTGAGGCTTTTGGCGTTTACTGCGCGAGACATAAAATACATATGGACTTGTCATTATGTCAATTGAGACATATGGACTTGTCATTATGTCAATACTTGTCAATTGAGGTCTAATATAGATTTACGGTATATATTGGATGAATATTCATTGCATCACGATTTTTTGTCTTACTGATTAACTCAAGAAGATCTCTCTTCTGGAAAGTGAAGTTGTGTTTCTTTAGTATAACTTGATGTATAACCCTTTTGAAATTATGAAAGATGATACACCACTAAAGTTTTTTTTCGGAATCTGCTTTTTTAATTATCATGTTACATTCTTCGTTACTGTCATCGCAGATAAAGAGTTTTACTACCTTCAGGAAATCACGCGTACAGCCCCTAAATATGTATGAACGTATGATATCATGGATCAAAACCAAAACCCTCTTTACTAGAAGCCCCGTATTCATTGCATTATACTAATCATATGAACATATGAATGTATTGTAAATAAACAACGTACCGAATATAGTGTAAAATAAAAGAAAGATTCGCCTACTATATATAGAAACAGAAAATATGACAAAAAAAACAAAACATATTTTGATGCTAACTAGATGCAATTTTTTATATTGGTTTTGTTTGTCTGTGTCAACGAAAATTACAATACGACTCGCAATAAAGAGGGTTTTGATTTAGACTAATTCACATGAACATGACACATGAACATTTTTAATGTAATGAAACCAAAGCCGTCTTCATTCGCTTATATGAAGCCCGAATGTACTCATACAAAAGCTGTAAAAAAATGAGTAAAATATAACATATTGAATGTATTTGTGAGATTATGTCACGTTTATATAACACCCATATAGAAAAGAGACACAACTCAAAAAATCAAGTTTCATAATAGATGAGATTTAAGTAATGCGCAACATAACATTTAACATTAAACTTAACATTTTTTGTTTGCGGAAACAGACATCCCTCGAATATTGTCATTAGCTCAAATATGACGATTTGGTAAATAAAACTTTATACGTTTTTAATTACATTTATTGCAAAAAACAGGAAATTAGAAAATTAGGAGATGTGTCTTTTTTCTCATGTGTGTGCGATATGATTGTAAATTCAGTGAAGAAAAAATATCAAAACAGCAAACTAAAGAGTAAATAAAAAAAAAATGAGCGAACTTGTAATTTGTTTTGTTTTATTTCAAATGTTTGTTTTTAAATAGAGAATATAAAATAATATGGTCTCACTACGAGTGTTATAATGTGCTCTAATTTATATGAAGTTATGGTTATGTGGGTTATTTAAAACCATTCGAAACAAAATTAATTTAATTTTTTTTATATGGATTTTTGCCGCACTAATACAGTGAATAGGTTACATTTTTTAAAATGGATGCATTCAGGTCCGCCATCATAGATACCGCTACCTATCGGTATCATAATTGATTAAGCAACTTCCCAACATAAAGTTCCATAATTTTTGTCACTTTATAAATATACACTACGTAAGGTATCACAATACGAACACCGATAGAAAAAATGACATTTAACTCAACAGTTATATCAAATGTATCGACTGCATTCAGTACTCAACATGTTGATTTTACTCAACATGTTGCCAACAGTTGGCGGACCTGAATGCACCCTATGTATCTGCGTACGATGGAAACATGCAGACATCTTAAAAGAGATTAAAGACGGCTATAAATAAAACATTTAGATAAAGTTAATAAACAGCAATGTACTGTTAAAGTTTGGCAAATAAGTTTGTAAATTATTACAAATAATTTGGTGTTTTGAAATAGCCAAATTCAGCGATTTAAGCGAACTAATAATCGTCTAAAAGATGAGAAACAACGCCCCGGAGACTATTGACACAAGGTTATTAGCCATAAATCCTAAAGTAACGATTTGCATTGAAAAAACAATAATGATTTATATTTTTATTGAAATATCATATTTGCAAAAAATGTGTATATTACTTAATAACCAATTATATTGAATAAATTGAAATTCAGTAACTAATAAATATCTGTATTCGTAAATTAAGAATTACTAAATGTATTACTTTTGTCAGCCACCACAAACGGTAAGCTACAATAAACAATTAACGAATTCACGATTAAATCAAAGCCTCCTATATAACAGAGCCGCAATGATCAGACACATTTTTAACTGAGCTTAAGGGTCATACATTTCACAATATTCCATAAAACACTTATAAAATATGGTTTTTTGATTCGCATTTTTGGATTGAAAGACATTCATAACCTCAATTTTTTTATATCTATATTTAATCTTTAAATATATTATATATAAATCTCAATCAATTATATTCAGTAATTATATCAATAGTTTTAAATTAAAATGACATGGATTTCATTTTTTAAATAATTTACCATGTATGTATATGTGAAATTTTGGTAGAATATAGTAATAATTGCAATAGAAAACCAAATAATTAAATATCGATGACGTATGAGGTTTTTTATGGCCCTTATATTAAAACAATAATTAAAGATATATAAAACGGATTTAACTTTAACTTTAAATGTCAGTGCGTTTAGAATTAATTTTTACGGCTATTTTCATGTTTGAAATACCTTTCCAAGACAACACTTTTTTTTATACGATTTGTAAGAAAATTAGAGAATTTTTTCGTCTTTCTACCACCTCTATTTTAAGTTCGATTTTGATCATTGCGGCTTTGTATATATAGGAGGCTTTGATTATGCACACTCTGCATTTATATATATATATATATATATATATATATATATATATATATATATATATATATATATATATATATATATATATATAAATATACATTGTGTATATATATGAAAACTTTCTTTACTTCAAAATTCAAAAAGCTTCCAAGTTGTAACAAAAACTTTTTTTTTGTAGCGGAAAAAGTTAAATTACCATTTAAAAATTAAACCAAACAACTATATAATAAGCATATGCATTTTGTTGCTACTTTTAAAATAACATTTTTCTTCGCTGTATGTTTTACATATATACATATACTGCAATCTAATAAGAAATAAATTTACAAAAATAGAGCTTTTCAGACGATAGTAGTAGCTTACATTTTATTGTGTTAAAACATTTTTAATTATTGTTAAAATTTAACGTTGTCGCATATATGAACGTTGTAGGAGTTGTTTGCAATAACAAATTTGCTGTCATTTATCAAAATGCATAAATTATTTTGTTAGCAAAACATTTTTGAAAATAATCAGATGCAAATTTTGACAATTTTACATTATTCGTAAAGGTCACGTCGTAATCAACATTCACAAAATGAATTTTTAGAATCGATGCGATACGAACTGACTGCGTTTATATTTTGGGAATGGCCTATTTCCAGATAAATCAACCGACTAATTGTTATAATTTTAATCTGAAATGCTCCCGGCACCTAAGCTGGCAAATTTTCTTTATTCTGTTCTAAGAATATTTATGTTATTGCCTCATGTTGTGTATATGTGTACCGAATATAGGAATATTTCATTTTCATAACGTTTGTCTATGGTTGGTTTGGTTTATAAAGAATTTTATTAGAATTTGGTTTTTAAATTAAAATTAGAAAAATTCTTGAGAAAATTAAAATAAAAAATTGACAGTAGAATCATAAAAGGAGTATACCCCTAAGATTTTCGAGTAAATAATCGCCCTGCATCTTTAGAAGACAACATCATGCAGAGTGCATAAATTACATTTTAAAAAAAAGTACTTTACTAGATTCCATATCATACTCCTAGATAAACTTTTCCTTTCACAAAACAAAATCAAAAATTCTTCATACATTTTCATTTATCTTACAATGTGTACCAAACAAAAAAAAAATTACTGACAAACATTTGCTTTTTGGCAAATATACAAATATAGAGTACAGTTAGAAATCTCATGAACTAACCAAGAAAAGTTTTTATTTTCAAAATTAAACAAGAAACAATTTCTTCAAGAAACATAAAATGTAAAGCGGTACATGATGATGGCCACAAGTTTAATTTATAAAATCCTTAATACATATTCAATCGAATTTCACATCATCATCGAATTCGAACGTAAAGTTTTGCTTCAACTGCAATGGCGCATAGTTTATAACAATTTGAATAAGACGAATTTCCATTACAAGCAGAACCAAAATTACCAAACTAATCTTTTCTTCCGAAAACCGAGAAAGCAATCGAATAAAATGAAAAATTGACACATAATCTAATGTAGAGAAGGACAATAATAAATTACAGTTTCCACAATTTTCCATATGCTTTTATGTGGGGTAACAACAAAATGTGCTTTCATTGTTATAAAGACAACCGCAAACCATTTTTTATTATCTCTTGTCTTGTTGTGTTGGCTTGAAACGAACACAAAATGTTTGTATATCCGAACATGGGTTATGTGGGATAGACGAAATTGGGTTATGAAAATTTTATTTCATTTTGATTTATAGAGCTTTTCATGTATAAACGCCAAGTGTATGTGAAAATATTTCATTCATAAAATTCGTGTATGTATATGTTTTGGTTATAATTACATTTATTCTTCTAAACTATAAATTTGACAGTTGAAAGTTTTCTTTAAAAAAAAAACCATTTCTATATTTTTAACTGTCATCATCAATCAAAAATAGAACTGTGTACATTTACAACAAAAAAACTGTATCGATAATTCACTCGCACGCAGTAACCATTGATTTTTGGTTTAGCCATCGTTTTGATGTAATAGTTAAATGTCAAAATTCTAAATTATGGATGAATATGCAACCACATCGGTTTCCCGTCATAAACGGGGTGAGTCCATAAGTTTTATTCGACTAATTCGCAGCAATCGCAATGATGAAACATTGAAGCGTGTTTGTCAACACTTGTCGGTACTCGTTGCGATCGAAAATTCATCGCCACGCCCTAAAAGTCGTAACGACGAGGATTTAGACGATGACACACTACATCCGCCAAATAATACACCAGTCGAAAGTGTTGCACCACATACATCAAAAGTTTATATAAATCGTGGCAAAGAAAATTGGAATCGAATTAGTTCCATAGTTTTAAGAGAGCTAAGAGTAGTGAATGCGTTTAAAAAATATAGACGGGAACGTGATCATACTGGTTTTGTGCATATAACCATTGATATACCTGAAGATGTTATCAATGAGACGGCTTTATTGCCGGAAAGCTCGTCTCTTTCGTCTATTTCTCGTACAGTATCAAGTATTGTAACGATCGATCAGTTGGTTGAAGAGGTCTTATCGATGTCGGCCATCTCAAAAATTGTAAATTTTGATCAACACAGTAAACATCGACAACGAGCACGACTTTGTGATCTGTTACCGGAAGTAGTCGAAGAAGCAAATTTAGGTAGATCAATTTGGAGTTATTTTAAAAGGAGTACTGGACATGGGTCACAAGAAGAACCATCGGACGTCATAAAATCGAATAGTACTTCGGCAAAAAGTCGATGGCATATATTAAGTCGAACGATTTTAACATTGGTTCGAGTTGTTAACCTATTACATTTATTTAAAAGATCCAATGAACCTGAACAATCTGCATCCAGTTCGTTAGGTAGTGTTACATTTATAAAAAAACCAGACCATTATAATGATTCTGTATCGTCCGGTAGTTTCTCATCGGCATCGGAAAACAGCCCTAATACTTACGTTAGCTCTGGAACTGATAATTCTTATATGTCGAACCTTACAGAAGGCAACTGAAGATATTTAAAAAGGAAGAGGCTGCAATTTATTTATTCCACTCAATAAATATATGCTTATACGAATTTTTTTGTTTTTATTTGTGGACCACAATCAATTATTCATTACTACATAACCACAACAACAAACAAACTTGGCTATAAATTAGAGTCATAATTTTTATTATACACTTTTGTCCGGTGCCATAAAAATATAAATAAATTTTAATAATTTATATATGTAAGCGAATATCTAGGGTTATATACATATATAGTTTTGGTTAACCCAAGTTGTGCTCAGTTAGAAATTCAACATATACAGATAAGCTCGAAAACGGTTTAATTTTAGTCGGTCGCCCAAAATGGGTTAACTTATGAGTTGAGTTATAATCATTATAAATTTTTTTATAAAGCTAGGATTTTTCATTTTATATTTTCTCTGGTACATAATGGTACCAACAAAAAGAAAAAACTGAAAAGGAAAATCATTTTAATTATAATCTACCTAGGAAAAAATAAAGCTTTCAGAGATTAGTTAGTTGGAGTTTGTCCAAAAAAGAATTTTTTTTTAGCAATATGTGCAGCAGAGTAAAACTATCCACAAAAATTGTATATACCACAGCATGGATTAGAATTTGATTGCATTATAAATGTACAAGAATATGAAGGGATAGTAAATCCTCTTTACGACGAATTCAATTATGTATTTGGTTACTCTTAATGTACGTAATCTTTGTTACAACAAGACAAATTTTGTCGTCATTGCAACATTGAAATCAGTATAACGTCTTGCTTGCATATCAATCTTGTATATAGTTACTATATGCAATGTATATAAAACAGTTCTTTATTTAATTTAAGATAAAAAAAAAATTTTGTTCTCCCATCTTCCAACTTGCGGAAAAGCATAAAGATGATTTTCATTTTAAAAACGTATAAAAACTTTGCTTTTCAATTTTCAATATTTATCTCATTTTATTTTGCATACGATACGATGAATCTTGTATTTTTAGCTATTTTACTATTGCACACACACACACCGAGCGTTGTGTCTCTAGTTTTTATATTAAAGTTTGCTTTATTATTTTTAGCTTATTGGTAAAACTACAAATTAAAATGCAACAAAAAATAATTTAACAAGAAAATTGTGGAAATAAAAACGGAAAACTCTTAACAAATTTATGTTTGTTTTAATTTCCAGCTGAATGAATAAAATCGATAGCAAAATACAGTAGCAGGAGGAAATGTTTTGATAGGAATAAGGCACATAAATTATATAATTGATATTGGGTAGATAAGAATAACGATAAATTACAAAGAAAGCTCATACACATAAATACGAGCTTTTATGTTAACTTTTTATTATTTTATTTTTATATTTCTGTTTAAATAAATAGAAAAATTTACTTCTAACGATTGAGCAATTAAATTTATTAAATTTATTAAAATTTCCAATTGAATTAAATTTATTATTGACTTGCATGTTGCTTGTGTGGTTTAGTTTAATGCAAGTATATTTTTTAATATACGCCTACTCCTTTACCACAAGAAACGATGAAAACGACAAAAAAAAAATTATAGTGAGAAAAAACTTTACTATACTAGTAAGATTTTTTGCAATTATAATTTAAAATTATTTGATTACTGCAGTATGCATCTCGTTTCGCACATCGCTTTGTTTTGTTTACAAACGAAAATTTGACGTTCATAATTTATTGTCATTGAAGTTTTAAATTGTAAATAGGTATTGGTCATAAAACGGTTAATTCAATTGATTTTGCACACATCATTAATTTCAGACTAAACTTTTCGACGATACATTACGTTATTAACCACCAGAGTTTATCAAAAAGTCTCATCGCTTAATTACTTTTCAATTTAAGGCGCATTTATGGTTGCGTTCGTTCGTTCGTCCATTTGTTCATTTGTTCTGTAAAATTATTTTGATGATTTTATGGTTGATGAAAAAATCGCCGAACGTATTAAATCATTTGTTTTAATTATGTTGTCTCGTTAATTTATATTGATTTGTCTCTTTTACTCCATGTTCGTTCAGTCAAAAAAATGGAGTTGATCCAACTCTTGTGAAAAAAATACTAAAGAAAAATACGTCATTTTTGGGTGACATGATTGGTTTAAAAAAAATTCAGAACGAATAAACGAATGAACACAACCATAAATGCGCCGTTAGTTGCCATTATTACAAAAGAATCAACTTTTCATTGGAAATATTTGACGGTGACGGTGAGTTTTTTGACGTATTTATTTTAGCAATGATTAAGATTATGTAAGTACTCGTATTTTAGAAGCCGTGACTCCAGCTTCAAATACTCAATCGAAATTTGACGCGTCAAATTAATTTGACTGAGCGTAATGTGTCATCGAAAAGTTTGGGCCATACCAACATTGGTCTAGTTGTCCCAATTTGTACTGAGATAGTCTTTTGAATAATATCGACAAATTTAACATGTGCTCAATGCTGTCTAAGAAAACTCATGAAATTGGGTTGTTCTATTCCCGACGAAGGTTTTCCATCAAGCAGTGAAATTGATAACCATAGGCTATCACAATGGTCGAATCTTTTCATGCGTAATATCGGGCAGTTGAAAATATGGATTCTCTTACGGAAGTTATTCGTTTTACTATTAAGTGCTTTATTAACAATATTTGCTACCTCGGTTTTTACAGCTAGAAAATTTATAAGCAATTCTTTCTCTTTGTTTATTGTTTTCTTTTACAGTGCTGCACAGTATGCTACTTCACTACAATAAGCATAACCTGTGAAGCAGTATATTTTCGTAATGATTGGAACACTCCTCTATTATATTTGTATTCAGTTTGTAATCAAGGACGAGAACTCAGGATCTATCTTCTAAATCTTGTTTTAAAAACCATATAGCTTCTGGAATAATATTTTTAATAAAATTATAGGTAGAGACATAAACTCCAAGAATTACAGATTCGGGAAACTTCTGTTATGATTTTCATCATTTCACAATTTTGTTCGGATTTGACTTTGAAGTTTGGAATATTTGTCTTAGGAAGCCAATGAAATTCCAGCACTAATAATGCAAAAAAGACGTCACTAAACAGTTATGTTGTTTTGGTGTGGTTTGCGGCATCACATAAACTTTGGATACTGGATCTCCACTTTCTCAATAAAAAACCTCCTGGTTTTAATAATCTAATCACGATTTGTTTTAGGTTGAAGGCACTTTCGTTATTTGATGCACCAGATAAAAAGTCATCAAAGTAGAAATCCTCTAGCAAATGTTTACAGCCATTGTCATCGCCGTAATTATATGCTAACTGTTGAAGTGCTCGGATTACTAAAAACACAGAACATTCCAAACCAAATGTTACTTTTGTAAATTTGTAGTGTCTAGTTTTTTGATTCGAATCTCTCGTCAAAAGACTCTTTGATAATCTTTATCAGCAGAGGAGAGAACAACTTGTCCATACATCCTCTCTATCTCAGCGGTTAACACGATTTTATTGTTTCTGAGTCAAACTGCGGATTTCACTACGGTGTTATAACCTATACATTTATATTCGTTGGATGAATTGATATCTTCTGGACTGTTTTATTAGTGTGTGAGCCACATTCTTCCGTCGATCGTATATTATTATTTTGTTCCAAGCTTCATCGTAATGAACATCGGTAACAGTAACGTGATTGGTTTAGGTATATTAATTTGTGGGCCCTTTGGGATGTTGTTATTGTTGTGGATACGAGGTAATCGTACTTCACTTTTGTTACGTTTGTTTAAAAACTATGTCTGGTTTAATACAAGTTCATCCATGGACCAAGGGTTGAATTTATTTTTTGGCGTAATAATCCCATCTAAATAATTTTTGTTTTAGTTCAAAATGAATCGTTTATATTTTAGTTTTTTATACAATACAATAGTCGTGAGGAAAAAAAGAAAAGGATGCAAATATGCATTTTCAATTTTTATATGTACATCTATTTTTCGTTTGGTTAGAATTCGTTTGTAGTTAACTGCGTAGTATGAATTTACTTGTGTAAATTTTACCCATACAAGATGCCCATCTGGTATAATAATCTGTGGTAATAGTGAAAAAATACAAATTATTTGGTTTACTTCTCCGTTTCGATTTGGGTGTTCAACATAACGATATTGCTGGACATTTTAAAATAAATGTCAATTTTCAGACTCTGACGGATAAGTAAGAGTGAAGGAGAGAACTGTTAACGTTTGAAGAGTTATACGCATGATATATGGTTACAAACAAAGTGATATTGGAATTTGAGTGTTCAGTCTTTCAATCACAGAGTAGAAATGCTTCCTTACGATATAGAGAACGGGTTGGCAATTTTTGCTTGATTAATTTTTACTTGATACAAACACTGCAAATGGAATTAAACTTACGCCTAACTATATGCATTTGAAGAAGTCAGATTTTGAAGTTTCTTCCTTTTTTTGCCAAGGAAGAGGAAAAGGATACAACAACAACAACAAAATGCCATAAAATATAAATATAAATATTTCATTATAAAGGATCAAAATAAATGTCACAGTTGGTAACCTAATTATTAGTTTCGTTGGGGATATATAAGAATGGTAAAGTTTTATTTCAATTTCATTTCTTCTTTGTCGTCTTGGTCTTGTTTCCCTTTTATTTATAATAATTTCAACAAGGATAATAATAAGAAAATTTATTTATGTATTAAATACAACAGCAAAATATTTATTAGGGAAGGAAGGTAAATAAATAAGAAATTAAAATTTATAAATAATGAAACTTTTTTTTTATTTTTAATTAAAACTAACTAAGAAATATTTAAATTCTTAATTAGAACTAACAAAAAGTACCCTAACATAGTTATAATTTCATTTCTTTAATTTTTTTTAAATTTATTACAAGATTTTATTTTTAATTTTTTTTCGGGATGAAAAATCGGGAAAGATGTTCGCAATGGATTCAATTGATTATTGCTTTTGTTATTCGTTTCAGTTATGAACTGAGTTATCTATGGCTGCATTGGTGCCTTGCCTTTTAACAATTTTCTGTATGCAAATTTAACAAATTAATTATAATAAATCAATTATTATTTTCGTATCATCGATAATTATATTTGACAGTTTTTCTGGGTATTCTGTGGTAGCTGATTTATCAACCATCATTTTTCAATCATATGACTTACAAAAAGCTAGATCCTAGGTTATGTTTGAATTACATGCGTCTATAATATATATATATATATATATATATATATATATATATATATATATATATATATATATATATATATATATATATTTATATTTCTATATATATATATATATATATATATATATATATATATATATATATATATATATATATATATATATATATTGTGAATAAATTTGTGAAATTTGCTCTACACTGTCCTTTAAAAACATGGGATTAAAGTAAGGCGCTACCGACAGTTGGGTTCCACAATTATATGGCTTGAAAGATGTTGGTATATGAAGGGATGTACGATTTTGTGTAATCCGTGACTTGCACGTACATCTGCAAGTCTCATACGACATAAATAAATGTCCTTGTTCATGTTTATTTGTATAAATTTATTGTTATTGAACGATGTTGAGTATTTTGCAGTCTCTGTCAAATGCGTCAAATGTTTAGTCCTGAGTGTATATTACACGACAAGCACAAAATTGTTTTATTATCAAAATGTTAGAGACTTAGAAGTTTTAACCAAAACTTTTTTTAGGGGTAATTGAAAATAATTTTGAAATAATTGAGTTGACGGAAACATGGCTTTCTTCTTTTAGTTTTAACTTTTATTTTAAAGCTGAACTATTCGGTATAAAACGCGAAGTTTATTGATTTGATCGTTCATATTGTCGTGGTGGCAGTAATATCCAATTATAACTGAAAAATTATCAATTTGGTGAATCTAGGTGATTAAGTAGGTGAAGTTATCTGTTTTAAGTTTAAAGTCGTTTCGCAAAACTTTGTTGTAGCACACATACAATATGTTACTCTGTGTAACAGAATCACAAACTTTGTTGAATGTTTTGATGTAGTAAATAAATAAATAATATCGTATTAGGTTTTGGTGATTTTAAACCACTTATCTTGGACACAAAACTTAAAATAAATGCTGCCAACAATCCAAAATTAATCGTGCATCAATCCACAAATTTGTGGGTTCTCACCAAAACCAGATTGCGAATAATTGCAGGCTGTTTTATTTTTTATTTATACTTATAGCATAGAAAAAGAACATAAAAAAGATAAATTTCGAATACTAATATGGCATTCGTAAACAAAAAAAAATATATAATGTATATTATTGCATGCCAGTACAAAGCGAAACAACAACATATTTTTAATTATATATCTATCCTTGTTGCAAATTTTTTTGCATTGAAAGAAATTTTTATTTTCAGTTTTGTTTGCTTTTGTTTTTCTCTTCTCATTACTATTGTAGAGGAAGACGAATCCGGATCTAAGTAGCCAAATGGATGTTTTTGTTGTGACGTTTCTGTTTTTTATGTTTTTATGTTTTTATGTTTTCAGCCAATAATTTGCTACCACTTCATGAATATAACACAAAAAATGATATAATATATAGAGCAGTTCTTTTTCTCTCTCTCTGTTTATATATATATATATATATATATATATATATATATATATATATATATATATATATATATATATATATATAATATGTCAATTATTTAATTATTTACAAAATTTTGTTTTCTTTTATGATCAATTAAATCCGTGATTGTTTCTTGTTTAAAAAAATAAATCATCATTCGTCTACCGTAATGACAAAAGAAAAACAAAACGAAACAAAACTAAAAATAACAATTTTAAAGGCGAAAGTACGTATGCGGATATAAAATATAAAAAATATCCGCATAGTAACCAATCAAATAAACACATTTAAACCATGTGGCTAGCGTCACCAATCAAATCACTCGTATGCGGACAAAAATCTCCGTATTCCATTTAAAAACAAATTTAAAAAATGTTTATCTCCGTTTTTACTTAGTTTTTATTTTGCTACGCATATTTTTATATTTTATATCCGCATACGTACTTTTGCCTTAAATGCAAAATAATGTGCAACAAGGTATATATAATAGGTATATAATTAAAAATATGTTGTTGTTTCGCTTTGTACTGGAAGGAATAACAAGTATACTAAATATTATTTTTTGTTTCGAATTCTTATGTTTTTTTTATGCTTATAAAGTTATAGTGTACTCTTTCCAAAACAATACAAAAATTGCAAAGCGATTCTTAATCAAATGTAGTCAGTCATAAAATTTTTGCTTTTACAAAATTCGTAAAATTGAAGCCGCTTTCATAAGAAAATTTTGCAGATAAATTTTGAATGTTAATTATGCCCTGTTTTACTGCAGAAATATTACTAAAAATGTTTGCAGTATTTTTTATGAAAGCAACTTAAAAAGTTCATTTTATTCCCTGCGTTAATCACATAAATTTTGAATACGAGAAACATCAAAAGCTCGACAATGAACTGGATGGTAAGCGAACCAAATGATGAAAATGTCTTTCATAAACCATAAAAAAATGATAGAAAAAGAGAACAAAAAGCGAAATTGGTTAATGGGTATTGGAACTTTCAAAATGTCATTTCATTGGTTGGAATTAACCGCTTCGCTTTTGAAGCTGATTTGTTGGAGTTAGTTTTCGACTGGGGCCGACTGTTTGACTATACCTTGCTAATCAAAAGTCGAATACAATCGGCTGTGATCAACCAACTTTGTGATGAAGGTCATGGCGAACTACTGATGAAATATCCGGGGTAGTATTGAGCAACAGTTGTTAAAAACCATATATACAAATATTAGGAATAATTATAATTGGAACAAATCTTTCAAAGCGATAAAGCAACACGGAGTGGCTCAGCAGTAAAATTTATACCACAGCCAAAGCATCTATAGAGCAACGAAGATTATATGGAGTATTAATTAAACACAGGTATAAGTCGTATAAATGTTGCAACTATTGTTCTACCAACACTTGATATGGAACAAACATTTGGAACCCAGGTAACATTCTTTTTACGAGAGCTATAGATAATAAATAAGATAAACACTAAGAGCAGCCATTCATAGAAATTACATGTTTAAATTAATAAAAAAACATAAGATAGCTTTTTTTAATAGCGAGTCATTCTAACACAATTTTACTGCCATTGAATTGCTACATTGGTCATTAAGTACTCTGAAAGAATATTTAATATGTCTGTTGCTGAAAAACAAGCATTACACCTACTTTTCTTGGTTCCTTTGGACCTCTTCCAATAATTGTACTATAGTTCCGGGTATTTTCAAGGAATTATTTATAAATTTTTTCCCGATTTCAGAATTTTGGAATATTATCTTATTACTTTGGCGCCATTATTTAGAAATTACATATATGTCATATGTTTTTTATCAATTCTAAAAGAGGAACTTCAGGATATCGCCACTGATACTTGGAAAATATCATTTGTCATTCCCGTTTACAAAAGTAGTAATCGATTTTTAATTGAAAATTACAGACCTATTACCATACTGTCTGCTTCTCCAAAAGTATATGATAGACTTAATTTAGGCTAAGTCTCAGGTTGGCGTAGTGCTCACATTAAAGTTTGAAAGCATTTGACGAAATAGCCACAACGAAACAATGTTGTAAACTGGAAAGCAACAAGTTCTAACCAACATTATTTATCAATGAGTTAAGCATCCGAAACGCAATTGGCTTGCAGTGTGACTAAATTTATCGAATCTTAACTCAAAACAACGAATACTGCGACTGTGATTAAATGAATTCAGTTGAATTTTTTTGGCAATCGAATGCCAACAAATTTTATGAGCCAAATTTAAGTGAATGACCGACCTATTGATACAATAAAAACAAAATCCAATAAAAATATCGATTTCCATTTGGTACATTGTCAACAATACCATAATTGCCAATTTTTTTTAACTAAATGGAAGTTCAATGTTCTGGTTTAAGTGAATTAATTTTAATATTATTTCAGATTGGTTCAATGAATAATTTTACCTATAGATGGTTTTTGGTCGAGATATCAGGACTCCACTAAACCTTCCATATCAATTCAGGAGACAAAAAACTAAACTGTAATAAATTTTTGCTAGATACGCAAAATTTCAAAGTAATACCATATAATAATTCTGCAAGTGTTGCTTCAATATCCTCCTTGTACGTTGATCCGAAAAATGGTTCGAAATAGTTCTGGCCATTTAAGTGTTTGGTGGCTATTATCGCCTTAAGACTCCTGTGAAATTTCTCGATACCTCATTGACTTGCAGATGGTATAGCTTGCAGTCTTTAAGTGATTAAATCCAAGTATGCTAGACAATTTGTGGAACTATAAAGACTAAAATTGTCTCCCAAAATCTGTTGTAATTCGAAGCGGCGTACCAAAACGGAAAATCCACCCATATAGCTGCAAATCGGTGTTTATATGTGGTAGAAGTTTATCATAGCCAGGAATCTCTTAAGTTACTTAGCTACTTCTGGCAATTTAAATTTGTTAGTATCGGTTGATATATCTTTTAATGCGATCAGTAGGTCATATGGGAAGACAAACTCGTATTACCGCAGAAAGCTTTGTGTGACATTCCACAATCAGAACCTCACGTAGCTAAATTCATTTTTCAGCTGTTTTGGGGTATCAGATTCCTCTATTGGTATTTGATGAAGCGCCTTGCTTTTGCGAGAACTGGTGGACAAAATGTTTCGATGCAATTGCTATTTTCTTTGTTTTTGTGACGTTTAGTTCCGTAACATCTTTAAATTCGACCAAGAAATTTGCAAATATTGTACTTTTTATTTGCAAAAATACCTTGTCACGCTAACGTTCCGCAGGATTCTATAATTGGGTTGTTTTGTCGTTTTTTAGGTCGTGGTAAGCTCAAATACCTACTAAAACATCTACAAACTTCAAGTTTTGTCCGTTTTGTTAGTTTTGATGGAGGTTCCATTACTAGAAGCAAACAAGCTGGTATAGTTGATTTTGTTTCTGGCTTGTCAACTGATGAAAGTGAAAGAATTGATATTTCTGCCCCACTGTAAATTAAAACATGTTCGTTAAGTGATGCGGTTTCAGAATATTTAGTCTGTTTATTTGAGGTTTATAGTAGGGACATAGGAGGTATCTTGAGGATACCTCCTATGAAAAGATTACAGAAAATCAAATTATGATCTGTGACGAAACTGTGAACAAGTGCCAATACCTTCGGTGAATAAATTTAAAAAAAAATGTATAGAGATGTGACTTTCTAAAACTCAGTCAGTTATTAACTGACCAAAGTGGTTTTGATGCAAGATAAATCTCCATACTGTCTGGATTGCAGTAAAAAACTCAAGAATGTAGAGCACGTGTTTTTTTGTGTCCGCACTTGGAAATGAAAGATCTGACATATTTAGGTCTGTGGGAGTTAACCTAGTACAACGAAATTGACTTTATGCTGGAGTTTAAGAAATCGTAGATAGTACTAGGTAGTATGACTTCCAAATTACGAAAAGGTTATAACATTTAGAGAGGACTACTTAGATATGCTAACAATTAAAAATGATGGTAGCTTGAGCTGAACCGTCTTCGTGATGTAATTCTTATCTATAGTTCCATGCTATATGGCAAAACAAATTAGAACTTAAGGTCTATACTGTAGAGATCCGAAACTCCGACAAAATTAAGGAGGATACTCAATTAGTGAAGGAAAATAGTGGAGGAATATAGTGAATTCAATTCTTCTGCTCCTTAATTTTTTGTGATACTACCTGTTTAATCACTAACTGCATTGCGTAAAAATCTACTGAAAAATACAGTCGGCGTAATAAAAGTGACTCGAAGCACCAGACAAAATATGCTCAAAAAAATGTTTTGTAGTTTTCCTAGGAAGTGTAAAATGCACTTTAACACAATTTATAACTAACCTTTGGATAATTTTAATTTTTGGATAAAAATTGTGTGGTTCCAATGTAATGATTTTAATAAAACCTTTCCCTGATCTATGGGTCAGTTGGCTTCAAATAATTGCATATCTAATACTGATCAGAATAAGGTTTCATTTTTATTTTATTAGAAATAATTTTTCGAATAACTTTGATAGAAATAACGGCCTAAATTATGATTTTTCATTCGGCGGTTTGTTTGGTTTAAGAATCAATATTATGTCAGTCATTGCCTTGGAAAGTATCTTAAAATCGGATTACTGCAATCATTATGTACAGTAATTTTTTCATCCTTTTTTATGATAGTTCTTGATAGTCTTGCTGGTTGAAAAGACTGCTCAAAGTGCTTCGCGAATAAAGTGTTTCGCCAGCATTTGCACCACCGGAAAATTCCCTATTAAGTTCATCGTGTTTGATTTTTCAATACTGCTTTTTTAATCTTCATCCGAATTAATTTCAGTCACTTACGAACAAAAAATGTATAAAAATTAATTTCATAATTCCTTATGGGAAAATAATATTTTCTTTTGTTTGGTACATTTTTGAGATAGGGTGGAACACATTAAAAAAAAAAATCGGGGAAAAAAATGTGAAATCAGCTAAAATCAGAGGTATGGGTGGTGACAAATTTATTATGATGCGAAAATTATCCACTCAAAAAAATATATCGTCTTAAATTAGGTCATTTTCATGGAATAAATTGATCCTTCTGAAAAGAATTTATTGTCTTTTCTCGTGTGCTTCTTTATATTTTTTGTTTTATTTTAAAGTCAAGTGAAAAATTTGATGAATTATTCAGTCATTCATTTCGAATTATGCGTATAATAACGGAAAGGCATCGCCTGAAAAAATCAGAATACCAATTTACATATTTTTGATACTTTGAAATTAAGATAACGCGATATAATATTCGAATCGATAATAGATCGAGGTTAAATATCTCGTTAATATTTTAAGCATTTAATTATGTGAGCGTGTGTGTGTGTAATCAATTTTATGCGCACATTTCGTGACAGAATATACGATTTTGAAATAATAAACTTATCTCATCAAAGAAAAGTTTATCAAACTTTTATTTCAACTCCTACATTATCTCGTTTTGTTTTTTATCATTTGTAACATAAAACAAACCCGAAAGAAATCCATCGGTATAAGTGATAAAAAAAAAAAATTGAAAATTTGTCACGTCTTAGGAAAATATCAAAATACTGTTGGTGTTGCAAAGTATTTTTGAAACGTTATGTGATATTTGACATAAAATGCGTATACGATTTTAATCAACACCATATTGATGTATGCGTGTACGTACCCGTACACATTTTAAACTTTAGGTTTGTGGCTTTCACGAACTTTGATTGGCATATGCGTTAAACGTGCCTCTACTACTTTTATTGTTTTGGTCGACTCCATAGCGTCGGTTGTCTTATCGTCTTCATCATTCATTGTGCTTATTAAATTTAATGAGATTATTTGTGTATAAACTGTTTGGTTGCCCAATCATCAAAAACTTTAGCCGGAAAAACTGAATAAATTAAAAATCGATAGAAACTTTATAGAAATCAACAGTCTAAGCACACCAACCCAGCTTAAATTAAGTCATGTATAGAATTATTTAAACGTCGCGAAGCACATAAAGTTGACCGAATTATTATCATTTTGTCCATTGCTCTAAATAAACCAACATTAGATACAAAGATTTCTTCTCGTGTCCTAAAAATAGAAAACAGAAAACCAAAATAAAATCATTTTTGTCGACGGCATGGCGTCTGTGTAGAGATAAAAATAAAAATTGATCCAAAAATAGTAAAATTCCGGCACAACGAAAATTGGAATGAAAAACGTAGAGAAAATTTCATAACACAATTTTCATTTATGGATCTATGTATGTACTCGTAAAGAAGCAACACACAAAAAACAACGAGGACGATTCAAATCTGGGTGAAATACAATATTTTTTTTTTTGTAGTTTAGCACAATATCGACGCCAAATAGTCGAAGCTTTTCGGTTATTATTGTCTTAAAATAAAATAAAAAAATAGACGATATTTTTGTGCTTTATTCATGTTTGTCTTCGCCGAGTTCCGTTAACATAAGCAAAAAAGCAATAAACATTAATTGAAAATAACCGAAATGGAACTTTTAATCGGTCTATTTATGATGTGATTTTACGAGATGTCGGTCATTTATAATGCCAACATTCTTTTGTAATTAAATATGACTTTTGACTTTTAAATTAGTATGGATTTTTGACGTTTACCATGATGTACCGATTTTATGTCGATACAACATAAATTTTTTAACATATTTTCGGATATAATGTAATGGTCAATCAAAGTTGATTTACAACATGTTGTTTTATGAGCAAAAAGCTTTTCGCCAAAAAATAATGGCGCGATGACAAATGGAAATTAGGAAAAACAACGTCGTAATAGTTTTATTAATTTAATGGATTTTATTGGTATATTTATGCACTTTAGGGAAATTAAAGTAATTGGAAAGATTTTATGAGCTTGCCTAAAAAATTGGTTGTGGTAATAAAGTTTTAAAATTTAATGAGCTTTCTAAAAAACACTAGTGATTAGTGTTGTTGGCTGGAGACCATACCTGGCTTAAAGAGAAAGTGAACTCAGAAATTACTGGTTTGGGGGAAGAGATGCTAATATTAACCAAACTACGAAGAAAGATCTTTAGCTTAAGATTTGCAATGTGGTGGAACCACACCGCAAACTTCAATCCTAATTGCAGGAGATTATTGAACAAGAAGCTAATCTTGAAACCCTAACACTCTTGTGTTAGCTGTTGTAGAAATAAGGAAAATTTATATAGTAACTACAAGCCTTTTGAATCACTGGTGGAAAGAAACACAATTATTGCCTCTATAAAAATGTTTTTTATTGGAGGACACAAATGCCTCTGTATGAAGTGCGAAAAAAAGGTCATACGGCAACAGGAAGCAAATACGTGATTTGGATGCACACGTGCTATTATTGTAGGTGTACAAGATAGTAAAATTGATAGTAACTCTTATAGACATTTCTCAAATCAAGCTCCTGCTTATAGGTCTGTGGGAAGTTACTCTTCCAAGGTAATATGATAGTAATCATGCTAATGATTACTGTTGCTATGCTAATCTCAGTGCAACATACCGGAATTCAAAGTTTTGTTCCACGGTGTCAAATAGTTATCTTAGTCACCGGTGTAGAGGGCCTAGTACTCTAACTGCATTTCATCAAATAATTGGTTTTTGAAGTATTAAACTTCAATTTCTGCTTCAGTAGTATTTACTAAAATCTTATCGTGATCGTGGCTAAAAGAGACCCATGCTTTTGTTAGCTGTATTATATTTAACTTACAGTTTGTTTTATTGAGGCAACTTTTTGCATTTTATATCAAAATACTGCAAAAATTATTTTTCAAAACTTTGGAAATTTTTAAACGACATGGTGACCAATGATTTTCAGGTCGCGGAAGCATCGGGTCTGTTATCATATGAAGTATTATTTTGTCAATGATTGATACATTAATTTGATACATTAAGTTGTTAAAAATCAGTTGTGCTAATTGCCTCATAATGGGTATCCAATAAAGCATTGATTAAAGTTTTCTGCATTTCTTCGAAGTCGAAGGTCGTTTATTTGCACACTGATCTGTTGTTTGAAAATTTTCAAATGATGGTATTGTTAAATGGTGGCGTCAACAAGAATTATTGAATAACTCGCAGAATAAGAGTTATTCTCGAAAATAGATCGTCCAACCAACGAGCATTTATAAAGTTCCAGAATTTCAAATAGATTGTGAGACAACGTGATTGATTGGAATTGCTAGACATTTCAATAAGGAAGAAGAATGTTTTAAAAGTATTTTGCCACCTACGATGATGTACATTATCGCGAGTGAGATGAATCGTAAGGCGAAGGATTATTTTGGCCGTCACCGTAATTCAAGGCAACATAAACAACCACGAATATGGTATGACGCGGAAATTGATGAAGTCTACGCCCTCATTAGGATTGTTTTATATGCCGAAATGGGGAAGCATTGGGATTCTTTGTTTCATGCGTTTCGATAATCATCGAACTAGAACAGAACGATTACAAATTGACAAATTAGCTGCTTTTTGTGAGTTGTTTAGCTACTTTTTCCGGAGAATCTGAAACTACCATATATAGACCAGGACACTTAACAATCGATAAACAACTAGTAGTAACAACAGAGTGATGTAACTTCCGGCAGAAAATCCCTTCTAAACCAGGAAAGTATGGGATCAAAACATTTTGGGTGGTCGATGCGAAAAATTCCTATCCATTGAATGGAGAAATTTATATTGGTTGTCAACCCGGAAAGAAGAGCGCAGAAGACGCATTCAACCTAGTGAACAAACTAGGTCGCCCTTACGTCAAGAAAGGACTTACCATAACAATGGACAACTTTTTACCAACTGTGCTCTTGCTGAAGATATGATTCGTCATTCTCAGTAATAAACCCGTTTTACCAGTTGAATTGGTAGCACATAAGGCACAAGACAAAAAAATTTATATCAAAAATCGAAAAGTTGGTTCATCACGCCTTTGCTTTGATGGCTATCTCACTTTAGTGAGTTACTTACCAAAACCAAATATGAATGTGCTATTATTAACGACTCTTCATAATAAAGATGACATCGATGAAACTTCCGGCAAGCCGAATATAATTTTAGACTTTAATTCCAGTAAGAGAGGAGTAGAAACTATGGATAAGTTGGCCAAGACTTGTACATGTAAACGTATACATGTAAACGTATGTAACTCGTAGATGTCCAATGGTGATTTTTTTTAACATGATAGATGTGGCAGCTATTGTTGCCTTTAACATACATAAACTAGCTCACACAGATGCGTATGTACAAAAGAAAAGCAACACCTGTAAACTTTTTCTGGAGATCGAAAAATCGGTCTCATCGTTGTAACTTCTGCGATCGGTCTGCTTGCGTAAAAACAAATATTATTTGCCACATCTGTACCATGCTCGCATGCAATCGTCATCATAAAATAGTATGCAATGTCTGCTGTGCTATAGAAATCCAAGATGTAGAAGTTATCGCCAGCTGTGAAGATATTGATGACGACTTCCCAAGTAATAATCATTTTGCAAAAAATATTACTGACATATTCTCTAAGTTGTATTCCGTCTTGCCGTCTTCAAGCGATTGGTACAAAAACCGATTTTTCTCGAAATGGTTTAAAACATCTTGTTCTAATAAATGGTTAGTATAGCGAGTAAATGCGCAAGTAGGTTCAACCTTTAATTTTAGTTATTTTAAATTTAATGCCATTAGAATAATTTAATACTTGCCGAAACATTTTCTTAATATTAGAGTCGTTAGAAATTTAGCTAACAGAGACAGTTTTGATTGAAAAGTTGGGAACAGTTTTAATAGTGTTGTAGAACTCATACCCTAATATTTGATGATATTCCAAGCAAATCGTTATCAAATCGTCTTTGACACTGACTATTCGCTATTCTATTTATGTATTTAATTGCTAATACTCGTTTAAAAATAGTTGGAAAATTGCCATCCTAAGTTATCAAAACTGTCTCCTCATAAGTGTCTCTAATTTAGCTACTTATGCAATAAACAAACAGCCAATTTAAGGTCGAAATGCACATGGCCGCACCGCAAGTCGGTCGATTGTCAGTGACAATGACGCGAAATCACATTTGTCCAAGCTTACGGAGCTATTTCGTGGAGACAGCGGTTTAAAAGGTTTACAAATAGTGAATGAGAATGATATCACTTGCTTTAGAAGAAGAAGATGTAAATTGGAGACGGAATTATCGGAAAGTGGCATAAATTCATAACGCATGGAAGAAAAGGTGTGTTAGTCCTTTGACGATTCTCTTGACCGTATAGTTGTGTCCTTACTAGTACCTAGAGGACATATTTTTCAACGTATGGTGGAATTGGGAATTTGTCAACCATTAGCATCTCTAGTATCGTGCCCATTACACATGGTCAAAAATAAAGAACACGATTGTAGGCCATGCGGGGACTACCGTAGACTTAATACAGTTACGACACCGGATCGTTATCCAATTCCCCACATTCAAAATTTCTCAATGCACCATTGACTGATTGACAATGATTCCTCCAAAAAACGAGTTTACAGCGTCATTCCAAAATATGATCGATGCTATTGAGTGGATAAAAAAAAACAACCCGGATTATCAATACGTGCAGAAAGTCACGACAAGGACTCAGTTTAATGTCGCCAATTTCATTAGAGTTAACACGTCTCTATAGGAAATCTTTTAAGTGGAATTTCAATGAAAGAATGCAAGGCAATCACCCGAGCTCACAGAATCAAGAAAATGCGAAGTTTGAGGACGTCAATATTTCGTCTAGTGCGGATTTTATCTTTCGTGTTGCTAACATTTTTTAAGAGCCACTCAGCGAGAGTTTTGATTGCGAACATGAAGAGATATGGGATCATAAAGATTAACAACTTCTTCTACTATGTCAATGCTATTTCATGTGGACCAAAAGACGCATCTGCAGTAAACGTAAACGGTCGAGCATGTATCATTTCATTTAACACATTTGACGATTGGACATTATTTTTTGCATTAGAAGCCCCACAAACTGAAAAAATACTATCAAGGCAATATCGTTTTGCAAGATGCTTACTCAGAGCTACAAATCGACAACGATGGTGAGTTTGCAAAATTTCTGCTAATCATGGAGCATATTGTACTTCTATGAGCAAGATCAGCTGATTGTGCAGATCAGAAGCTCGGGACCACCTCATTATTTTATTACATTTAGCCACAATGATCTTGACTAGGAAAAATAAGAACGCAATGTTGATCGCTGACTGAGATGCTAACAAGTGTACCAAAACTGTGATAACATACGGCATGCGGAAACTCGTTGGGAAGTAAATTTCGGAAACGAGAATGCTGGTTTGGGTCAAAGGTACACCAGATTTCGAATTATCGGAGAGAATTGCCAGAGTAAACAGGGTCATTGCATGTAAGCTGTCGATGTAAGTTGAAAGAGAGTATACAAATCTTTGGTGACTAAAACATATTGCTTTTTGGAAACTCCCACCAGTTCAAGGCAGCATTATTTTTAAACAACTGAAGAACTCGGCTCCATCAACAAGACTAGGAGGACTACAAGAAGGTACAACTTTTGTTGACTCCCTGAATGATTTAGGGGTTGGTGAATTAAAGCAAGATAACGTCAAACTTCAACGGTCAGTTGACCGCATCTTTTAATCTACTAATGACATCACCGATCAAGTTGATACTGAGAAAATCATTCCATATGTAATATCAACAAGATTATTCCAATATTTGGTCTAAGACTGGTATTGGCAGCAGTTTTTGCAGCGTACATAACACATTACATAAATTATTGATTGGTGGAGTTCAAAATTCAAATAATATCACACCTGAAACCAATTAAAACATACAAACAAAACGTTTACATTTCTAAATTTATTTACGATCGGTACTGTTGATTGATACATTCAGGTTCGTCCAGCGAAGCGATATAAAATGTCCCTGGAATCCTAATTTTTTTTTTTGAATTATTAATTTGATTTTTAAAAAACTGAAATTGAATTGGTTTACCCTTTCGTATCCAATCCCATCACATCATACACTTTTGAACATGTCTTAAGATAATATTGAAGTAAGTTTTCACATCGAACGGCCCGGCATTTATTTTTATTGATCAGAGATGATTGGAAAAATTGTACCGACCTTAAATGTGAACACTGTATTACATCGTTATGATAGGCTTTTACAAGATTAGGATAAGTGCATCCACGTTGTGGAATAAAACCAGTATTGATCCGAATATCTTGTCGTCCAATATCGATGGTCGAACCAACCGTACCATCACTAGTATGAATTGCCTGAACAATTATAGCATCACGATAATCTAATCGATATCTATGTGGGATCACCGATGGTACTGTAAAAAATGGTCCTGATGGATCGAGTCCAATTATTAATCCAATCGGTTCGTTCACTTCGTAGCCAATAATACCGGATATATGAGCGCCAAGACTATGTCCCACTAAAATCATATCACTATACTTCACATTATGTTGTGCGTTAAACTCGTTCAATAGCTCCACCATATAATTGGCCACAATCGTTATACTCGTTCGTGATGCATTTAAATAGTTTGCTTGGGCTAAATATGACCAATCAACACGACAAATATTTTCCGGCCGATTTTCTATCCAACTCGAATACACGTCAATCATCCATTGACAATCGAACGAATCCCGCCAACCGTGGAAGAGAAAGCCAACTTTTTGGGTCAAATCTATTTTCGTCGGAATGTCACGATCATGTAACCCGGTTATATTCGATTTACGATTAGTTTTCGGATTGTAACACTCAATTCTAATTGTATTTGCTATTTCAGACACATTATCGTATGCGGTGCGAAACGTTTCCGTATCAAATCGATATAGTTTTAAAGCGATTTTAATCTCATCGAAAAAATTTAACTCAGCTTCACATAAATGTACCGTTAAAACTATTAAAATTAGTTTGAAAATCATTGTTCGTCGAATAGAACTTCTTGCGTATACGTGATTTAACCGAGAACTGAACCGCACAGTATAAGTTAAATAATAATTCTAAATGTAGTTAGATGAATTTCATTATCAGCATTTTTCTAGGCCGAGGCTTAACCCAAATTCGAAATAAATAAAAAATAGTTTAATACTTAACACGTTCACTATACATAAATTAAGATTTACGAGACACTCTTATCATTTTATCTATGATGCTATACCGTTCGTATACTATGCGAATCGTTTTTAAATTATGGTTTGTTATTAAATTTGTGACATTGAAAATCGTTCAAACCGCATAGTATCATATAAACTATTTTTGGGAGTTCTCCCCTCTCTTTTTAATTCTCATTCTAAATATTTGATTTCATCACCCTAGTACTTACCAACCTTAAATCGTCAATCGCGTATTTTTATCTATCGTAAATAAATAACCCGATGTGACCTTACCGTAAAAAAATAATTAAGTCATTATCTCCAAATTGGAATTGTCTTAAAGAAAAACTAAAATTGAATTCGTTGTATAGGCATTGAAACTATAGATTTATACAGGTAGCCCTCATATAACACGGTTGACAGAAAAAAAATATGTTACACCATGATAGTGGTTGAAATTGTTCCTCTTCGGATCCCGTATATATGTTCTTCTTATTGTTTAAAGAAAAAGAAAAAAGAAACTCACACTTTACTCCAAGGAACTATAAAATCAGTGAAAACGTTGCCGAGCCAGTGTAATTTTTTGTTAGAACAACTTTATGACTTTAAATCAATTATAACATTTGTCCTACTAGACAAGAAGCTAATAACAGTGTAAAGTAAAGTATAGCCTAGAAACATAGGATTTTTACCGATTTATACAAGGTTCAAACCCCAACGGAGGTGGGATTTTTCAAAACTATTACCCTCTGTTGGAGTCCACGTCAGTACAGGACCAAAGTAGTGTGCAAATAGATATAGAAAACTGAACCTGTTTTCGATCAATTAGCAAATTTTCATTATTTGATTAATTCTCGCGAAAAGGAAGCTGCAAGATCAATAGAGCCTTTAAACACCACTTCTGTTAATTGTTTAGAAGCTTTAAAAATCATAAAAATATAGTATGTAAATAACCGGCTTATTTGCGAAAACCACATTAAGGAGACTTCTATTTCAAAGCACTTGGAAAACCTAATAGCTCTATCCTATGAGACATATGATCGTTTAATTTAACGCACATCTAAAGGTCACTCCATTTTTCGATGTACACGATTTTTATTCATTGAACTAGCAGAGTGGTAGAGAGGTACTGGTCATAAAATGGTTAATTTAATTGATTTGTAATGTTTAATTAATTGTTTTAAACCTAACCAGCAAGTTAAGACATGTCCGATTACTGATAGATGCCGCAAATGTAATTTTACACATCACATATTAATTCCTTCCACATCTTCATCAATACAGTAAAATAACGAAACAATAATACCAAAGTCTTCAACAAAACAGTTATCATAATATAAATACACATAGGACTACCATGGTATGTTAGACCATTGACTTGCTAGATGTCGCTACTAGTGTCGTTTAAAAAATATTTAAATATTTGTATATGTATAATCGCCTAAATGTCATATATTCATACTAAATTTTGAAAATATTCTATCGACCCGACATCTGGAACATCAATGAAGAAACTGTTTCGTTTCTTATGATGGTAGTACTATATGTATTTATTCTATAGAGTCATCGTTAACAATAAAACTAATAGAGGGCATAAAAGGTTTCGTGCTACTCTCAATCGCTGTAGTCTACATTTGGAATGATATTTAAAGGCTTTCCAGTTCGATACAGGGCTCTACACGACTTTGGTTCACAGTTACATTTCTTAACCGAAGCATTTGCTACATAGGTAGGTGTGAGAATAGGATTAAGTAACAGGCACCTATTGGTGGAATAACGACATCTACCTCTCTAGTTGTACATTTTTTTCTTAACTCTTCAGTCTAAAATCGTAGGCCACTCTAGAACAATTATGGCACACATTTTGACTAAAATCACAAAAATGCATACATCAATTAAAATAAATTTGACGAAGCAAAAACGTGCGGATCATTTCCTTAAAAGATATAAATGCGATGACAAAGGCAACAGATGCTGTACAACAAAATATGTATGTTGACGCCTTGATGATTGGGGTTAGATCAAGATCACAAGTCAAAATTATGACTAAGCAAACTAGAAACTAGAAGATCAAAAATATAAGATGCGAAAATTAATGACCAATGATATATCGAATATTCTATCATACTTGCAAGCAGTGTGGTTGCGCATAATTCAAGCTAGGACGAGAACTTTCATCAAACTTAGTGAAAAAGTGGCTTAAAGACGATTTGAGAAACTTTTTAGCAATTCGAATTCCAAAATAGATGCAAACCAGCACCGAGATAATAGTTTAATAAGGTTCAGTGATACGAAATACGAAATATTTATAACAAAAGAAAGCCTACGATTAAATGTAATCTTGAAATCTGGGGTTGCTCCTCTCAATTAAACATGTCTACATAGCAAATGCATCGTGAAGGACACCCACGAGCTAAATTAGGGAGTAAGCCTTATTACAAGTATTACTCGGAGACCGTTTTGGATAATAAGAGGCAAGGATATATCTAGAATGATTGTAGACAATGGGAAAGTAGCTCATTGCAAACTTAGGCCAACAGATAGGATGCAATATTTTCATCCATTTCACAAAGCTGTGTTAGATTCCTATAAACCATTCAAGGAACATTGACGTACTCTAATTTTTGAAGTCGAATCATCAGTAACAGCAGCGTTACTACAACATAGAATCGAAATTCAATCCACCGGAATCGACTCATATGGGTAATATGTGGGATGGCAGTAAAGCAGGTAAAAATCCAGCTAGCAAGGGTGGTCAGTGAAAATATACTCACCATGGAAGAATTTGTAACATTGATGATCGAAATATAGAGACAATTATGAATTCAAAATCGATAGCAGTCTAAAACTAAATAGAAGATAACGAAACATTGTACTATTGAGGCGGATATAAGCTGTTAATTGTCTAAGCTACCCGTCCCATACAATGAATCAATTGATTTATGGCCCGTGGAATATTGACACAAAACTTAATTCTAAAAATTGTCATACACAGATCGTCATTCACATTTACATTCTGTGCACAAATGAAAGTTCATTTTAAATTTTGTTTTGCGAGACATCTAGAGATGTCGCTTATTGTTCAATTATTATGTAATTAGTTATAATGTTTAATCAAAGATGTCGTTATAGATAATCGAGTGTAGTCTTTTAGAACCAACATTTCAACGAGACGTACCATTTCTGCAAAGAAAAATAAAGCGACCTGCATTGCAACACTTTTCCATTCTAACATCAAATAAATATCATCAACAATTAACTCCGCCATCTGTTAATAGTTTCGAGTACTAAATAATGAGTGGTGTATGTAATAATTATCGAAGAATTTTTATTTATCATTTTCTGCAATATTTACTCGATCGATAAAAATCCTAGGAACCTTAATATTATGTAATACGAGGTTGACCTGTATAGATTTAATACTCATTTGTGCGTGTGTGTGTGTGTGTGTATTCATGTACACACCTTATTTGTAAATTTATTTTTCTATAAATATTTACCTCGTTTATCGCGGGTGTGACACCAAAGTGTTTTGTTGTATATTTCTAGTCTAAAATAAATAAATAAAATAAAATCTAAAAGCTTTTCTCTAAATTAATTTTTATTTTATTATGCGAAATTAACATTTTCATTTCTGTGCCGTTGTTATTGTTGTGTTTGTTGCGCCATTACAATATAATCGCGAAAATTTATGTCAAATCATTCAAAAGTTCGAAGGGACATCGATGGCGATGGGTGGTGTATATTGAACCTATATGTATAGTATAAAGAGTGGTATAGGTATAGATATAGTGTTTACAGAGTAAAAGAAAATCATGACGTCGTTGTCGATTGATGGTTACAAAATCAATCTCGTGAACTCGTAAAATATTATATATAAAAATATCAACAGTAAAATTTAATACATTTTCCGATAAAATATTTAAATGGCATTTTCCTGTTGCCATAAAATATGAAACATGTATTACGTATACGATTTGTGCTCTTGGTGCTGTGTTGTCAGTCAATAAATAATAAACAGGAAAAATATTGCTGGTTTATTCTGTATTCGGTATTTTTATGTAAATATACAAACAGGAGAATTTTTATTTTATTTTTATTTTGAACTTTAAAGCTTTTTATTGTTGAGTAAATAAACGATGTGCTTTTTTACATATAACCAATATATTTTCAAATAAATTTTTCATTTGACTTCTTATTTATTTATTGTTATGAAATTGGTCAAACGATTCAAAGCAATTAGATGATGGCTTACAATTTACGTTGAAAATAATGTCCTTTTGTCAGTGCTGAAACGTCATAAAAATAACTAGGATTTTATAACCGGATCGATGATGGGATCAAAAAAAGTTTGCTTTGGGGTTTAAATCAGCTGATGTAATACACTCGTGAAAGCACTTTCATGAAAAATTTTGACGGTATATTAACGGAAGAACTCTTATTACCGGAATTGGGCCAATAGATGCAGGCAAATCACAAGGAATGGCTTAAATCATCTTATTACATTGAGATTCTCCGATAATCTAGCGGCATCGATTAATACCCTTATAATTTTGAAAATAACATCGCTCTTACCCTCACGGATAATTAAGAGAGAATTTACCATATTAAACCAAAGGTTGAAAAATGAGTTCAATCGAAGCCGATCTAAAAAATTTGCAGAAATTCGGAATATTTTCCGTCGTTATTTTGCGTTTAATTTTTCGAGCACCTCTGGCTTAAACAGAGATTTAGGAAAATTTGCTTCATCTTGAATTTTGAATGCCAAAATTTCATTTGTTTCATTTTGTTTTCGTTATCCGTGCAACAGGCAAATATTTCTTAATTATATTTTGTTCCAGTAATAATAATTGCAACGTTGCTGACTGAACGAATGTGGCAGGGTGGTTTAAATTGGGATACACTTGAACTGGATGATAAAATTATTTGGTTGAAATATTGCAAAATATTGGAAAATGTCAAGAAAATTAGTTTACATCGACATGTAATTTTACCAAAAGCTGTAAACTAGCAGTTGCATGGCTTTGCAGATGTCTCTGAAAGGGCTTACGGTGCTTGCATATGTTTCTACTATGCTTGTATTGTATGCAGCAAATCAAGAGCTTCACCAATGAAATTCATGACAATCTAGAATGACAGCCTAGCCATTCATGACAGTCTTTATTGGAAAATTTACTACCAATGATGCTACGTACGAGCGCTTAATATCAAAGTTTGCTTAATTCATCTAAACTAAAAACCTTCGAACCTAACAGATTTGATCAAATGCAACGACTTACGATTAATTACAGCTGTAGAGAGAAGATCTCTCATCACAGCAAAATCCGGCGTACCTGACCTCTAGAAGAGTAATGCCGATGGATATATACAAATGATTTATGGTTAATATTAAGTTTGATGAAACTAACGATCAAGTTCCAAGTGAGATACCAGAGCATAAATGTAGTGGCATTGACAAGTTGTACGAATCCTGATGTCACATTATACACAAGATACAGTTATTAGAGATGTGATACAGTTGTTTCATTATGTTGTTGAGCATCAACGAAATCATAATTCCGGAGGACAATTGCTTGTGGCTACCATAAGCAGACCATTTTGTCCAATCAATGCCAAGTCATCGGGCAAGAGTATAGTTGGTCGGTGTATCAAATTTTTGCATTTGCAGGTAGTGGTTTACCCACGTTAGATGCTGGAACTATCACTGTGTCAATTCTCGTAGAATAGCTTTTATTGACAGCTTGATAAAATAGATAATCTCCGAAATCACATTTTCAGATTCATTTCCGCCAAGATTCATTTACGATCTTAACTTTTCATTTTCCTCTTTCATACGACCCTCTTCCGCCATGACTGCAATTTTAATTATTTACTCACCCACACTTGAATATTAACTTACAATCGGTCAAAATGTTTATGTTTTAATAGAAGTATGTTTCGCATGAAAACCTAACTCATTGAAAGGAGAGAGCAATGTGAAATCACTCTGCCCTATAGAGCACTACATAAGATGGGATTTTATGCGGTCTTTACACTACTAACTTAGATTCGATATGAAATAGGTTGTCGTAATTGTGGTGGCTCTTTATCTACTATGGTAATGCAACCAACTTTTGCTTGCTCTCAAAAAAAATTTTTGTAATAAAATTTACAAGATCAAAATTTAATCATTCCGATAGGGACATACATTAATGCTAAAATTAGTACCCCTTCCCCTTCTTGTAGGTGGGACAGGGGGTAAATTTGAAATTAAAATAGTAACCCTATTTTTTATTGCAGATTCGGATTCTCCGGCTAAAAATAAGTAAGGAAGTTGTTAATTTTGGCTAAAATTGGCTAACCGGAAATGGCTGTTTCCAAAGGGAGTTTTTCGAGTTTTGTAAATATTTCAAAAAGTACAGCACTTATGAGAAAACTGTTGAATGCAAACAAGTTGTATTACAAAAATAAACAAAAAAAAAATAAAATAAAATTCGGCCACTTTCGGTTAACCGATTTCCGCCCAAAATTCCTTACGTACTTATTTTTAGCCGAAAAATCCGAATCTGCAATAAAAAATAGGGGTTCTTTTTTTAATTTCAAAGTTACCCCTGCCCCATCTACAGAGAGGGGAAGGGGGTACTAATTTTAGCATTAATATATTTCCTCTGCAGAATGATTAAATTTGGATCCTGGACATTTTTTTCGTAGAGGGCTTATTTTCCGAAATATTTGAAAGTTCCAGCTTAAAAAAAGCATCCGGTATATATTTTTGTAACCATAAAATTCCATTGTTTTCTTTTTTTCTGCTTCGGAACCTGAACTGCATATGAAATATGTTTTGGATGGCCCTTTTTTGTCACGATATATCGAAACTAATTGCTCTTCAAATAATTCAACAGATAACGTCATACATACAAACACAGCAAAATATCATATATTGAGCACCTTTTTCTTGAAAACCCTGTTCAAATCATTGATATAAAAATTGATTTAGTTTAGTGAATTTTCCTTTTAAATTAATCTGCTATGCCAATTGACCTTCATTGAAAAAAGCTTGCATAAAAAATAACTGAAATCTCCTTTGAACTTTTTGATACATTTTTTTTATCGATTATGTAAAGTTATCTCGTTTCTTTTATATTTTAATTTCTTTTATATTGTTGGCTTATATATTCTGAGAGAGTTGGTAGAAAAAAATGGGGGGGGGGGGGGGGGGGGAAATTACGAAAGCAAAAAAGCTCATTTAAAATTTATTACATTTTTATAGTTGCTTTTGTTAAGCAAAAAAAAAAATCATGTTACCATGTTAGTATGTGTGTGAGCTTTTATTTTATGTTTTCTAATGGAAAATGATAATGTGACAACAACAATAATTAAAAATGAATGAAATGTTACCGCATCATTTTTTATGCGATGAATATGAGGGACGGGATATTTTATAGAATAAAACGAGGTCAGCGCATATATTAATGATCAAAGAAGTGCATTTATTGCCGTCTCCTTGTACATTTGAAGAGCGATATAGATTAGTAGATTTGAGATATTTCGTAACCTACAAAAATGACGGTAATTTCATTTCATAAAATTGATTTGGAAATACGGAATATAACAATAAAACTTTTTGGTTTAAACTTTTTTCCAACTTTCGTCAATGACAATTGAAAAACTTGGGAAAATTATACAAAAAAATTAAGAAAGCGAAGGGGAATAAAACAAAAATTTGATTTTCTTACTTTTCCCGCAAGGAATACAACGGGAACCTAACCTAAAAGAAAAAAAAATGGAATTAGCTAATTTTTATTTTTTTTTGGATTTTATGATTTTACCAAATTTATTTTCCCAAAAAAATAAAAAAATTAATGGAAAAATGTAAAGTTTACCCTTTTTATGTTCTTTTAATTTAAAAGTTTAATTTCATTCCTCGCATGTTGTGTGTTTATGGGTGAAATGTGTTTGTGGTTAATTTAATTTTTTTTTTTGGGGAATGCGAGTGACAACATTATTTCATGATCATCCTACACTTTACCTTATATAAATTATGTCGAGTACTTCTAAATTATTCATAGCAGACAAATTTATAGTTTAATTTATATTATGAAACATATAATTAAATTTCAATAAGACAAATGAAGTTTATATTTATTTTAAGTAGAAATTTTTTTTTTAAAAGATTTGATCTTAAACCTAATGTTAAATTAATGAAATAAAACTTCAGAGCTAGAATCTTATTCTTAGTGGTTAATTGATATTCGGTCACCTAATTTTACAAATTTTATCAAGAAAGGCACCTAAATATCCTGTACAGTTGATAATCGTGTGTTTAAGCTGAGATACTTGCCAACCTGTTAATAAGTTTAATTTATATGCATATGGATGTTAGCCAAGAATAAAACAGCATTTTACAGTAATTTGAATGATCTGATCGGATTATGATCTGAATGAAGCATGACCTTTGAATAGATCTGATTTAGATGATAGAAAAAATCTACAAAGATTATGTACTTATCTATACCACCTGACATCATTGTCATCAATACTACCTAACATCATTGACATCATTGGAACAATTTTGTTCATGTAGTTTTCCCTCTTGACAGTTCTGTGTCATTCTGTGAGTATATTTTTCAAGAACTTTTTTGAAGATTTCAGCGTCTATCTCGCGAATAATAGTCGCAATGTTTTAAAGCTGACATTATCCCTGGATTACCCGCATAACATCTATCTTTAACAAAACCTCACATAGAAAAATGTCTAACGGTACTAAATCGTAGCTCGACGCAGGCCAATTGACATCGCCAAAACGACTGAGGCTTTAGTTTTGAGCAAAATTGATAATGAATCCAAAAGATGTTGGCTGCAGTATCAGTAAGTAAAGAGTTTTCTGCGTTCCATATACTTTACTTGAATCACTAGAACTTTATGATGCAACTACCAAAAAAACAGTTCAAAACCTCCAATAAAATCGTTTCTAGCTGCAAATTCCACCACTAAGTACTAAGTGCTGAAGTACACTAAGTACTGAAAAAATGTCATATCAACATAAAATGTTTTTGTAAACTTACTTATATCATAAACGCCACTACACCGCATTTATGTAGATCAAGACGCCTGCATTTTATGTAGATCATACAGATCTACATAAAATGCAGAAAGTGGTCATTTAACCAACGATTCATTAATCGATAAAACAAAACATGGTAACTTCAGTGCTGATCAACAATGAAAGAGCAGAACATGTTTTGGACATTTTAATTTCGGACAATTTAAAGTAGATGGGTTTCCAATGTTGCTTACAGTTATTAAAGTTCGGCTTGTTAGTCACAGATTCTACCGCCAAACCAGTTTAAGTGTCGTAAAAACGCTTAGAACTTCCGCAGAAGACTTTTACCACTGCCCCACGAGCATATGAGACTGGATGCAAAACCGTAGCAGAGGCTGTTCTTCTAAAGATTATATTTAATCACATTTTGAGTAAAAGCGGATTTTCACTGCAAAAATAGAAATCCAGTTCTGTTGAATTTTTAAAATCATTTTCGCATGAAGATCTTCAGAATATTTTGAAACTGAATATTATCAGGCGGAATGCAGAATTTGTCACTTTTTCTCTCAATATAAATCCAACTACTTACAAAATAAGCTGGACTAAGCGTAAGAACCTCTCAGCAGCATCAAACATGTTTTACCCGTACATTTGACTTACACCAACCACACAAATTTCAATATGTTACTGCAGAATGGTTGCTTAAAATCGAAAGAGAAGTAAAATTATATGCTACCAGAACTTGGAACTATCTGGATTCTCCGACGTATGACAACGGTCATAAGCAAATCTGCCAAATTATAAAGGGTGATTTTTTAATAGCTATAGGAATTTTTTTTTGAAAAAATTGGACACATAAAATTAAGAAGAATGCATGAAATCTTTATTTGAATCTATAGTACGGTCCATATAATTTAATGTGTGAAGATTATTTTATGCAAATGTTGACCGCGGCTGCGCCTCAAATGGTCCGTCCGCTTAGTCCAATTTTGGCATACACTTTCCAACATTTCGGCTGGTATCTCACGAATAAATACTTCAATGCTGCCTTCTAATGCGTCAATCGAAGCAGGCTTGTCAGTATAGACATGAACTTTAACATAGCCCTACAAAAAATAATCTAAAGGCGTTAAATCGCATGATCTAGGCGGCCAATTGACCGGTCCCAAACGTGAAATAAAGTGTTCACCGAACTTGCCTCTCAAATGGTTCATTGTTTCGCATGCTGTGTGGCATGTGGCACCGTCTTGTTGAAACCACATGTCATGCAGGTCAAGTTCTTCTAATTTGGGTAAAAAAAAGTTGGATATCATCTCACGGTAGCGCTTACCATTCACACTTACGTTGTGATTCGCATCATCTTTAAAGAAGTACGGTCCAATGATGCCACCAGCCCATAATCCGCACCGAACAGTAACTTTCTGGATACATTGGTAGCTCTTGCAATGCTCCTGGCTGATCTTCACTCCAAAATCGACAATTCTGCTTATTTACGAATCCATTCAGCCAAAAATGAGCTTCGTCGCTGAACACAATTTTTCGATAAAAAATGGATCTTCCGCCTACTTTTCAAGAGGCCATTCATCAAAAATTCTGAGTTGTGGTAGGTCGTTCGACTTCAATTCTTGCACCAGCTCTATTTTGTAAGGCTTCACATCTAAATCCTTCCGCAAAATTGTCCACGTTGTTGAGTAACAGAGGCCCAATTGCTGCAAACGGTGCCGAATCGATAGTTGATGGTCGTCACTAACACTGGCCGATACAGCTGCAATATTTTCTTCAGTTTGCACTGTTCGTAAGCGTGTTGGTGATTTAATGTCCAACAATGTAAATCTGGTGCGAAATTTAGTCACAAAATCACCCTTTACTTAAAGGCGCTTGAATATACAAATATTGAAAAATTCGCATGAACGGGTTCTATGACTGTGATTCATTGGTTGTCTGATGTTCCATGAAAATGGAAAAAATTCAAACGGAATCGAACAGCATACATTCTAAACGATGTTCCATGTAGCAAATGGCAACATATTGAATCAAAATGAAACCTATGTATAGGGGTCTAAAACCACAAAATGATAGTAACTGGCTAACACCTAAACCAGGGTCAATAAACGAGAACAATACACGGAATGACAAATTGTCATCCTGGGTTTTATATAAAATAGTTTTATATTGAGATTTGATTGAGCTAAACGATTCAAGGATACTATAAATCCTTACTCCATCCTAAATTAATGAAGCTGAAGTAGTGATATTATGTATAGTCCAGGTAAAATCGTCCAATAATAAGTTAACAAATCTTAACAATGGATGTACGTTACCAGCAAAAAATAAATTAACATCACAAGATTTATTTATAGATGTTAAAGAATTACTGCGAGTTGACTGGTAACACCTTGACTTTGGATATTCCTCGAAATAAGTATTGAATGATAGGTGCCCGATACATCATATGAAACACTTCCTAAAATCATGCGTAGTATGCATTTGCTATCGAATAAACAAAAATTGGCCGATTTACCAGTAGCTCGTTGTAATCAAAGCCGACCTTGAGAGATATGGATGACGAGACTCGTGTCAATTTTAATTCGTGTTTTCGTGTCAATTTTAATTCGTGTTTTAATTTAAATTATAATTTCTCAACTATGCGGTTCCGTTTGCATTAAAGTTTTTATGTTGATACGAGTAGGTAAATCTATTTTGGTCAATTGGTTTTACTGATCCTTTGCGATCTTGGTTAGTAAATGTAATCTCTTTGTAGTATTCAGATCAATTGTTTCAAGCAGTTGTTTTAGTTCAGAAGATTAACTTAGTTTAATTATTGAACCTTTGGTGATGTCATCATTTTTTGTTTTTTCTCAACAATGTGACATTATAATCTTTTTAGTGATTTTTTCATATAAGTATAATCATTTGAATGCACCCGGTTAAAGAGATACGTGCTTAGTTACGTAATATATGCGGTCTGTATGCACATAATGCTCAAACCACTATAGCAAAACAATACATAATATTCTTGGTAGTGCCAAGCGTCGTTTCCCATATTATAAGTCACGTTTATAATTGTATTTTCTTAATCTAAAATGTTAAAATCCCCTATATACTCGCATGTATTGAAAACAACATATGTGAATTCGATTCCAACATATACAACAACAATTGTGTAATTTATAGTGCAGTTGCCTTATCTCAATTACAATGTAATATAAATTAAATTAAGAATATAAATTATAAAAATTGACTAGACCAAAAAAATGGTTTGTTAACTAGTTCATACTTAGTTTTAGAAATTGGTGATTTACTTTCTTTTTGGTTGTGGTTTTGAATCATTTGATGGCCAGTCATGTAGCCTTGACATTCTAATGGATGATGGTAACCTATACAAAAATAACCGATACCAGTAGTCAGTGAATAGTTGTATTATTTAATTCGATAATAAAAGTTCGACTTATAAATTTTTTAATTTGAAAGTGTTGAGATAATTTAGTAATATAACGCAAGTAAGAATCATATGAACAAAATCTTAATATAATTCAACAACTTTAACCCAATTTCATGTTTCATTGGATATAAAAAAAGAAAAAAATCGGAAAATTAAAAAACGTGATCAGCTTTTGTACTTCAATTTCGAAATTCATTCATAAAAATGTACTTTACGATTATTTTAATATGTATACTCGTAATACTAAAGCTTTGAACAGCTTAAGCGAATAATGCTTATTAAAAACAGAAAATGAACGAAAGATAGATAAAATGAAGAACACGCAGAGTGTATAATCACGAATTTTAAGAATTGTTTCTGCTGTGCGCCCATTATTTGAAATCGTCTTGAACGGTAGTTTGAATTCATTTTGGTTTTTATTAAACAATGATTTCACGATATATATATATATATATATATATATATATATATATATATATATATATATATATATATATATATATATATAAATATATATTAACGTTATGATAACTTGTTGGCAGAATAAAGGTAGGGTATCTGAGAGTGTGGGTAGGGTATTGAGATGTCATCACGGTGTGGTTGCTAAACTTTATGGTCTACCTAAGATAAATAAAGTAAAAAAGCCATAGCGTTCGATTGTTAGTTCATTTGGGACACCGTTATATGCCTTATCTTCATTTTTATCTGAGATTTTAAATTGTACTGTTGGTAAATCTACTATATTCAATAGATGTAGTGTCCCTTTTCACTAATATAGTCCGTAATTATAAGCTTTAACTTTGTTGAGTAAGAGGTGGCAAGAGATCAAGGGAAATTTAAAAACTAAATCAAAGAAATCATAGAAGGTATGAAACTTGTATTTCTCAATAATAAAATATATAAACAACCTTTTAGTTCTCCTGTGGCTTCCCCTGTCAGTCTGTTGCTGATTTGATGATGGAATATGTGGAAATAAATGTCTTCGTTTTGCTTGATTTTACTCCTGCTTTTTATTTCCGATCTGTCGATGATATTGAGACAACAGTACCAAAACATAAGCTTGATATTCTTAGATTTACTGATAATTCAAAATTATGATGGCTCCCTTTCCACTGATTGGTTCTATAAATTAACTTGTTATGGCAGATACCTAAATGTCAACTCTCATTTACCCTTGTCATATAAAAGAATTAATGTAAGTTTACTTTCTGATAAAATTCTCCAGGTATTTTCATAAAATAAATTTCAATCTTTAAAAGTCAACTTTATTTTACAATAACTATCCTTCATAATATAAATACACATAGTACTATCATGGTTTGTTAGACCATTGACGTGCTAGATGTCGTTATTGATATCGTTTTAAAATAACCAAAATATTTTTATATGTATAATCGCCTAAATGTCATATATGTATGCTAAATATTGACGATTTTCTATCGACCCGACATCTGGAACATCAATGGATAAACTGTTTTTTTTCTTATGATGGTAATATCATGTGTATTTATATAATGTATCCTTTTTCTATTTTTAATCCAATTATAAAATCATGTATCTTCAAATATTCTAGTCTTTTTGATAGTAACCAATTAATGGAAGAGAGCACTTACTAATAAACCAATCACCACCATTGCTATTCCATAAATAAAATTTCTTTATGAACAAATGAACCATTGCATAAATAAATTTAATTTTAGAACAGTCGGCAAAGCATTAAACAATTTTGGAACAACTGCTTTTTATTCGTTTAAAGATCCCACTCCGTTAGGTGATAACATAAATGTAGCCAAACACAACAACTTTTAAAAAAAAGACTCTACCAACATTAATGTAACGATAAAAAACTTTATTATAAAAGTATTGGTTCAGACACTCCCAGTACCTTATCCACACATTTACACAATTCTAAACACGAAATTTTTATGGATAATATTAAAATTCTGAGTAGAGAGCCAAAACCATCAGTACAATGAGTATTATAAATGGTTCAAAATAAATTAAATCCAAATTGTCAAATTAAATTAAATCCAAATAAGCAATCTGACTGTGCGTATTTACAAAATATTTCCAACCATTTGCTTCAAAATACATAAGTGACAGTTTATAGTTTTGTTTTAGCATTCGTAAGTACATAGTTTTAATTTTTATTTTTTTTTTGTAATACCCCATCTTTCGACGGGAATTTTAATTTTGTTTTATTTTGTTTTATTTTCTATGATCACAATTTCAATGGAAATTTTGAAATTTTTTTCAGGGTTTACGGTTTGATTAATTTTTTAATTTAATTGTTTTTTTTTTGTTTTCATATTGTATAGTTTTTATTTGTATAGCTGATGGATGTGATTAACTTTCGAAACGTTAAAATAATTAATCCAAATTTTTAACAAAAAATTATAAAAAATAAATAGGCTCATAACCAATAATTTTATTTAAAATATATATATATATATATATATATATATATATATATATATATATATATATATATATATATATATATATATATATATATATATATATATATATATATATATATATATACATTTATACATATGTATGTATTTGTGTAGTGTCAATGTATTAAAGTATTTTAAATACTACTATAGTAGTTCAAAGCATTATCAGTACTGAAGTTCAATTCTAAAATTCAGACAATAAAATGAGGAAATAGCACTATGGTTAAAGAAGCAGGTTTAGTTTGAATCAAAATGAAGGAGCATTGTAAATGTGATTTTTAGAACTTGTTCCAATTTCCCAAGATAGAAATGAAACAGTTAAACCTTTTGCAAATCGACTTAAACGTTTACTCTCTGATTTGAATGATGCTTGCATATGTGAATGGGTAAAGTAACTAAAAATGGGAGGGAATCTATTGTGGATCTATTTTATAATCCAGTTGAGACGTTCAGCCACAAGTTTTTCCATAACTTTATATAAAGTATTAGTGCCATTGGTCTGTAGCTAGAGGTTTATTTTGGCTCTTTTCTTGGTTGAAAGTTAGGTATGACATTTATTAACATTTTGGAAAATTTCAGTTTTCATTTTTATAAATGAACTCGTTGAAGTTAAATTTTCACCGAAACGCTATGTACTTGTTATGGCTCTTTTTATAATAATAAAGTTTTCACAGTACTGATACAAGATATTGCTACAGATTCAGAGATTAAATTAACATTTGAAATAATTTATGAAATGTTTCTATTATTTGTTTTCGAATCAAAGCTCGACATTTCCTAAATAGTTTTAGGTTTGCTGAAGTTGGTTTTTGAATTGCATATCTCGATGCTTTCCAATGGCGCGTTTTTATCAGTTGAGAAATTTAATGTGAGCACCAAGATACTGGATATTAATTTGAGTATCTTCTTTGCAGATACTGAAATGGAGCTTGATGTTGTTTTTAATATTTCGCCTACTATATATACATTTCTAATATCTGAATTAATATAATGAAATAATTGATCTTTTAGGTTAAGTGGAAAATGGTATTTCTGCAAGTTTATTTTCCATCTAGAACAAAGAGATATATCAACATTTATTGATACAAATGGTAATTCTAAGGTAAGTTAAATTGCCGAAAGAGTTATTAGGTGGGTAAGAGTATTAGGTGGGTTCTCCATTTTATAAACAATTTGGGCTTAATTTCGCTATTTACTATATTATATACTTCCATATTTGTCAAGGCGAATATATAACACCTATATCTTAACAATATAACGAGAAACAAGTTCCGACAGTAGAAAAGATCCACATCGAAAATTTGTTGGACAATAAATATCAAAAGTGACGTGAAGGTGATAGTTATTAGTGAAAGTGCATCTAATGGTATTTGAACACATGTAAAATCATCCTTTCCACATATTCTAGTGCATTACTGTAGGCATATTTCTAACTTAATTAATCAGTAGTTTCTAGAATAATATCACAGTTTTCTCCGTTATGGTACAGTTTATTCCATGTTTAGGATAATGTTTAGGATAAATTGACTAGATTGAATCCTGGCCACCACCATACATCCGTACGGACCTAAAGGATTGGATGAAATGTTAGTTATGAGCGATTGATAATTAATTTTTTCATTTTTGAAGTGGAAGACAATCACGTCAGACAAAACGCCAGTAAACAAAGTAACAAAGTAATTATTGAGGAAAATTGAAGGATCAAAAAATTGTTTGGCAGTTTTTCATCTAGACTGTTAAATTTCTTTCATCTAGACTGTTAAATAATAAACAATAAACAATTAAAGTTATTCTATGATCCCCTGTTGGAGTGCAGAATCCATGGACCGAATCATCGTCTGTGCCAGTACAAGCTCTACTTTATTTATATAACTATATATTTTGTTGGTTCAAACATTTTTAATTTAAAAATTTAAATTATGTTGGTATATTTTAGTCTGTTTGATTAGTCGGCAAATAATTTTTACTAAAAATGTCCCATAACCTAATGTAAAGTTAATAATTCAATCATCATTTATTATATTATTACGTAATAAGCAAATATTTTAGGCATAATCTCTCGTATGACATTCATATTATTTGTGGGGTGATACATAAATTTTCCAAAAATGTCTACATATTTATGTATATGTGCTATCCATAAATTATAAAATTTAGATAATATTATGCGGTTTTTATTGCACATAGTATTATGATAGTTACTAAATATTTATTTAAATTTATAAGCGTTAAATCTATATATGTAAGCTAAATATTTATTTACGAAAATGATATCGAAAAGTTTGATAGTGTCAATGTAAATAACCGTGTGCATAGAAACGGATAAAAGCTATATTTAAATATTTAAAAAGCCATTGAAATTCTTTTATAGATATACAGAGTTTGTCGAAAAAATCACAAGTATCAATTAACTATTCACTCGTCTATGAAAGCTTTTTCAATTTTTTTTTGTATGTTGATGTAACTTTTTCATTCAATTGAGGGAGTTAAATAAAATTTCAATTAAAATAATTGAGATGGATATATATATATATATATATATATATATATATATATATATATATATATATATATATATATAATCCATCGAGAGTAATTTAATTACAAATCATACAGTCAGCTAACTATAGTAAAAGTTGTATGATGAGAAAATACAGCAACGATGGTATGAGACGATTTACATAAATAGATCTATGGCTCGTATCTGTAAACGATAAAATTTAATTAAACATAGACTTTATATTTCGCAGTGTTTAAAAGCTCGTTTTATTATTACAAAAATTCTCTTTTATTATTAATAGATTTTCAAGTGTAACAAAACGCTTTGTTCTGAACTTTTGCTGGATTAATATAATATGTACTTTGATTTTCTGCGTCAAAAACATTATAATAGATTATAATAGAATTAATATTGTCGGGTTGAAAAGTTGGTGGCAAAGCTTGTTGTTTTCCACTTATGCTGATCTTTGCATCATTGATTTTTACTATAAAGAGAAAATTTTATCTAATTTTTGAACAGATACATGGGTTTTATGACGAACTATATATTTGATAAAAAATAACTTAAGTTTTAATAGTAGATTATGCAACTTATGCTTATAAACACAAGTCGGATACTTTATCTTATATCATTCTCGACTGTAATGGCATTTTATCAACAAACCAAAAATTTTTACTCTAAATATAAACGCAACTTTTTTTCTGACATTTTTCGTACATCTAAGTGACCTTTCCATTTATTGTTTAAATGTCACTATTGTTAATGAATAAGTTTTTCATAATTGTGAAAGAAAATGGCTGCATCTAACATTGAAATGGACGATCAGGATTATTTACCTGAAATTAATGACGAAAAATTAATTGCAGTGTAACGATGAACTTCAGTTTCAATAAAAAAATCAAATTGTGATATATACAATTTTCAATTCACAATAGCCTCGAAAATAAAATTCTTAATGGTAGAGTTAGCATAAAACGCCTTTATTTGTATAGCATTCTCTTCCATAAAGTGCCTATTCCAGTTGAGAATGATATAAAATAATTAAAAATCTCACTAAGTCGAAAGTGAACTGCGATTTCTACTCGAACCTGTTAGAACCGAACAGTCCACTTTTGCATGAAGATTCTTAAAAAGAAAGCGAAAGTATGTTTGTTTCAACTGCCTAGGCTTTGATCATTTTGTGAACAAATACTTGAGACACAACTGCAAATGCGTGGACAGTAACATATGCTCAAATGGATTATGCTAAATTAGATCAACGACAAATATTACTATTAACAGCCATAATACAAGTTCAGAATTCTCAAGGTGAATTTATTCAACTTCGAGTTCTCATTGGTAAAGACAACGAGGCGTTTTTAATAACGCGTCTAGACAACGAGGTGTCTTAACAACGAACAATAAAGCGGCTTGACTATAAAAAAAATGATCAACTAGATGAACTGGGCACATATTTGGAAGCTGCAATTAGGGGGTCCTCAGTTTTACAAAAAAATAAAATTGATTTGCTTTATATTGACGTATATTCGGAGATAATTTTCGAAGGTTTACGAAAATGTAAAAGGCTTTTTACAGCCCCGTAAACTTGCATTGTTCCAAAATTACGCGAGAATTGAATCCGGGCAAAAAAGAAAATGTATGAGAAAATGTTAAACGATACAGCTACAATAACATCCTCTTGTCGTTTCTTAGGCTATGTACGAATCGGTTAAAAAGTTATATATTTTAACTATGGTAGAGATAAAAATAGATAAAATAAATTACCAGTAAATTTTGTATCTATGGTTCTAATTTTGTATCTATGGTTTCATCTATTGTATAGATGCTCTAATCTAAACGTCAAATAAAATTATGATTAAAATTATTAACTGCACGGCAACCAGTTAAACATTTTGTGGTGAATAAAATAATTAAAATTTAATTTTTTTTTTAAATTTTTACGCGTTTTTTATTTCGGTTCGCACAAAGACATAGTACGATTGTTTTTTTGTACTCATTCAAATAGCGGAGTAGTTTTGGAAAAATCTCGTCAAATGGCCGTCAACCAGTTTGTTCAATTAGAAAGAAGGTTTTTTCGTGATTCGTAGTTTCATGTAAAATATTCCAAAATATTTCACACCAAATCAATTGGAACTGGTGAGTATATTAGCAGAAGTGCCTTACACGTCGGATCGAGAAAGAAATATTTCAGTGAGCTGTTGCTATCTACCTCACCACGCAGTTTTTTAAGATTAGAGTTAGGATTAGGTTTGAGAATTCAGTAACCTTTCTATCTGGCATAACACTGTAGATTCCTCAGTTGTGCGAATTTGGTGCTTTTTCATTGATTGTAAGCTTCGCACATGCCTCCGAAATGGGGCGACGATATTTTTCATTTGTAGACCGAAATGTTCTTAATTCATTTTCAAATACTTGCGCACATAACTCGTATTGTTGGTTGATTTTTCTTTTGGCCATCAAAAATATCGCTAGCAACCCTAAAACGCATCTGTGGTCAAGTCGGATCCCATTTTTATGTATTTATGGCCTTAACAAAAACAGCTATATATTCCTTGTATAGATTCTATCACCGCGGTCTGTTTTGGATTTTAATTTAAGGGGATTGCCAAAATCAGTAACGATGGAAAATGGGATGATGTGATCTGAAAAGACGGTAGAAATGGTAGAATACGTCCAGCCAAACGTTGTTAGGTTCAGAATACCTAAGAAATGCCGAATTGTAGATAATAGTTTCATCATCAATACAATGGAACATAATTCAAGGTGTGGCAGGTAAATCTGTATGAGCCAATCAATATTTTCTGAGGCGTCAGAAAATTCATGCAGCTCTATTTTGGTTGGTGATAGTAAGATTTTCAAAAAACAAACTACTGAAATTTGAGTCAAATTTCAAACTACTGATATAGGATTATGGCGGAGACTGTGCAAGGAAAAAAAACCCAACGGTAGTAGGGGCTGATTTTTTGGCTACCGGTAGTAGACCAAAAATGTTCATTTAGTACTAACCTGCACTTCCTTGGGCTATTAATTTTTAAAGTAAAGGAATCTAGACAAGTTCCCAAACTAAGTCTAGAATTTTAAGAATCGTCTTGCCATTGTTGAATTCGAGAAAAATCTCGTGCTCCTGTTTAGGTATAGAACTGAGTAATTCGTTGCAGTGAGACATTCATTTTCTAAATTTAAGCACTCCGTTATTTAATCCACCAACTATCCTTCCCGATAGCCAATCATGAACTTAGAAATTAGCCTCTATGACATTTTTAACTTCAAAGAAGTCTGCAAACTGATAGAAGGTTTGAGAAGCTAACCATGTACCGCAGGCTGTTCTATATACGGTGTTTAACCGATATGCTCTGGTCATCACGACCATCTTTGTGCATAATAACCTACCGGAACATTTTTTCAACATCGACTTCGAATGCTATTTTTTTTTCCAAAATCAAACTAGGATGGAAAAGTGGTCCTACAGTATTGGCGGTGCTGATACTATTTTATCGTTATGCGATATGTCTCTTCGTTGTTGAAGATTTTTGTGACTCGCCAAATACTACCCGTATTTTTGTCGTCTCTTTGTCCTTTATATCACACCATAGTGTGGAAAGTTAAATGTTTTTGTGGTGAAGTAACCTTTGATTTCATGATGAGAAATCAGAAACATAATGCCCAACGCTATAGTGAGTCTCTCATAAACCTTAGTTGGTTTCTTTTAGAACCGGCGCTCAAATGCAAATAGTTTCCGAGTTGTAATGGATAACGATTCTCCAAGATAGAAAGAATTTGATTTCTTTGGTGGCCCATGATCATTTTGGATTTTTTTCATTTGAGACAACGTGAATTAAAGTAGAATCAAGATTTATTGAGCTATTTGGTTGAGAAATGTTAACTAAACTGGAAGATAAATTTGACAAAGGTTTCGTGCTATCAGAAGTCATGCTTGAGTTTTTGAACTTAAATTTAATCCTGATTTACTTAGTTGTATGGACTTTACTAATATTGACTGATCTTGACTCATCCATTAAATTTAATAAAATATTTAATTGTGACGTTGACCATAAACCCGACAAGAGAAAGTAGACTGACATTCAGAGTTGAATGATTTTATCTTATTCTATTTATTCAGAGCTTAGTGCAATCTCAATGCGATGGGAAACTTTTAATTTCTTTCCAACATCAGCGGTATTTGAGTTTTCCGGTAGTTGAGTCCAGATTAACCCGATTTGTTAACCCGAGTGTATAGTAACTGGCTTGGTATATATAAACAAAACACAAAAACATCACATGTCCAAAAATTTTATTTAGTAATAAATAAATCACCCAAGGATCACGTTCTTTATTTTGAGTGATCAATACGACCGAATGCAGTAGTAATTAAGTAAACAACAAAATGATCACCTTAAGTGACTTGTGTAAATCTCACTTAACATTCGATTTAAATTTTCACGAATTCATAAAAATAATAATTACAATTTAATTGTCTAGCTTTAGGTTTAATGTAGATTGCACAAATTAAAAGTGATTAATATTTAAACACAAGTTTTAATATACTGAAAAGCTTTTATCCCAAAAATTAACTGTATAGACACTTTAAAGCTTACCCCACAACCATTAAACACAATTTGTCTCGTTTTTCGGTTCGATTTCAATTGTTTGAGAAAATAATTTCGTGCCTTGACTTATCAAAATGGTAAAAATGGTAAAAATGATAAAAGCTTCGAACAAAACATAAAAAACAATTTAAAATTAAAGTAATAAAATTTTATGTTTATGTATAAAAAATTAGTTATCCTTTTTTTAGGATATAAACAAAACCGAATTTATCGTTTTTTTTATGTATTTACCAATGGATATATAATATACCCATCATCCATCCGCACATCTCGAATTCTAATAAAATAAAAATTTGTGGATTTTTAATATCCTGCGTATTTACATTTATACAGCTTCCGATATATCATTATTATTATTGAGGTTTGATAATAAAACCAGATTTTATTATTTTTGTGTCGGTTCAATCATAATTTCTATTATTTATGGTTAGGTAATTTAATTGAAATAAAAGCTTCAGGAAAAATTAGCCATGGATAATTTCGAGGACGATTTTTTTTCAAGGAAGAATTTTACCTTCAAAATAAAACAAAAAAATTGTCGAACAAGTTAAAATGTTTTGAGAATGTTTTTTACCATTAAGTGTGGTTGGAGGGTATACTGTTAACTATCATGAATACTTTAAAACTCCACCTCACTTTACCTACTCTATATTTCTCGTTGAAGATATAGAGAGTACAATTTCAACAAATTATTACGCTCCTGACACGGCGGCAAAACATATTGATAAGCATTGGCGCTTAATCGTCGAAGTGCATATATAACGAACTGTTTTTATGGATCGCAAAAATCGTAAACATTTCGTTTGATGAGGCCCAGCATAAAATTGGCTTTGTAGATAAGATAATCGTTGTGTCTGGTGAAGGTAAGACCAACGAAAAAAATTACACCCAGATCTGTCAAATACTCCATTTCATACAGACAATATTGCTGAATTAATGAAGAACGAGTCTAATAGAATAAAATAACTTTGCACTAACTCAAGTCTCAAAAAAATTGTTTTTGGTATAGCCTTACTAAAAGATTTCTCAAAATCTCTTTGCAAACTCTGGCTATTACATGCGTTACCGATTGATGCGAAAATTTTCACATCGTCAGATAAAACGAGAAACGAGACATTAAGCAAGCTTCACAAATATAATGATCAGCGTACCAATATGATTACCCTTAAAGCAACAAGAAAAATATTGGGATAAATTCACAGTTCAAATTTTGTACCTACAAAATAAGGCTTAAGCGAAATAGGTGTAAATTGCATTGAGCTGGACTCTGACGTTTCCGCTATTAGAAAATTGACCGCACTTTAAGCCTAAATTGGTTACCGTCGACCTACCTTAAAAACTCCGTATTACTCAGAGAAAATATAAGATCTGAGGCGGAAATACCATAACCTAACGACCATGGATTTTAAAAGCTTAGGGACGATGAATAGCTAGACTACGGTATTTAGATACTCTCGTCCCGTTTCTCTGACTTGGAAATCGAATGAAAAACAGAATTTTCTCAAGGGTCAGAGAAGAACTCTTTCCTGAAGACGAACGAAATCGGTAGAGCCATACTTTCAGTCCTTGAATAATATGGGTGGGGATCCATCATGCCCGGCACCTTTGAAAATATTCAGATGCGGAACTGCCTCTTCGGTACATCTTATGTCATTAAATTTTAAGTTATCAGAGTAGTTAAGATACAAATTATTGGCTGGGCAGCTGGTTCATAGACTGATCAAAAAGTGGGCAAACAAGTCGCATATACCAAAGAGGGAGTAAGCAACAGAACTCTGATAGCACATGGAAAATCACAAATTTTTTTTCCATTCGCTGTCAATTCATATTTGATGCGCAACACTTAGTTGTTATATATAGGGGAAACAATTTAAGTCCTTGTATTTCTTACGATCGCAATCAAAAGCTGGATAGAATTGAGTTTCTTCGATTTTATATAATGAATAGAGGTTTTTTGGTGAATCCCAAGATTGATAATATCATTGTTGAATCCATGGCTCAAGGAAGATCACTTTGCGTTTAGTCACAAGCTCAAACCAGCTCGCGGAGAACAGCAACTCGTTCGTAACTATCAGATCTTAAAATGTTCCACCATTGTAACCTATTCGGTTTAACTACGTGGGAGATGATTGCCTTTTCATCAGTTGTGGTAGACGTGAAAAGTTTATCTAATTTGAATCACGTAATATCCGTAAGATTGAAATCACAAACGATCATGACATAATCATTGACACGTTCTAGTGACATCACGCTTGAATCAATAAATTTAATAAGCGTATATTATAATGGTCAATAATTGAGCCGCGTAGAGAATATATACTCCGATAAGAACAAAAGATATGTTGACCAACCACCTTGACACGAAATAATAGGGTGGCGAGCGATCAGTTTGCTAGGAACATCATTCTTAAAAGCAATTAAACGACTTCAATTTTTAGAATTATGTGTTTAAGCCGTATTTGTCGTTCCTATTTACTTTGAAGTCGGATATAGAAAGTACTCTTTCAGAGTGCCTTCATGATGTTAATCAGGTCGCAAAGCGGCTTGGTTTTATTCCATGTACTTTAGGCATTGTGATAGTATAATACAATACCCAAGTTGCGGTTCAGACAAGGCTTATATATGTTGCAAAAGAAGAGCCCTCTGGGCTCTTGTACAAAGTGTATTATGGTAATTAGCAGATGGAACATCTAATGCAATAAGTGCTTATATGTTACTGTTAGATGCGCTTGAATTTCTTAAAGAGCAGAAGCCGGGGCACGCTGCCTTGTTAGATTAATTTAAAGCGCAGTTCTGTGTCTCAATATGGCTTTTTCTTCTCACATACTCAACGTCAGATTAAATAAGATAAAGCAAGTGCATGCCTCTGACGCACACGCAATGTTATGTCAAAGGGATCAGATACTGCTAATCCAGATGTTCCGCAGTTAATTTTAAAGCTGATCTATGCTTAAGTTGTACTTCCATAATTTCTCCAAGATCATCTTGATTGTAAAGATTTGATCAGTGTTCGAATAATTGGGTCAAAATTCTATGACACCCTAAATTAACAATACCAATGATGTTTACAAAACAGTTTTAGAAAAACTTCCAATAAAAATTGAATACCAAAAATAATTGTAACAAGAACAAAACTTCCATCAATTTTGTACTGCCATAGTTACACTCAAGCCTATTTAACAAACATTTGAACAAAGAATTATTTTTAGAAGCGAAAATATAGGCTAAGTCTAGGATAACATAGATGCAACACAGATGTATATCGTTAATAAACAAATTGCCACATTTGGCTCAGCATGGCTCAACATGTTACAAAATAAAATTAATATTACAAAAAAAAAAAAAAAAAAAAAAAATCAATAACAACAAATCAATGTTTTGTTTTTGGTCAAATTTTGGTGTACCAAATGTTGGCGACCACATGTCGAGTAAAATCGACATGTTGAGTTAAATTTTAATTTTTTTTTTATCAATCAGTACCAAATTTATGTCAATGCACCATACAACATAAATGATTTCGTAAAAATATTTTTATAAAATAATTGATTAATTAAAATTATAAAATTATTTTGATTAAATAAATTAAAATTTACTTAATAAATTGAATTTTTTGTTAAATAAAATATAAATTTTGACAATCGATAAATCAGGCGGAGTGGGGTTGATTTATGATTCCATTATACATCATAAATTCATAATAATGTGATATTTCAATGACTTAATATGACATAATGGCGGATGTGAGTTTGATGGATCTGAATTAATTCAATCAGTCGACAAAAAACCGATAGATTATATCTTTAAAATTATGGAAATTTAACTTTAAATTTACGGTACAAAATATTGATTTTGCTTTTAACTTTAATAAAATGTTTTACACAATCGAATGTCAAAAATTTCCCGATAAATCAATGATGTGGGTATCAAGATGCAGACTCCTGAAATCATACCGTCATAGGTGACTTTAACACTTAAGTTGGTAAAAATCTGACTTACTTAAACATTGATAATGTTAAGCCATGATCAAAAAGCGCTTTGGATATTCTTTTCGCATAAGATTTAATCTGAAAATGTGAAGTTAATTGATAAGAAAAATACTCTAAAACACCAACATTGCATGGGATAAAACACCCAACCTTCCCAAGAAGCCAACATCGAAAATTGGTTCACAAAGCCCATATATGCGATTAAAGAGACAGATCCCGCTTCAACACAAACCCACTTACGGCCATCCGCATTTATTCGATCCCGTAACTACCATCTCGACCCCGCTTTCCAACATGGAATCATGACAAAGTCATGCCAATCTACGAACCATTGTTGGGTTCATTACAAATCATTCACCTGCAATCGAGTTACTCCAACCTACACCATAACCTTCTCGACCCGCAAACACACCACCCCAATTTAAATCATGAACTAGTCCACTAGATTCACCACGCTTGAAATTTAGAATCACCCAGTTTGGACCCCTTTTCAAATTTTACAGGTAAATTTTCTAACCCGTAAACACTCAAAACATTTTTATCACGCCTGCATAGGCGCTCACTGTTCGCAGACATGGTGAACCTCCAAGAACGCTCGTTAATCCATCGAGCGCTCCGTAGAGCACCAATATGAGCTAAATACCATCCCATATCCTTGCCAACGACCCACCCATACCCAAATCTCAGCATCCACTTACCACCGTAGACAATATCGCTGTAATCACCAAAAGTGGGTTCCATTTATTATTGACAGATTGGAGGCGCGACTTCATGAAACTCTACAGTACTACAGTCTTCTGTAAATCAAGGTTAATACCACCTAAAACCAAAACCCGTCAATTTTGAAAGACGACCACTGTTAGTGAGCTTACTGTCATGTCGTGAGCTGCACTATAATATGCGACTGTAAAAGAAATTTATTGGACTTTCCACGGTTGAACTTTCGGTTTCAATTTCTTGCAACTATGGTCTTCTGTTTTGCTCCATTCATTTCCACATTGGGATTCTGTATAATTCATGCAGGATAACTCTTCGCCTTCTGTCTTACACAATGTTTATACTGAACAGCATACCACCACTAGGGCATTCCATCGACCTTGCTGCGCAATTTGTCCAAATCTCAACTTCAACTCACTCAAAATATCTGAGCAATCCATATATTACGCAATATTACGGCTCAAAATTTTACTTTAAAGGTCTCTTTTCGAATTTTGCCATCAAATAACGATGGTAGTATCAGGATTTCTTAATTTCCTCAGGTAGCTAGTTCGCTTCAAATAGTTACACGGCTCTGTGGGGCAGGTCCATCAGTGTGCATGGAGAATTTATTAAGTACAGCATGGAATTATTTTAGTTTGTCCAACTCTTGCATCTTTCCCGTTACAACAGCTGCAACAAACTTCTAAAAATCTTGTATTTTCAACTTCTCCCGATAATAATGTTTGTTGTATAAAAAGTTGAACATCTTCAATATCGCCATCGGCGTCTTCTGGAACAGCTCTGTTTTGTTGACTTTCGATGGTATCCTTTAACTGCTGAAATGTGAATATGTTAATATTGTCGCTTTTCTCTTTAATCGTCATTGTAAAACCTCACTTCTGACACCAAATTGTTACGAATCCTCGCAAAAGTACTTCAGGATCACAATCATCCCTTATAACCAAATTCGGTGTTGTGAATCCGCAGGCGATGCAAATTTTCGGTTAGTTCTGTGGCTCAGAACTTCTGGCAAAGACCTAATAGTGCGTATAATAGTGATAAAGACATATTCGAAGAAGTGACGATTTTGCGATACCTCAGGTTTCTTGGCACTCAAGATAGTTGTGTATAGAATTAGATATAAAATTGCGTTTTGCCACCGGTAACTGTGCTTTGTATGCTTTACATCCACTGCTTATACAAAATGTTAGTACAAGGTATTGATCAGAGCCGATTATTTGCCTATAGTGAAGGAGTCATGTAGTACTTGTAACTCACGTAACCTTCAAATTCGAAGCTCTTATTCTCACCAAATTTTCAACTGTAATACTATCCTCAACATTAGATGCACGTTGTGTGGAAGAACTGGAAAATCGACTAACGTTAGTAGATTCAGCGTTACCCCTGGCTAGATTGAGTATTGCGTGGAGCCAACATATTTTTTAAAGTATTGAATGGAATCTGATAAAATTAAAATCAAAAATTAAATCATTACTCAGGTAACCAAATTCGGATGGGTGATATGTAGAGCCGTAAAACAAAAAAACTGTAAGCCAAAGTCATTCTCAGCTTTTATACAATCAAACGATATATTCAGATCTCGGAAGAGATTCTAGACGTTGGCAGAGGTTCCAATAGTTTTAAATACAACTGAATCTGGGGCCATAGGTGAAAGCCATTTAATGTGTTTCTGTAAACAGAATTCCGATGACAGGTACTTTGTAAAACTACAATTCAACGTAGATTCCAGAGAATTTGAGCACTCGAAGTCAGCAGCAATCAAACGATTAAAATGCTGGTAAAGGTGGGTTCAAATTGCGCCAATGGAATTTTAATTCAAATAAGCTGATGAGCCGGACTCCCACTGAAATTCAAGACGACAAAAGCTTGAACAGCAATGACAATTCTGGAATGATAAAAACATTGGTACTGCAATGGAATCTTACGAAAGACACCAGTATCATCAAATCGAGAAATGTGGTTTCAATTATCACGAATGTTTGACTCGTTGGGCTGGATTTCACCTATTATAATCGTCTGTAAAATACGTCTCCAGAAATTATGGCTCACGAAATGAGGACAGCCAATCGAAAATTGTTTTTGGAATTAAAGAAGATTGAGACCCCTTAACTTTTGAAGATGACTAATTCTATGACACATCCAAAAATGCTTGGATTTTATGACGCGTCAGAGTGATAACACTGTATCTTTACCAAGATTGAAAAAGGGTATTGGACATCAGTGGATTTCTTTGCATGTTCCAAGACTACGGATATAATTATTGCGTTATTGGAAACAAGACTTCAGAGATATTAGAGAATCTTCCCAGAGATAGGTGGCAACATGTTCGAAAGAAAACCTAGCTGACATTGCTTCAAGAATGCAATACCGAAGCAGCTCCATGATTGCACTCTATGGTAGCCAGGACCCCAGTAGTTACACAATCCTAGAAATGAAAGGACAACCCAAAAAAAATTGCAATACACCAGATTAGAAGGGAGAACATATTTAAAAATTAAACGAATTTTAACAAGGAATTTAAAAGTCAGTAAATTAAATGAACAACTAGAAGCTGTGGATCTCCTTAGGAAAGTCGAGAAATTGTTTGTGTAATGCTGGTTAAAAGGTTAGAATCTAAAATTGAAATCAGCTTACAATTAAAATTAGCAGTAAAAGTAAAATCCACCCAATGATCCTTAATGATCCCAATGATCACTTTGGAGGATTATGGGAGTCTGGTGTAATCGGGTTACTCGGAATATAATTATGACATCTTATGAATTGGAAACACCCTCCTGGTGCAGATCAAAGGCATCCTTAACTCCAAGCCATTGTGTCCATTAATTTATGACATTGACGATGTCCCCAGGTAACTTTTCAGCACTCTGTTTTACTGACGAGCACATAAAAGATGGCAAAGTTTTTGGAAATAATTGCAAAATAATTGTTTGAATATCTTCACGCTTTACAACAGCAACAGTGAAACAAAAAAAGAAAATACCTTAAGGTAGGTGATCTTGGGTTCATAAAGGACAATTAGTTAGAACCAAAGATAAGATGTCATATAAAGCGTACACTTAGATGAAATGCTCTTTTATCGACTGCTTCATAATATAAAGCAACCTTAGTGACCTAATTACTGTAAGATAATGCAGAGTATTGGGACAAGTATCCTCTACATTTATTTTAATCATCTGAGGTCTTGAATACTCCGAATTCCAACTCGTATAAGATTCCTTATAGCTGTCATAACCCCGTCAATCGTGCATGTTGTGCTAAGTATCTGTACGGTTTAGGTGCCAATTCTAATTTACGTCTATTTTTGCGTGACGTAATAAACATTAATATACTTTTAACAGTCTTGCGATCTAAATGTACAAAGGAAATTGGAAAATGTTTTTCGATTGAGGTATGCCTACTTTAGAATAAAAAATTTTGTTTCCGTCATATGTTGCATAAAACGATGTGATTTTTGTCTTAAATTATGATTTCCAAAAAATTTCCATGTTTTGATTTTTACCAGTTTTAAATTTTCATTCCTGTTGTCCACACACCTGTTTCAGTGACTTTCGTGAATTTTTTTTTTTTACAATTTTCCTGTTTGTTTATGTATATGAATTATTCAAATTTGTTATATGGTACCAAATTGTCATCAACACCCCATCATATCATCATCATCATCATCGTCGTATTTTTACTCCTGTGTGTCTGTTGGAGTCAAAAACATAACAATTCGAATTGTCACGAATATATAACAATCAGCATATAGAGTTGAAAAATTATTATTTCACTGTGCCATGTATATGTTGTTTCCCACTTGAATGATTTTTTTTTTATGTTTTTCATTTCCTAGTTGTATTCTATTTATGTACATAACACACACAATAACACAGTTAGAAATAAATAATCTAATACAAGAATAGCTTGGAAATGCCTGAAAACAAGGCTTATACCAACTTTTTGCTGTTTTTTTTTTGTATTTTCCTCTCATCATGTATCCTATACATATATACGTTGAAAACTTTTTCTACTTTATCGTGTGCTTTATGTTCTTGTCACTGCATATTGTGTGATGATTTTGATTACATAACGAATTTTTGAAGAGAAGAACATTAGATGGAAAAACAAGAAAAACTTTTGTTGTTTAAGAAAATTTGTGTTTTACGTTTATTTGTTATGAATAAGGCATACGCGGTATGAGACGCGCATGGTGAATGTGCTGGCACGCTGGCGACTGGCGTATATATACATAGAATTTTAAATTTATCTAACGAATATTCGGTAAATATGGAGTACATGGTTAATCAAATTTAACCCCATAAAATGTGACAAATGAAATTTTTGTATATGAGATTAACGAGATATTAATGAAATTATATGTATAACGAAGCTTTTATGTTTTACCATATACAAGCTTTTTAACCAAATTTATCCAAATTAAATTAGTCCTCAGTACAATGATTGTGTCCCATAAACATATACTCGTATGTATTTATATATAAGAAGGATCCGTTCATGGAGTATATAAATTGAAAAAATTATATCGTAATAGAATTTTGATTTCTTTTTAATGAAATTAATGGGGAAAATGGGAAAATGGAATATTACGAGAGGTAAATATATGTATTCGGGTTGTACTTACTTAGCTATACCCAACGTTCTATATATATGTGTACACAAATTTTTTGTAGGCTGTATAATAATTCTCATAAATCATTAATTTTCTTGTATATATTTTCCTGATGTTTATGGGTAAATTTATGTTCTACTTAAAAAATCATAAATTTTAGTTTATGTATAGTATGTATATATATATCAAAAAATTTATTTGTTCGAATTAAATTTTTTTTATTTTTGAAAATCCCTCAATTTTAATGAAATTTAATTTCACCCACATGAAAATTTAAAAAATTTTAAACGCATATATACGAGAAAATAGAAGAAAAATCATAATTTTCGTATTTATTTTTTGGGTATCATTATAATTAATTATAATTAATTAATTGATTTATATTTTTTTTTTGTTTATTTGTGTCGTAGTAGGGGTTTCATTGTTATATGTATAAAACATAAAAAATAGACTACTTGGTTTTACAATAGTACCATTCAAAAACCATATAAAAAAAATTTGATTTTTTTCGTTGCTATGACAATTTCAATAAACGATGCACACAATTAAATGTAATTTTTCTTCATAGTTTTTATACCTCACAAAAAGTGAATTTAAAAACTTAGCAGGTGGGGAAATATTCAATCAATTATTATACTTTTCGGACAGCCTAATAGAAAATTGGGGATATAGGGAAATAATTGTCAAATAAATGTCGTAAATTTTATTCACAAATATTTTTCATGTGTTTCGGGCACAGCCTAAGTAAAATATTCTGAACGTTGGTCACTATATTGAACCTATTGAGTAAATTTCGAAAGGCAGAAGCGTTAACTGTAGATGAAATTGGAAGAAGGGACACCGAGTTACTTACCAATCTTTTAAAGTTCCTTACGGCTTAAAGGCTGTTGTTCCGAATCATCAAGATGGAATGAAGAAGATGAAACCAAATCCCAACTACAACAATGAATTCCCAAAATAAATAAATTATTATTATTATTATTATTATTGATTGTACACAAAAATAATTGTACTTATCTTTTGTTGTTAGTTTTGACAAATATTCTGTAACACATTTATACGTAGTAGCTCTATCTTATTAAAATATTGTCTATGTTCGTGACTTGACCAATGAAACGTCTTACGATGATTCAACCATGCGGCTGGATAAAATCCATACCTTCTACAAAGAATTTACTGCAGAAAGTGGTATCGAAGCAGTGGATTCGCAATATTATTCAATTGTACCTTGGTTAAATGTTTTAATACGTACTAAGACACATACTACCCAGCCGCTGAATCTGAATAATTCTCTCAATAATATTATGCAAGTAGCACTTACTAGTGAGTTTAAGTTACCGCCAACAACAATCCCCCCATTTGATGGGAACTATAGGGAGTGGCAATTTTTCAACGATTTGTATGTAACAACGGTGCACGATAATGTTACGTTATCAGCGGCTCAAAAGTTTCAGTATATTAAGGGATTGCTGAAGGGTGAAGCCTATGCTTTATTGCGACATTTTCCTATAAATGACGCTAATTATATTGAAGCCTTTCAATATAATTTTCTTATATTGAAGCCTTTCAAAAATTGTTATATCCAAACATATATTGAACAGCCGATAGCTACGCAAGCGACGTCTCAGAGCATTGCACGCTTTTACGATACAAGTGACAAAGTCATACGTGGTTTAAAAGCACTGGGTGAAAAAGCGGAGAGTAGAGACCACTGGTTAATTTATACCGCAAATCAAAATATGGATGCTGAAACTAAATAAATGTGGCAACTAGAAGTAGCTGGCCAAGATGATCCAATGTTTAATCAGTTATTATCATTTTTAAACAAAAGGATGGATTCATTACAAGGTATGAAACCAAACCACAGTAAAGGGGTCGTGGCTAAACAACATGTACATAACGTCAAGAGTATGGCCATTGCCACAACAGATGTTTGCGGATTCTGTAGAAAAGAACCACATAAATTTTTTGAATGTAAAGCATTTCTAGCATTGGATATTTTTCAGCGTAGAGACTACACTAAGAAGTATCTAAGATGTTTTAACTGTCTAAGTGACGGTCATTCAGTTTATCAGTGTAAAACGAGACGACTATGCTGTACTCTTCAGAGAAAACACCACACTATTCTACATTTAGACATCACTCAACCAACTACAACTGAAAGTGTAACTTGTGGTTATTCTAGTGCAGTAACAAACGCTATATTACCAACTGCTCAAATACTGATAGAAAGTTAACATGGAGAATGGAAAATCTGCAAGGTTTAATTAGACTCTGGATCTCAAACATCTTCCATAACGGAAGAGTGTTTTCAGCGTTTCGGTCTGAAGAAGAAAAATGGAAGAGTCTTGATGGAAGGATTAAACGACACGGCTTCTGGAGTATCAAAGGGCGTAACTACATTACACATCAGTTCGACGTTTGGGTTGGACTTCCCATATAAAACAACAGAGTACTTATTGTCCCAAAAATTAATCGTATCAACCTGTAATCAAATGGGACATGACCAAGGTAGCTGAAGTACAAAACTTGAAGTTAGCAGATCCAAATGTTTACAGTGGTGGCAAGATTGAAGCTTTACTCGGAAGCGACTTATTATTCGAGCTACTTTACGATGGGAGACGAAGAATTGTTAAAAACAAGCTTTAGGCTCAAAATACAAGGCTTGGTTGGGTCATAGGTGGAACACCAATTCAACTCGAAAGTGGAATTAGTGAAGTTCCAATTAACTTGCATCTAGACTAAGACGCGTTTCTCAAAAGATTTTGGGAGACTGAAGAGGTCAACGATGTGGCTTTTTCATACACGGAAGAGGAACAATTTTGTGTACAACACTATAAGCGTACAGTACAAAGATTTGATGATGGTAAATATATAGTCAGTTTACCATTTAAGAAGAATGTACCAATATTGGAAGATTCAGGAAGAAAGGCAGTTAAACAGTTTTGGAATTTGGAAAAACGGTTTATGCGTTATAAATCCTTCCAAGAGCAATATGTTGGCTTTCTGGAAGAGTACCTGCAATCGAAGCATATGGAGATTGCTCAACCTGCGGAATCCATTGATTATTATTTACCACACCACGGCGTTATAAGAGAGCAAAGTTCGACTACCAAGATGAGAGTAGTATTTGACGGGTCAGCGAAAACGTCTAATGGAATATCATTAAATGTTGAGTTAGCAGTGGGTCCATTGGTTCAGTTAAGTTTAGTGGATATAATCCACAGATTTCGTAAACATAAAATAGTATTCACAGTAGACATTGAAGAAATGTTCCGCCAAATCTGGGTCAATCCAACTGATTCAGAGCACCAAAAAATTGTTTGAAGGAAACATCCTACAGATGTCAACAGCATTGAAGAAGCTATCAGAATTTGTAATGAACTAAACCCTAAGATGATACGTTAGAAGTTTCAATTCTAGGATTGAGCAATTTCCCTATTAATGATACATTTGGATTCAAGGTTCAATTAGGAGACGGAACACTAACTAAGCAAAGAATGTTGTCTGAATCGTCAAAAATTTTCGACCCGATTGGATGGTAGTCGCCAGCTACAGTCAAAATAAAAATGCTGTTTCAAAAACTATGGATTCAAGGTGTAGACTGGGATGACGAGGTACCAACTTCGATTCGAGAGGAATATATTTCGATCAGAGAAACCTTAATCAAACTGGAAGATATTCGAATAACAAGATGGCTTTATACTCATGGGCAAGAAGTCGAACTCTACGGATTTGCAGACGCTTCTGAAAATGGGTATGCTGCAGTAATTTATAGTAGAGTGAAAACATAAACGGGTTTTTTGATACACATAGTGAGCGCAAAAACGAGAGTAGCGCCAATTAAATCAATAAACGTTCCTTGGCTCGAGCTTTGTGCGGCGATATTACTACCGAAATTGATGCTGTCATTAATAGAACCTCTAGGCGGTAAAAGTAACATTAAATATAATCTTTGGACTTACTCAACTATAGTCTTAAACTAAATTTCATCTTGTCCAAGAAGATGGCAAACTTACGTGGCTAACAGAGTGTCGTATAATTTACAAAATACAAATAGAAATCAGTGGTATCACGTAAAATCTACAAAAAATCTAGCTGATTGTGCATCACGAGGATTGTTTCCAGGCGAGTTAGTGTCATTCAAGTTATGGTGGAGTGGCCCAAATTGGTTGAAACGCCCGGAAGCTTATTTGGCATCGCAAAAAAAATTGACGTTTGAATTCCCAGATGATGCATTGATCGAGGAAAAGAAGAACACTATTTTCAGGCTGCTATGAATTTGTTCAACGATTATTAGAATGTTGTTCCAAATTTAACACATATATGTTAGTATCCCATTAATATCGATGGATTCAAGTATTTATCATTTAGTGAATTTATTATATGGAAAAAGTCAAAGTAATATTTGATGATTTTCATTTAGGTGATACTCGGAAACTTAACCATTTGATAATTTCACTATACTCTATAATACCGAAAGTCGTATTAAAATCCCATCCCTAATTTTAAATGAAAGTCAAATAAGTTTGCAGAGTAAGTTATCGTCAATGGTGGTTTCATCTTAAGGTAGAATTTTTTCTTATCCAATTTTTATCTGTCTTTAAATGCCAAAAGTTGTTAGCTAAAAGCAATTCAATCTGACACGCTACAACGAGTTTCAAACCGCTAATCTTGCGTGCTTGGGGCAAATTATTACTTCTTAACCAACAGCATCAAAAGTGGTCATCAGGAATCCATTTAATATCATGAAACAGTTGCTTTTGAAGGTCAATCCCGCTAAAAAACGTGACATACGAGTCATTCTAAATGAAATAAAACTTTACACATATATAGCCGATTACACCCTCAAATTGGTAAAATATGCCATTGAACTCAACATGACCTATGTATAAACAACGGAATCCAATCAAAAAATGTGCTAAACTTAACAAACCATCATTGTCTAGTTGCTTTGAATTTAAGCAGGCCTCTTTTTTAGTTAAACATGTTCAAAGCTCTTCAAATGTTACTGTGGGAGATCCAATTGAGATGCAAAGATATCGTTTTGTGAACCTAATCTGCCTCTATATTTGTTTGTCAGCTCCAACTTAGTTTGAGTCACAACCACTGAATATTTTAGACAAAGTCTTTTTCTGGAATAATCTGTTGATAAATCACTTACTCGTTCAGTGTAGCCCTTTGTGGTTTTATTACCGCTGTCTTTCCACAATTTAAAACTAATTGGGTCTGCATAATCTACACCGATATTGGTGAATGGTGGTGCTGTTATTACCTGGTTTTCTGGTCAGGTGCCAATTTATTTGCTCGAGTGCAGATTATACGCTCTGGAATAATTTGACTATTGTATCTTTATCACTCAATATCCAATATTGTGCCCTCAGTTGTGACAACTCTAAACATGTCACTTCCATCGATGAATGGAGTGTCGAGTTCTTCCAGTTTTAATAAAAAATGTGTTTAGTTTTTGCCTTTGAGTTAGCTTTAAATCGTAGACAGTATACAATGCTGCACATTTAATCCAACTTAAACTACTACGGCCAACAAAATAAAGTTATGCCTAATCTTGGTAGTGAAATTGTTTGATTAAGTGATGTACCCTTTGTTTTGGTTCACTACTGTTGCTAGCCATCCAACCAGATCGAAAAGCTTGAATAGCTCTGACAACCTTGTTCTTTTGGATGTTGTTGTATTAGTTTTTGGCAGTGAAACTTTAAACTTAGAAGCATCTGTTGATGAATTCTAGAGGGAGTTGAATATTTTTTATCATTAATTTGTTATATGTACTAAGTTTTCCAGTCTTCGTCCTTATTAAATCATTTCTCAATAGATGCTAGTGATTTTGATTCTCCCATATCGCGCGCTTAGGATAGTTGGTTATTAAATGGGATCCTGACCCTGTAACGAGCATTCTCCACCCTTCTATAAGCATAGTTTTGTAGTGCTCCTTACATTTAAGTTCTTAATAGGTAAAGCTCCACTTTGGATATAATTCCTCTGATTCCCAAAACTGCTTTAATTGTTTATCTATGCTCACTAAAGTAACTTGACTTTTTAGTCGTTCAATTGGAGAACCATTATTGCGGCCTAATCGGTCCTTTTTATGCCTTCCAGCACAATTTTCACATATATCTGCACCTATGATTTTTATTTTATGTAAGCCTATAGTCGTTATGCTGTTTGTTCTGTTACAAATGTAGCTTGTGAGCCTGAATTGACGAGTGTTTTCAGTAAATTGAAGCATTACTTTGGCCAAAACGGATTAAAATCGTTGTTCCAAAAACATTAAAAAATTGACCTGTTATTTGGGATTCTTTCCGACTGTTTAAAGAGTTTTCATGCAGTCGATGCGGCTCGTTGTCCAATTTTTTACATAAAGTAAATATCTAAAGAAGGTTCCATGATTTTTTGCTGATTCCAGAATTTCTAAAAGCATATAGCTAATACCAGCTGCAGACTCGGTATTACTAGCCAGTCGGCTAATTAAATTATTTAGTTACCCAACCGGCTACTTAATAAGAACAGGCTTAGCCTAAGAGACATCTTCAAGCAAGAACAACCGCCGAATTACAACAACAGCAGGTTATTTAATACTAAGATTTACATTATTTTCTAATAAGTTATAAAATAAAAAAAATTCTCGAAATTTCTAATGAAAGTTCAAGTTCTAATGGTAACTTCATTTACATTTATAATCGACACAAATTCTCTTATCATTCATTCGAAATTAACTTTCTGCTTAAAATAGAAAAAAATTAAAAAAAAAGTGATTTGATTGCAAATACATAAAAAGGTATTTCCCACAGCACTAACCTTTTCCAATTCAAGATATAAATAAATAATAGAAGACGAAGAATAATAAAATAGAAATTCGAAAAAATAAAATTCAACCGCAAACACACAGCATATTGAAAAAAAAAAAAAAGCTTGAAACAAAAAGTTCATTTCATAATCATAAATTAAACATTAAAAAAAAATATTTAAAAAAAAAAAAAATGTTCTGAACTTTTTTCCATCCACCACCCGCACCACCCACTTTATCGTCGTATGTTTGTGTATTGAAGAAAAATGATATCAATATATACTGAACAATTTAATTTGTACGTGACATTTATTTATTTTATTTCTCCGTATAGCCAACAAACAGGAGTGGAAAAGGACACAAAAGCAAAAGAAAAACATTTCCATAACCGAGCATATCGATTCGGAGAAAGTAGAGCAAAATTATACGACTATGTACTATATATAGATACTTACATAATATATACCAACGTTGAATTTTATGACGGATATATATTTATGAACATAAGAAAATATATCCTCGTACATCAGTATCTAAATGTGTACAATCCCGAAACGATAAAACGAAAGTACAGCACTTTATGCGGTCGTAATTTTTATAGTTTTGACTTCATATTATAATTAACTTTCGAAGTTAAGTAATATTATGGCCAAAAAGGTAGATGGTTTTGTACATTGCAATTTAATTGAATATTGGCACTCAATTGTGTAAGCATACAAAGGTGTCTTGTTTCACCATAATCTTTTTGAGTGGGGAAATCTAATTTAAACTCATCGTCAAAGGGTTTCAAATATATACGCGAGTATATAAATTTAATTTTGAAATTTTTTATTTTTAAATCTTATTAATAATGTTTTTTCAAAAACATTTTTTTTTACATTCAACAACATAAAAATATATTAATAAAGATACACAAAGCATAAATTAATTTGCATATTATTATTTAGCGATAAGATTTTATTACGTCGCTCTCGCATTATCAAAAAGCAAATTTCGAAATTCAATTTAAATAAATATTTTTGTTAAAAGAATTAATTAAATTTTTTTTTATATGTATTCACAATTAAGTTAAGACGCTTCATAAACATCGTGTCTCATACACACCATCAATCAAACTTTGTACGAGTATATGCTGTATATGAACATGTTATGATGTTCTCGTAAGATAGATTTAGAAAACTAGAAATGTATGCTACATAATATATGTAGTTCGTATACTATCAACATATACAAAGGATTAAGTATTAAAACTTTTTGGTGGATTATAGGGTGTCAAGTATAGTGTACAGGATGTCAGTTATATTTTAAACATAATTACCAACAGTGCAATAAAATCAACAATTGAGATCAATAGAAAGATCATGTACAATAAAATAATGACCCTCTAGATAAAACTGCTAACATATTGTCTATTTGTTATGCATGTTGTGTTGGCGATTAACTTATTTGGCTTGGGCCACGACGTTGTTAATATCTGCAACATGAGGCAAAGTGGTACGAAAAAACCACTCCCACTCTTTAAAGTCGAGCTACGAATGAATGAAACTAATAAAGACATGCATTCAATCAGTAAATTGATGCACTCAGTTGTGCAGATCGAAAAACCGCATGTGAAGCGGGAAGTGGTGCAATGCACAACTTCCCAAAGGTACGGGCATACTAAAACGTACTGCAATCATCGACCAAGATGTGTGAAATGTACAGGGAATATCTGACAATTGATTGTGATAAGAAAAAGTGGGGTACAGAGGTCAAATGCGTGCTTTGTAATGGTAGTTATCTAGCCAACTATAGGGGTTGCAGCGTTTACCAAGAGGTACAAAAACGCAGATTTCCCCTCTAAGAGAAAAAAGAGTGGAAAAGTCGCAGCCATTCAATCCAAATCCATCTTTTGTAAATCCAAATCCATCTTATCAGCTTGTTAGTATATGCGCAAAAACTTAAAGATTCAATTAAAAGTCAAACTTCGGATGGAAATCATACCAAAGAAAATCAGCAAACGGAAAATTCAAAAACTCATAACCAACAGCCTTCCACACAACGGTTGGAAAATATGATGAACAAACTATTGGTCAAAATGGATACAATCCTGAACCTTGAACCTTATGCCTAGAACCCTTAAATTAGCAATTTGGAATGCCAATGGCTTATCACAACATGGACAAGAAGTAAAAAGTTTTTTGATAGATAAAGAAATTGATGTCATACTAATATCCGAAACACATAACACCAGCAGAAGTTGTCTCAAAATACCAAGATACACCATTTATGACACAAACCATCCTGATGGAACAGCACATGGTGGCACTGCAGTTATAATCAAAAACATAATTAAACACCATGAAATAAAAAGTATGAGAAGGAGCATCTACAAGCAACTACTGTAGTAATATAGAAGATTGGCTAGGTCCTATAACAATTTCGGCCATCTATTGCCCACCAAAACATGCAATAAAAATGGAACAATTTGATCATTTTTATACATCTTTGGGTCATCGCTTTATAGCAGGGATGATTATAACGCAAAACACCAAGAGTGGGGATCAAGATTGGCTACAACGAGAGGCCGAGCGTTACTTAATTCAATTAAAAAAAATAGGCTTAACCATGTGTCAACCTGTGAACCTACCTACTGGCCTAGTGATAAAAGAAAGATTCCAGACGTCATAGATTTCTGCGTCACCAAAGGAATCACAAGTAATTACATTAAAGCGATGCCATTTTTAGACTTATCATCGGACTACTCCCCTGTTTTAATCACTCTGGCTACAAAGATAAGGAACATGCAGAAACAACCGTTGTTAAGCAAAAAAATAACAGACTAGAACCAATTCAGATGTAAGGTAACAGAGAATCTAAACACAAAAATCAAATTAAAAACGGAGTGTGATATAGATCAAGCAATGAAACATCTCAATGATGTATTCAGTCGGCAGCTTGGAAGTCCACACCAGTCACAAATGAGAAAGAAAAGGATGGAGAATGTTCAAATCTTGTCAAGAAAATGATTAAGGACAAAATAAAATTAAGACAGCAATGGCAACGATATAGACTAACAGAAGATAAACGCAAGTTAAACAAGGCGGTCAAACAGTTAAAGAAACTGCTGCTCAATGAAGAAAATCAGTCAATTCAAGAATGTTTGTCGCGACTCCCACCAACAGAAAACATGGATTATTCACTGTGGAAAGCGACTAAGAAGCTGAAACAACCACAACATTATATTCCGCCAATACGTAAAAGTAACGGTCAGTGGGCGAGAAAGAATGAAGAAAAGGCTGATGTATTTGCAGTCCATTTCAAAAGAGTATTTCAACCATACCCATCAGAAACTACGGACGAAGAGAACAACAACATTCAAATGCATTTAGAATTGCCATTGCAAATGAATCATACAATTTCGAAGTTTTCTATCTTTGAAGTAAAAACTGCAATACAGAGAGAGTTAAATCCTAAGAAGACGCCAGGATATGATCTTATCACAGGAAAGGTTTTGCAAGAGCTACCAGATAAGGGTATTCGGTTTCTTACCTATTTATTCAACGCAGTACTTAGAACTGTATACTTCCCAATACAATGGAAGGTTTCACAAATAATACTTATACCAAAACCAGGCAAGCCTCCAGAAGAAGTAATATCGTACAGACCTATAAGCTTGCTACCAATAATGTCTAATCTATTTGAAAAACTACTACTTAAGCGCCTAAAGCCTATATTGCTGGAAAAGAAGCTGATTCCGGAACATCAGTTTGGATTTAGGCCAGAGCACTCAACAATTGAACAAGTACATAGAATAGTTCAAGTAATTCAAGAAGCTCTGGAAGAAAAAAGATATTGTTCTTCTGTATTCATGAACATAGCGCAAGCTTTTGATAAGGTGTGGCATGTGGGATTAAAATACAAAATAAAGTAATGCTTACCTCTTGACTTCTATAGAATATTAACATCATATTTAAATGATAGATATTTTATTATAAAATATCAGGATGTTTATTCGAATGTCCGTCCAATTAAATCTGGTATACCACAAGGTAGCGTGCTAGGCTCGATATTATATCTACTACATACTGCAGACTTACCTACAGGTAAACAAGTAACTGTCGCAACATATGCAGACAACACAGCAGTGCTCTCATCACACGAAGACCCCATCAAAGCAACAGAAGTGTTGCACGAGAATATTAACAGTATTCAAGTACGGATGAAAAAATGGCGAATTAAAGTTAATGAAGTCTAAACATGTTACCTTCACGATGCGAAGAGGAACATGTCCACCTATACAAATGAATAACCAGAATATACCTCAATCTGATGATGTAAAATATTTAGGTATTCACCTCGACAAACGTCTAACAAGGAGTAAACGCAGATGGACAAAAAGAAAGCAGTTGGGAATAAAACTGTCAAAAATGTATTGGCTCATATGCAGAAAATCAAGTTTAACGATTGAAAATAAACTACTGCTTTATAAAATGATAATAAAACCTATCTGGACGTATGGTGTATAGCTGTGGGGAACGGCCAGCAACTCAAATTTGGACATTCTTCAGCGGTTTCAATCTAAACTTCTAAGAATCATAGTAGATGCCCCATGGTTCGTGTCAAACGATATAATTCACAGAGATCTGCAGGTCCCATCAATACGGGAAGAAATTAGGAATTCCAGTGCCAGGTATCACTCAAGATTGACAATTCATTCAAACGAACTAGTGAACAAACTTCTCACTACCACGACGAGAGAAAGATTGAAACGCCACAAAATTTTTGATTTGCCAATTAGGTCCTAGATTCACTATAAACTCTAATTTTTAAAACCTCTAATGTATCGAATCAATAATAGTAAAATTTATGTGTTGCATCAATTTATACTAATTATATGTAACCCTACGTCTCCACCTGATATAAATCATACCATTGCCATTAACATACCATAAGACTAAATTATTAAAGATGGCGTCTCGTGTGGTCAATGTACGATAAATCTGACATTTAGGAATCATTCGTGAAAATGAGTATTTATAGAGTATATAACCTCGATATATTCAATTTTATAGAAATTTAATAATTTTAATATATTTTTGCTTTTTATTTTTAAATTGGGTTTAAAACATCACGCATAACACAAAGTTTCAACGTAAAATCATAATGACGCCATTGTGAAAATAACGAACTTCAATCGTCCAATTTCGGAGTGCTGAGTTAAAATATTAAAATTGGACGTCCCAATTTTTATGTCAAAACTGCTTTCTTTTTTAATTTGGCTAATTTCTTCGCATAGAAACCATGCTTAAGGCATAAAACCAAAATCGTTTGTACTATAGTAGTGAGCGTAAATTATTAAAATTGCCATAGCAACGAAAAAATTCTACGCGATCGCGATGAGTTTGATTTTATGATAGAAGGTTTTGGTATTGGGCTTGAATAAGATTTATTTTGATAAAAACACTTTTATATGTGTTGGCTATTTATTCTTTTTCCAAAACTTTCTATATAATAAAAGCCAAATTCATCCAATACGTAGATTTCAGATTTTATAAGATGTTAGTGAATATATATTCATTTGTGAACACATTTCGATACAATTAAATTCAATGTAAACACAATAATAAACCATCCGTGTTGTTACACAAGAAGAGAAAACCCGTATCGCATTGTGCATAGCCAAAACAGCATAATGTCATTATCATGCCATTCAGACATTAAATTTATGTATGAATTTAACATTATAAGTCAAATTAAAAAACAATTGTTTGTAATAATATTTTTAACTATATAAGCATAAACTAAATAATTATATAGACGTAGCATACGGGAAACAAAAATAAATTAAAAAAATCATTTATTTATACAGTGAAACTTCTGAAAAATGATGAAACAAAAAAATCGTAAGAAGTTTTAATTCTATGCATTGGTTTGCTATGTTCAACTTTTCGGATAATTAATACCCAAAATCTATATTAGCGTATCCCTCAAATATTTTATTTCCTTTATATGATATGAGACGTCTTAGTATTAGATAGTTTTTGAAATAAGGTTTTGCTATGTGATAAGAAATATGAATCAGTCGAGTGTGCCAAGTAAAACAATAAACATCATGTTTTTTACAAAGCGAAAAAATAAAAATAAAATAAAATAAAAAAAATTAAAATTGGAATTAATAGTTATAATTGTGAAAATTTAATAAACTAATAAATTAAAATAGACGATTAAATAGAAAGTTTGACCTACATCCGTGTTCACAATCCATGCAATTGTGAATAAATAATTTGGTAGTGAATCACGACATAATCACTATTGGCAATACAATTTTTGTTAAACAATTAATGTACAAGTTTAAATCAAAAATAAATCTTATAACTTTGTTTTCTACGTATTTTCTGTAGTTTATATTTTAGTGACCTTTTCCTTTGAAATTCACAATTTTATTGATTACTTTTTTCTATAATGTCTATATTCAGTTTTTGACAGTTAATAATAATAATAGATTAGAAAGAGATCCAAATTAATGTCCAAATTAATTTAATTATATTACCTATCTATTAATTCATAGAGGGTCTTAATATTATCAAAAATACTTCTAACGTGGTAAAGTATTTTTTATGATCATCTATAGGTGGCATTATATTGTAGAGAAGATAATTTACAAAATACAATTGTTTTAAAGTGGTGATAAGTGTAGTAACACAAAATCATAGTACGAACATTAAACTAATTGACTTTTTTAAGATACTCCTACGTTCTTGCCTTGTCACTTACGGTTCGTTTCTCTGGATTGTGAATAACTACCCAAATACCACTGTCTACTACCAAATTTCACAAAACTACACAAGTCCCACTTTAAACACTGTTCACTTTCACAGACAATAATTTCCTCACTAAAACACAATTATTCACAACTTAGTACTTTTACCAATTCTTTATTTCACAAAAATCGCTTAGTACTGTTAACTTTATTTAACAATAAAAATCACTTCCTATCACTTTTAACCGCTTACTTGTTATCGCTTTCGTATTTCAAGTACAACTATTTATCGCATACAACATCGATTCGCTTATATATACAAATTAAAAATATCTCGAACTTTTGGACTTGTGCTATCGCACGCTAGGTGGTACCGTAACAATACGAAACATCTTTCATTGAACAAATAAAAGGAACATTATTTATAAATATAAATTGTTTCTAAACATTCTCCCGGACTATTAAAACTCCAGTTTTAATACATGTTGATAGGCGGCTAGAACTGTGGATTCTTCAGTTGATAACAGTGGACAAATTTTGACAATTGGCCGCTTCAGCGTTCCCATAGTAGTATTTATGGATGCTACTCGTACTAAACCATTAGTACCAGTATGTAAAGCTAAGATACTACGGTATCTGACGGTGGTAGATTGTCATACTTTATGAGAATTAGGTCCCTAATGCTGATGTTTGGCTGGTTTGTGTACCATTTTCGCCGTTGTTGTAAGGAGTCTAGTTAACTGACTGCCCAATGTTTCCAGAAACCTTGCACTCTAGCCTGAACATTTTGCCACCTTGATAAAAGATTGGTAGACAGTTCCGGTATTGAAGTAATGTGCTCACCAAATAAAAAATGTGCTGGGGTCAATACCGATAAATTGTCGATGTCATCGGTTATTGGACACAGTGTTCGAGAGTTGAGAAGACCTTCATTCTGTATCAGTAACGTCTCCATTTCGTGTGTAGCCATTACAGCAATTTTGGTAACTCTGGTGAGATGGTGTTTGATTGCCTTATTCCCACAGTCCACAAAAATGCGGACCACTAGCAGGATTGAATAAAAATTTGATTTCTTGCTATGAAAGAAAATCAGAAATTAGTTTATTGCAATGAGTTTGTTGGTATAAGTGAAATAATTCTGATAATTTTCTTTTAGATCCTACAAAGTTGGAACCTTTGTCGGACAGGATTTCACTTGGTATTCTTCTTCTGGATTCAAAGCGACGCAGTGTAGCAATGAATGCTTCCATTTTCATATCTTGATATAGCTATCTTGATATATGAATGGCTTTTGTGGCCAAACAAATGACAATACATATGTAACCTTCAACAACCAATATGCGTCCTCTCCCTAGTCTAGTTTTCAGGTACAACGGGCCAGTATAATCCATGCCCGTATACAGAAATGGACGACTAGGTGGTATTCTGGATCTGGGTAAGTTTCCCATTAGTTGATGCGAAGTTGCTGTCTTTTGTCCTTTGCATTCAATACTGATGGCACTTCGTACTGCATTACGACAATTATCCAGTATGTTTGGCGAAGAATTCTGGTTTGCAACGTAGGCCCTGGGTGTAAATATTGGGGGTGAGTTTTGAGGATTATTTTGTTAATTATAATATGCTTTTTTGGCATAATTATTGGGTGTTTGACATTGAACGAAGCATGTAAGTTTCTCATTCTTCCTCCTACTCTTAGGTTACCTTCATGATCTATGAAAGGGGACAATGATATTATTTTATTTAGCTTGCCAACTGTTTTGTTTTTGTTTAGAGACTTCATCTCGTCATAACATACATCAGACTGGGCCCATCTTACACAAACTACTTCAGCTTTCCTGAGGATGTCAACTGAGCCGAGGTTTCTATTTGCTTTTTTCCAATTTTAGATATTTGTTTGAGCTTAGAATATGATTCAACTCGTTTGCACAATTTTTGCATTATCTGATTTGATTTAACGTTGAGGCAATCCATTAATGACACAGTTCGTTCTTCTAGATTAGTCCAATCAATTTTAGTTGTGGTTGGCCACTCAACTATTGGCTTAATTAACCAAGTAAGTCCATCCCACCAAAACTTGCTCTCTGCTAGCTGTTTAGGAGTCGTACACCTAAACTAAAATTTCTGAAGTTCGGTTTCTAATAAAACATTTTCATTTTCTTGGAACATCTGATAACCACGCTAATACGATCTTCAAATCAGTCCAGGCATAGCACTCTATGTTTTCAACTTCCAATGCTCGTATGGTGTATTTGATTAGTCTGCTTAGCAGTACCGCTCAGCACAATTCTAGTCTTGGTAGGGATACTTGTTTCAGTGCCGCTACTTTAGTCTTAGATGTAACAATTCTGGTTGTGATATTTGTGTTGCGATCGATAGTACGGAGGTAGATAACTGCTGCGTAGGCCTGCTCCGATGTGTCACCAAACCCGTGAATTTGAATTTCAGTCGATTTAGATGTCATGAGAAATTGTGGAACCTCGAGTTCACCTAGCTCTTGTAATATTGATTTGGTTGCCATCCATTTTTGGTCTAAGTCCGCAGGGAGTGAATTATTCCAGCCTAGTTTTTGCAACCAAAGCTTTTGTAAGTTTATCTTGAAAACGATAATTACGGGTGATACCTAACCTAACGGATCGAATACTCTATTTGAGATAACATCTCGCGCTTTGTGACCAATTTGCTGGCTCGGAGATTGATTTTGTATGAGAATGTGTCCTTGATGGGATTCCATTGAAGTCCCAACGTTTTAACTGTCCCAGTATTGTCATCGATCTGAAGCCTACTCTTTGCGCCTACTGGATAAGTAGCCTCGTGATCATTGGCGATTTGATGTAGTATGCGAAATGCTAAAAATGGTGCACACGGTGTGCCATATGTACCGGTATTTAGGTGAGAAGTCCTAATTGGTTCAGATTGTGACATCTTCCATAAAAATTTTTGAAAATTTGTATCCAGTTTGTTGACTTCAATCTGTGTATACATCTTCTTTACATCTGATGAGAATGCAATGGTATGTTTCCGAAACAGCAATTATATCGTCATTAGATCCTTTTGTACTGTAGGACCGACCAATAATCTATCATTTAAAAAGATTCCGGTTGTTGTCTTGCACGACCCGTCAAACACAACGCGCAATTTGGTAGTTGTGCTGTCATTCTTGAAGACACTATGATGCGGTAAATAAAAAGAATTTTTCTCGATTCGGGTTGGATCGTTAGATTTTATCTCGCTCATGTGTCCTAGGCTCAGATAATCACTCATAAAATTGCGAAACGGTCAATTACCGCAGATCTTGATTGTCCTAATTCTCTAGAGTTCTCTTTGAACGGTAGTCGTACGACGTACCTGTCATTAGATTGGCGTATATGAATCTCTGTGAAGTGGTGTTCACAAGCTGATTATGTGTCTGATAATGATGATGCAACTGGAACTTCCTCTAAAGCCCAAAATCTTTCCAACATTTTGCTTGTGTTGTCTTCCTGCATCATTACTGTGAATGAAGTTGAGTTAATTGTTTCTCTAGGCAGTGCCCCAGAGATGATCCATCCAAACTTCGTTGATTGAGCTTTTAGTTGATTTTTAAATGTAATTTGATTAGCTCTAAGTATTTCGAAGAATATGTCATCTTCTAAAAGGATGTCTATTTTGCTAGGGACATGATATGCAGGATCTGCTAACTGAAGCTATTTATTAAAATTTAATCCTAAAAATATCAAATTAAAAACTTAATTCTTAAAATAAAAAGACTACAACATATAATTATATCATTTAGACTACAAACACCTTAAAAACTTGCACCAACAAAGTGCCGTAGATGCGCCATGTACGGTCATGGAACATCAAAATGCATGTAAAAAGAAAAGAACATGTAAATAAAAGAAGAACTTAACATCAAATGTAGAAAAAATGTTCAGGCTTATATAGGTAAGAATTCCGAGCTAAGATTTTAAAATAAACTCCTGGTATATAGGCCAATTCTAAAACTAATATAAACCTATGAAGTTGAGCTTTAGAAGTTGCACCAAGAAGGCCAATGTGAAAGTAATCCAATCGTTCCAAAACAAAGTTTTACGAGGTATTGTAATGTAACGTTTAAGATTCTTAAGTAACTGTAGTGTTAGGGTTTAGAAAGATACGAAAAATAGTGGTAAATCTGAGAAAGTTTCGAGCTCAAAACTCTGGATATTAATAATTACTGGCTGTCCTTTCTTACCCACGACCATTAACCATTAAATTTGAATTAATTTAGGCAGTGACTTGAATTGCTGTCACGGTTTAAAGGAATGGCTTAAAATAAAAAATAATTTATAGCCAATGTATAATGCTTCAAAGTCATAAAAACTTTTAGAGTTTTAGGTTATTACTTCTAGACATTCAGGCCCAAACCAAGTAACGTTTCTAATTAAAACAAAAAGTAACTGTCTGTTAGAACGCTTGGAATAATTTTTTTTAAGAAATATACACTTTAAGCTAGACACACCTTCGTCTATAAAATCCTTGTAGAAAGCTTTTATCATCGCGTTTTCAAACATATAAAAAAGCCAAAGCTAAAGCACCTTGAAAATATCTCGCACCACACCAACAAAAACAAAAGTGAAACGTGCATTAACCACATAAATTTGTTAATTTAGAAATTAAACTGAAAAAGTTTGTGCAAACATACATTAAAAAATTTCAATCATAATTTTCACGAAAACTTTCAACCCAAAATTTTTGTTTCTAGAACACAATAACAACAACAACAACATCAACATGATCATATAACAAAATATAAATAAAAATTAAGTATAATCACAAAAAAAAAAAAAAAAAAGTTTCATCAAACTGTTGTAAAATTTAATCTGGTATTTTCATCTGCCCGCATGCACGAGAGCAACCAAATACACAAAATTATTCATATTTTAGGAAAAATTTCGACAGTAGATGGGAAAACAAAAAGTTATACGAGACATGTATAAAGTACATACATATATACGTGTACGTAAGCTTTCGAGCTTTCGATTTTTTTTTCGTCATACAAATGCAAATTTTACTTTTGGTTTTTTTTTTTTTAATTTTTTTAATGTACTCAGATTTAAATGAACATTTTTATGTATATAAAGTACATTACACCCATATATATATATTCGTTTTGTCCCTTTTTTGAACAACAACGAGGAAAAACTATATTTTCAATGGGATAATGTCAAATTTATTAATAGGATCATCTTTGCTGTAACATAATGGAAGGTAACATTTTGGGGAAAGGTAAAAAAAAGGATTTCTTCTTTATACCACCAAAACCATATACAATTAATTATAAATAATTTCTTAAGCTTCCTTATACGTCACAGGATACAATGACCAAAACAATTATTAAACTTGCCGCTAACCATACTTCCCTATCGGAACAAATAAAAACATCCTTAAATATAATATTTTCCTTTATGGCTGCGGTACAGTAGTACAAAAAAAAATATGAGCTCAAAAAAGTACGTTGATTTGACGAAAGATTAAGGAAGATCAAAAATTGGGTAAAGAATTTTTATTCATCTTACAGCACAGTACATACAACAAAAGTGTATAAACTCTACACACACACAACAGTAATAAAAATGAAAAAAAAAAAAAAATTTGTTTCCTTAAAAATATCAAATCCTTTTGAGGCAAGCAGTAAAAAAAAAGGAAATAATTTGAAATTTTCTTTCCTCAGAGGATAAAAAAATACAAGAACTTTAAATACAACAATAACAAAAAATGAAAAAAGGATAAATCCTTTTATGTTGCTTAGCATCAAAGTGTAAAAAATGAAGTCTTATGTATGTATACCAGTTGTGTTGTGTAGTGTGACAGTAGTATACAGATGATAATATATTTTTATTTTTAGTGTCTTATGGATACGTACTGTATATATTAGTATTTTTAAAGGACAGTTAAAAAAAAAAAGGAATTTTAGGATTTCATATCCTATTTTCATTTTGAATTTGTAAAATATGAAAATATCGTTTGTTTTTATTTCTACCTTGTCATTCTTTGATATGAACGTCGTATACGATAAGTAAAGCATATACATTGTATAGTGGTATTAGGGAATATAGCGAGGTATAAAAATATTTCGGTTTGCATCCTGATAATGGGTTCGTTCTATGTGTCAGTTCATTAAATTTTCATTCGATATCAATATAAATTTTTACTTCATTGTGCTTTTAGTGTGTGCGCTTACTATATATCCTTGGTTTAAAGTATACTAAGCGCGGTAAAATATGTATATATGTATATACGTGGAACTAGCTAAAACAAGGCAACAGACATAAAAACATTGTGGTTATGTTTATAAACGAATATTTTCTTAATTTAATGCGACACGAAATTTTAGTATGCGTATAAAAATGTATGGGTGTAGAAAACTATAGGCATATATAAACAGTATGATAAATAGGCTAGTTAACAATGGATATTTTGCGCGTGATATTTCTATATTTCTATTACTTATAAGTTAAAGTGGCTTAACATTTATTTTTCATAACAGTTTAAAGGTTATTTGCTGTTAAATTAGGTCTACTTCAAAGTTTGTGTTAGAAACACTGTAATATGAACCAACCCTTGAAAATGTTATGAAAAACTACTTTGGTCAATCAAGGGAAGTAAATCCCGGAAAATTTTTATATTTTTTCTTTAACAAAGTATGTAAATTCATTGAACGCCTCGATTTTAAAGATGTTTTTAAAATTGTCCATCAATGATCCACAATAAAAACAGGTCTTGTGGGAACGGTTGGTTTTTAATTTTATGGTTGATGGAATAGAACGACAGTAAGCGAATTTTGATGATCAAGATGATCAAGAGTTGAAAAAGACCGAGATGATAAAATCTTGAATAGCTTTGAAGATGACAAAATTATTTATTTTGATGGATGATGGAATGGAAATGAAAGAGTTTTATTTTTAGTTTCTGAACTCTGCAATCTGTTCTGGGGCCGAAGCTCTCCCAACTCTTTCGCAGTTAATTTTTAACGTCCTACCTTACGCCGTCACCAGCCAAATTGAGGACGCACGAATACAGGTTTGATTTTAGATCCATCTGCACATTGCATTGCTCCAGTCAGCCTGCACTGACATGGACGATGGTTCGGCCCATGGATTCTGCACTCCAACAGGGGGGCATAGTTGTGTTCATCGTCATCACCGATCGAAATCAGGTGATGAAAAATCCCTTTTGCAACCCTCCCCCGTTGGGATTCGAACCCGGTACCTCCTGTCCCAAACACCGCAGCTTTAACCACTGCGCCAATTGCTCGGTATGAAAGAGTTAATCAATGTTATATTAGAAGAAAAGTGAATTAGCATGACCTGCCAGAGAAATAAAGAAGACTTGTTTCACTTTGTCAATGATTGGTCCACTGAAGATGGGAAAATCGACTTGCGAGACATTTAACAAATTAAAGACGTTGAATATTGTAGGGATATTAGACTTTTTTGCTCTAAAAAACTTCTTAAAGCAATGGAGCATATTATATTATATATTATATTATTATATTATTATATTATTATATTATTATAATATTATATTATTATATTATTATATTATTATATTATTATATTATTATATTATTATATTATTATATTATTATACTATTATATTATTATATTATTATATTATTATATTATTATATTATTATATTATTATATTATTATATTATTATATTATTATATTATTATATTATTATATTATTATATTATTATATTATTATATTATTATATTATTATATTATTATATTATTATATTATTATATTATTATATTATTATATTATTATATTATTATATTATTATATTATTATATTATTATATTATTATATTATTATATTATTATATTATTATATTATTATATTATTATATTATTATATTATTATATTATTATATTATTATATTATTATATTATTATATTATTATATTATTATATTATTATATTATTATATTATTATATTATTATATTATTATATTATTATATTATTATATTATTATATTATTATATTATTATATTATTATATTATTATATTATTATATTATTATATTATTATATTATTATATTATTATATTATTATATTATTATATTATTATATTATTATATTATTATATTATTATATTATTATATTATTATATTATTATATTATTATATTATTATATTATTATATTATTATATTATTATATTATTATATTATTATATTATTATATTATTATATTATTATATTATTATATTATTATATTATTATATTATTATATTATTATATTATTATATTATTATATTATTATATTATTATATTATTATATTATTATATTATTATATTATTATATTATTATATTATTATATTATTATATTATTATATTATTATATTATTATATTATTATATTATTATATTATTATATTATTATATTATTATATTATTATATTATTATATTATTATATTATTATATTATTATATTATTATATTATTATATTATTATATTATTATATTATTATATTATTATATTATTATATTATTATATTATTATATTATTATATTATTATATTATTATATTATTATATTATTATATTATTATATTATTATATTATTATATTATTATATTATTATATTATTATATTATTATATTATTATATTATTATATTATTATATTATTATATTATTATATTATTATATTATTATATTATTATATTATTATATTATTATATTATTATATTATTATATTATTATATTATTATATTATTATATTATTATATTATTATATTATTATATTATTATATTATTATATTATTATATTATTATATTATTATATTATTATATTATTATATTATTATATTATTATATTATTATATTATTATATTATTATATTATTATATTATTATATTATTATATTATTATATTATTATATTATTATATTATTATATTATTATATTATTATATTATTATATTATTATATTATTATATTATTATATTATTATATTATTATATTATTATATTATTATATTATTATATTATTATATTATTATATTATTATATTATTATATTATTATATTATTATATTATTATATTATTATATTATTATATTATTATATTATTATATTATTATATTATTATATTATTATATTATTATATTATTATATTATTATATTATTATATTATTATATTATTATATTATTATATTATTATATTATTATATTATTATATTATTATATTATTATATTATTATATTATTATATTATTATATTATTATATTATTATATTATTATATTATTATCGGTCTCAGTAAAATTTCTAACTATCTTGTCTTTTTCTTTCAAGTA